>CM038216.1:71502538-71955038 GCA_021442155.1 Cymbidium sinense
CTTATTATTGATTAGGTCCATCGTAGGGTTATGCCTCTATCTTTCAAGATAGTATATCATACCTCAATGTTGTACTCAATCACCTCAAAAAGTACCCCCCTACGATCCACATGGTGCCCCACCACATACACACACACATACATCCAAAAATAAATACCACAAAGCCCTCTCACCTTGTTTATTGAATTCTCTCAACATCATCTTTTCTTTTTGGAGTTTGGAGATGTCGAACCTCAAGAGGCAAGGGTTCTTAGACTCATAATGTTGATTGATACACCTGGGTCAACCAAAACTTTGGATAGCATGTATCTACCAACATCCACTATAATGTAAAGAGGCGGTTGTGCTCAATCATCCCTTTGAGTAAGTCTTCATCACTAAATGTAACTCCTAAGATATCCTTCGAGTGGCATGCCTCCTCTTTAGTACTGGTTAGTTGAGCTATGCATATCTCTAGATCAATTAAGGCCTTGATTAGAGATTTCCTCATCTCTTTGTATAAGACAAGGTTGTCATATATGCATAACTTAGCTAAAAACTTTCTAAGGTGAGCTAGGACATTGTAATCAACTGGCTCTAGAAGCATATCCATGGGTGGAGCATCCTATGGAGGGGCTATCTAGAACCAATGACTTGCTTACCCTTATCCTAAGGTGCTACCCTAGGAGGTAGAACTTTGCCACCTGGGTTGACTTAGTGACTTGGAATGACGAGCTTGTGGAAAGTTTTACCTTCCCATTTGGCATACCTACAACTTCAACTATAGGATCCTCAGAGTCAGTTGACTCCAAGTCAATCTCAAGAGGTGAACCTAATTGATTCAGAGAAGGATAGTCTGACTCTGATTAAAAAAAGGATCGAAACTACAAAATCTAATATTTTTATTTAGACTTGTAGAGCTTTTAATAGGAATAAAATCAAGAGCATTAAAAGTGGACAATATATAACTAGAATTAGTTTTCTTCATTAATTTCTTTTTGGGTAGAGGTACATGATAGAAATCAAGTAAAGTAAGCATAGTAAGGGATTTAGTGCCCTTTTTCGTAGATACAATGCTCCTGCAGATAGAAGAGGAGCTAGCAAAAGAGGTGGTAGCTACAATAGTGGAGGGAGTATTGGACTGGGATGGTGGCTACACGGACTATCAGCAAGTATGGTGAGTCTATTCTTTGGGCTATCACCCTTCCTGAGTTATCATTTGCCACTAGAAAACCTTTCTTAGTGTTAGAGGTTTGAGCTACTTAAGGCACCTACAAGGAAAGCTTCTTGATCTTAGAAATGATCTTCTTAAAGGTTTGATATAAGGAGATATCCTAACCTTCTTTTGTCTTAAGAGGATCACAAGTATCCCCAAGGATTACTCTAACAGAACTGGAAGGTTGTTCTAATAAGTATTCCTTAGGGATAACTATGGCTTTCAACTTGTAGCTATGCTCAAGCTAGTCCTAAAAAGTGATACAATCCTTTAAGACATGGCCTAACATGCGGTGGTAAGGGAAATAGCTAGGATCATCACTCCTGACCACTTCCTCCGCCTCTTTAGCTGAAAGTCAAGTTTCTTTAAGGGATTCTTAAAGAGTTTTCTAACTACCTCTCTCTTGAATGAATAAGGCTTATTCAATATATCAGCAAGAGTAGGTGGAAAGTAGCTACCTGGGGATGAATATGAATACCATTGTTGGGTGGCTACTTAGGTGGTGGAAATAATTGTTATTGTGTCGGCTGTGGTGGACAATATGATGGCGGCTGTGGGTTCTTAAACCTAAAAAATAAACTAAAATAGAAAAATTAAATTAAAATAAATAAACCTAAAATAAATAACTAAACTAAATAAAAATAAAAAATAAACCTAAATAAAAAAACTAAAATAAAAAATAAACTAAATAAACCTAAAACTATAGGTTTACTTAATTTAAAAAAAAACCTAAACCCTAAACCATAAACCCTAAATCCTAAACCCTAAACTGTAAAACTAACCCTAAACCCTAAAACCTAAACCCTAAACCCTAAATCCTAAACTTATAACCCTAAACCTACAACTCTAAACCTTATAACCTAAATCCTAAACTATCCATAAACCCTAAACCCTAAAGCCTGAACCCTAAACCATAAACCCTAAAGCATAAACACTAAACCCTAAACCCTAAACCCTTCCCCTAAACCCTAAACCCTAAAACCCTAAACACTTAAAACCAAAACCCTAAACCTAACAACCCTAACCTAAACCCTAAACCTTAAACCTAAAAAAAACCATAAAACCCTAAACTCTAAACCCTAAACCTCCAAACCATAAACCTTGGGGATCACACATGCATGACATGTGAGGGCTGTATGTCGAGGGCATAGAAGAAGAAAATCTATAGGGGATAAGGTTTGAATTTGATTTGAGTATATGATTTGTGGAAACAAGATCCATTGGAGATAAGAATCAATAATCCACCAAGGATTAAGATTGAATCAACTTTAATTTGTTTTCTTTTAATTGATGTGGAGGCATATCTGCTAGAGATATAGCCCCGAGTCCCCTGGGGATCGAGTATATGATCTTCCATTAGGGAAGCAAGTTTGGGCTATCCACTGAGGATTGGGACTTGAGTTTGATTTCATAGATTTGTTTGGGTATGTATCCACTGGGGATAAGAGTTTGGTTGGATTTCTTTGATTTAGACTCTATAGGGGGAGTTGGTTTAATTTGGCACCATTATGGAGGTTGGTTTTGAATTTGATTTATTTTCTTGACTTATTTTTATATGATTTGGGGCTCCACTAGGGAGTAGGGTGTGATTTAACTCCACTAGGGAAAATTAGATTGGGTTTAATTTAATCTAAGTTAATGTATGGACCCTATCAGTGTGCAATGGACCCACTAAGAAGGGGTTATATCAGCCTTGACCTACCTCAAGTTTACAAATCCAAAGGGATAGCTACCGGCGGTGGGGCAGAGCTAGCCAACCTAAGGGGTTGCCTTTTGGTGTGCAATGATTGTGTGCTAGGAAGAAGGTGTAGCATATTTACATCTTCCAAAGTGAGGAACAACCATTAGGATACCTGTTGGATGCACAACAAATCAAACCTGACCTGAGGCGACTACTGAGTTAATGCCACTTGGGACTTATGCCAACTCAAAAGTAGTTAGGATTAATTTTATCTTAATGTCATGTGATTTGATATGGTTTGTTTGATTTTGTTTGATTTTGAATTGAGGGCATATCCACTAGGGATGTGAGCTTGGTCAAATTTGATAGATTTAATTTATGGACCAGGTCGGTGTGCGATGGGCCCATTGAGAAGGGGCTATATTTGACTTGTCCTATCTCAAATTTACAAATCTAAAGGGATAGTCTACTGGCCGTAGGGTAGAGCTAGCTAACCTAAGGGGTTTCCTTTCAGTGTGCAATGACTGTGCTAAGAAGAAGGTGTAGTAGACTTACATCTTCTAAAGCAAGGAACAGCCACTGCATGACCTATTGGTAGCACAACAAACCGAACTCAACTTACACGTGGCTACTGAGTGAATTTCACTGGGGACTTATATCAACTCAAGAGTAGTCAGTAGATTCCTATAAGAAGTTTTGCTGACACTGCCCTAAAGATAGGATACCCGCTTAGAAAATGGTACCGCTAGGAGTGTCCTCTTAATCCACAAGTGAATATATATTTTATTTGTATGCTTGCATGAACACTATTGGTGTGCAAGGGACCACACTAAGAAGGGGCTATGTCGGCCTTGACCTATCTTAGATTTACTAGACAAATGTGGAATCTGTACATCCATAGGATAGATTCTCCAACCATAGGGGTGGTTACTAGGAATGGGGAACTGTCCAATTTGATAGTAACCGAGATACTGTCTAAATGGGGATGCAAAGGATGTGATCCAAATATAGTGCCCATAGGGGAGGTGCTGCTAGAGGCATTATCCTCAGCACTGGAAATGTAAGCCTATAGGTGTATAGTAGCCAACTAAAGGAGAAAGTGTAGCAGACTTACATCTGCCATGAGTGGTGTATCCTAAGGTGGGAGAACCAACCAACCTAAGGTGTATCCGTCAACATGAGTGGTGTATCGTCAACATAGTGAGAACCAACCAACCTAAGGTGCTCATCGGTGTGCAATGATCAACCTGGAAAGAAAGTGTGTAGGTGTATAACTTTTCAAGCCGAACTGATCATCAAGATAGTCTGTCGTCGACAGGACAGATGCTATTTGACCTAGAGTGACTACTAAACGAGGAGCCTCGAAGAAGGACTGGACCCAGACTTGAAGCAGTCAGGAGGGAAGGAGCTGCTAAGGGAGTTATCCTAAACCTCTAATATACTTGACCTAGATAATGCACGATGGTAATCCAAGAAGAAAGTGTAGTAGACTCACATCCTTTTAAATGAAGCCAACAAGAGGTAGCTTACCATCCATATAGTAAGGCCTACTAAACAAACAAGGGGCTCGTCAGTGTCAAATGGCCAAGGAAGTATAGTGAAGCAGACTTACATCCTCCAAACCAAGAATACCACTAGGTTAACACACTAGCAAGGTAGCACGTAAGCCCGACCTATAATAGTTTCTGAGTGAGTGCCACTAGGGGCGTTATCTCAACTCAAAGTTTCCTGAGATAAAAGATATGTGTTTGTTTTATATATTTGTGTGTAGTTTGTGTTTGTGTTGTGTCAATAAAGGATATGATGCCACTCGGGTTCCTTACACCTACCTTCTACACATCGTGGTAAACAAGAATACTTTAAACATGGAGGAGATTGAATTCAAAATTGAATTTTCATTGATGATAATTATTTTTAAACATGATTTATAATATTTCTTTAAGTAGAGCCCATTGATTGGAAGATTTGGGCATTCTCACTTATGATTAATAAGCTGATAAGATACTCCTTAGTAGGCCTTCTTTATGGAGAAAGGGCCTTCCAAAGTGGGTTTAAACTTGCCTCCCATATTATGATGGGCAACAATTAGTCTCTTCAGAACTAAAATAAGCTCTCCTACTTGAAAAGCTCTAAGACAGACCAACTTGTTGTGAGCTTGAATAATTTTAGCTTTGTATAACTTGAGGTTTGGGCATGCCCGCATGGGTCTCTCCTCCAAACCTTCAAGCTTCTAAACTTGGTGTTCTCCTTTGTTTTATCACACGCCTATCCTCGGTGATGGAGTTGGACTTCTAATGGTAGAATGACTTGACACTAAGGAGAAAGGAGTAGACTAAGTTGAAGATCTATATGTGGTGAGGTAGGCCCACAAGGCTTCAACTATCTACTAATGCCACTATCGCTTATTATTGTCGTGTGTCTTCTTTAGTATTCAGATGAGAGTTTTATTAAAGGCTTCTGCTAAGCCCTTTACCCTCGGGTAATTGATTGTAGAATATCTCCAATCAATTCTATCTCCGAGAAAAATTACTGATCTCGGTGCTCTTGAATGCAGTACCATTATCAGATATAATTTATCGAGGTACTCTGAACCTATATATGATATGATTATTAAAAAATAGAAGCACATGTTGAGTTGTGACCTCTCTGAGTGGAATCACCTTCACCCATTTAGAAAAGTAGTCAGTAGAAGCTAAGATGAACCGATGACCCTTAGAAGAAGGAGGATCAATCGGACCCACAATGTCGGTACCCCAACACTCGAATGGCCTTGAGGCCAATGTAGGATGTAGAATGTTAGGTAGGTGGTTGGGACCACACCAGGTATTTGACATTGGTATCATCCCAGCATATCAATCTTTGTAATATTATCAGTATCTTGAGTCTGGCTTTCATCTTGATTAGTTTGGCTCCACATAATCTTGGTATGGTCGATCTTATGAGCTTTGTACTTGTCTAAATAATGTAACCATATATGATTGAAAGACCATCGGTACAAGACACCATCCACAAGAGCATAGGAAAGTTCTATCTACTTCATCTAATGGGCTTGGGAGTTCTCTTGAAGTATTTTACCATTATTTAGGTAATCCATGAATGGTTGCCTCTAAATAACTCTCGTCCTTCTTGGCAAACCTCCCCTTCAGAGTACTTTTGATGAGTTCAATATTAATAAGGGATAAGACTTGTCTATTTTGGACCTTTATGGATATGGACTCATCCTCCATGTCAACTCTTTGGCAAGCTTGGCTAAAAGCATATGTCATTCTCTCCTTAAGGAATCTTATAAATGGTAACCTCTGATTTGGGCCAACAACTCCATGGTGTATAGTATGGAGCTTGAGCTTTATAACCTTATAGGAACCAATGATTTGGTTGATAACTAGCTAATCCTGAAGATGTTGATGTTACGGATGCTTAGAGTAATGGCTAACTCCCGAGCCTCATATTTAGCTTCATTGTTGGTGGGGTAGACATGATATGAGAATCTCATCACATTATCATATGTAGTTAAGAGAATTATTCCAACCCCTTCCTTTCTTGGAATAGTAGATTGTGATTCTTCTCCTCTTTGAGAAGCGCATCAAAGTACATCTCCCAATGGTAAATGTTAGTATCCCCTAAGTTCATGACTTGTTCATGGGAGATCATCACAGTGGAGAGTGGGTAAGTGGTGTGTTGCTAAGAAATCCACTATAGCTTGTCATTTCACCGCATGGAGGGGTATGAAGGAAATGTCAAACTGTGAGAGGATTATGGACTGTTAAGCTAACCGTCCAGATAGTGTTAGCCATGTCATGAGATATTATAGTGGATTGATCCCAAATATTAAGTTCACCTTATGAGAAAGCATGTAATGTTGTAGCTTTTGGAATGCAAAGATTAAAGATAGGCAATGCTTCTCAATGGGTGGATAATTAAACCTCGAGAGGCGATTAGGAAGTAGTCATTTTCTTTCTCTTCGTGATTGGCTTGGTACAACAAAGCACCAAGGGAGTCATCTAATGTAGCAAGAATGAGTGGCTTTGCCGGGATTTGCTAGAACTAGAGGCATCATCAAGTAATGCTTGATGTCTTCGAAGGCATGCTCACCCTTATCATCGCACTTGAACTTGGCATCCTTTTTGACAAGTGCTGAGAATTGCTGACATCTTCTCGATAGGTTAGATATAAAGCATCCTAGATATAAAGAGTTGAGTTAAACGTTTAGGGGGTAGAATTTCTAATATCACCTTGATCTTCTTCGAATCGATTTCAATTACCTAGTGTTGGATAACAAACCCAAGGAATTTTACTGAAGCTACTCTAAATACACACTTCAGGAGGTTCATTTTGAGGTTAAATTTTCTTAACTATTTGAAAACTACTCTCAAGTTAAAGAGATGGCCTTCCTTTTTTGTACTTTTGACCACGAGATCATCGACATAGCACTGGACTAGATGATGAATGAGTTCATCAAAGATTCAAGTCATAGTTCATTGTATAGCACCAACATTTTAAGGTGAAAAGGCATGACCTTATATCAATAGATTCTAATCGAGGGTTCTAAAAGTAGTGTTTCTTTCATCTTCAGGGGCCATCTTTATTTGGTTAAATCTAGATGAGCCATCCATGAAAGAGAAGATTGCATGAGATGAGGCAATGTCCACCATCAGCTCTAGGATTGATAATAGTAATTCATCTTTTGGACATGCCTTATTTAAATCCCTAAAATTGAAGCATATGTGAATTTGGCCATTCTTTTTCTTAACTGGGATGATGCTGGCTAACCATGTAGGGTGTTTTCTTCTTGGATGAAGCCAGCATCGATCAATTTCTTGACTTCATAAATGACCTATTATTCTATGTCTAATTGCATGCGTCTAAGAGCTTGCTTGATATGGTTAGTAGTAGGCTCTATTGCTAGTTTATGGACTACTACATCAAGAGCCAATCTAAGAATCTCTTCATTAATCCATGCAAAGCAGTCCTTAAACTTAGTCAAAAGCCTAACTAAGTCATTGGTTTTAATTTCATTCAATAAAGAATTGATGTATGTCGGGCGTGGATCTTCTTTAGTTTCTATGTTAAATTTTTTGACTTCATCTGTGGTTGGCTTGATCTCTTCTTGAAACTCTAGTGGTGCATCTTTGACTTCAAAATCATCTGGATCATCTGAAGTTTCTAAGCATAGCTCTTAATATGAGTTAATATGATTTGAAAAGAACCTATCAGATTCCAAGTGATTGGTGATGACTAAGCAGTAATCATCATCATGACTGGACCCACTGTACCGAATCCTAGTTCTGGTCTTGATTGAGTGATTTTGTATTTGTTCTTCTATATTCTTTCAAAGTAGTCTGACTTGTGCTTTGACTAAGTATGTAGTATTAACCCTTTCTTTGCTAAATTATGAACACAAGGCAAGTACCAATCAAAAGTAATTCTATTAAATCTTTATATGAATCATCCTCAAGTTCTACATCAACTACTTGACTTAAGGATGATGCTCCAGAAAGAACCTCGAAGTCTTCACACTGGATGACTTAGGGGCTTCCTTAACTACCAAACCCTCAGCTTTTTGAGAGGAAAGTGGGGTTAGAGCTAAGGTTCCCAACTAATGCCTAACTATTTCACATATAGACTTGGATAAACTTATGCTTTCCTTTAGAGCCCAGTCTTCATCACTATCTGGCTTAAGTGTCACCTCCAAGGGAATCTATTACTGAGAAGAGCTGGCTAGTGTCCTAACCATATAAGACTTATCCTATGAACTATATTCTAAGTTTATAAGGATAGCAAGTGTACTCTTGGTTGCTGGGATATATCTTCTATTGGGTGGCCAATAAGGATGTTTTTCACCCCTGGGATTGCCTCTGAACTGGCCTCTTCCTCTACCTGGTGGAGGTTAGGTCATCCTACCCATATGTTCGAATGGAGTAATGAACTATGGGTGGAATCTAATGTCAAGCTCCACTTCCTCCTCCAAGCCTATTTTCGCTCCCTTTTATCTTCTTTTTCATTTTCTCTTTTCTTTTCTTTTCTTTTTCTCTTTCCTTTTCTTTTTTTTCTTTTTCTTATTTTTAAACTTTGTCCAAGTTTCGGAGAATAGACTTGTTGATTATGATGGAGGTAGTAAGCCACATCCTCATATATATCGACCTCATGAACTGTAAATGACTTGAGATCTCCTTTGACACATTAGACAATCCCACCTCTCACAAACTTCATACACTGATGTAGAGAGGATGGAACTATGTTGTTCTCATGTATCCATGGTCTCCTAAGTAAAGCGTTGAAAGATGTATCTGAGTATATAATGTGAAACTTGGCTGCAAGGGCAACACTATGGATCCTAAGGCCTGTTGACCTCACTTTTGGAGTGTTGATTCAATCTTCCCATCTTAGACTTAGGAGTCTTCTAGGTACTAAGACTTCCCTAGTCATAAGATACTTCCAACAATTAGGTAAACATTTAACTTAAGCCTAAAGACTTAAAAGACTTAACCATAGGATTAGGTTATGCCTCAGGGATTAAGATAATCCACCTACCTTGCAACCCAAATCAAAAATATGTTCTCCTTCTCAAACCTAACCTCAAGTTCAATTTAAACATCAAATTCAAATCCAAATCCAAACCCAAATTCCAAAACCAAATGATTGAAGCCCATGATCAAATCAAACTTAAAATCTTTCTTAAGCCATATGACCTATCCCATGGACTTAGCCAAATCTTAATCCAAATCAATCTAAAATCAATTGATTTTCTCATAATAAATTTATATCTCTGATCATCTTCCTAAATATAAATGAAATTAACATTCAAATAATCAAAACTAAATCAAATTAAATCAAAACCCTTCCTAAGCCATATGACCTATCCCATGGACTTAGCCAAATCTTAATCCAAATTAAGTCAAGCTCAACTAATTTTCTCACAAATTAATTATATTTTCAATCATCTTCAAAATTTAAATGAAATATACATTTAAATCATTAAAACTAAATCAAACCAAATGAAAATCCAAACCTAAGCCACATGACCCAACTCCATGGACTTAGCCAAATTTCTTCTTTACAAAACCCAAATTCAATTAATTTTCTCATGAAACAATCATACCTTCAATCATATCCACAAATATAAATGAAATCTACAATCATCAAGCCAAACCAAAATCAACCCAAGTCAAACCAAACTTAACCCTTTTGACTTGAAATGTTCAAATGAACCAAAACCCATTTGAACCCAACCCAATTTCAATTGAATTTATATATCAATCCCAAAATCCATATATAAACTCAACTAAATAAAACTCAACCCAAAATAGAGCCAACTAAAGCCAATTGGTCCACTTTACCCAAGTGGCCAATTTGACCTATCTGAGCTAAGTTCTAATCCTACCAAATTTGGATTGAACCAACCCCATTGAAACCTCCCATCATGATTGTTGATCACCCTAGGTTGATCAATTATCACAAATTGGGTCAAACTAAGTCAACTTAGTAATTTGACCAAGTCAACCCCATAACCCAAATGAACCCAAACTAGCCAATTACATCCTAAGCCAAATCTTGAAACTAATGATTCATACCAAATCAAAATCAATATTTGAATATGACTTGACCTTCAATTGAGTCAAACCAAATCCAATTGACCCTCTTGACCCAAGTTGACCCAAATTGACCTAAAAGACCAAATTGGGTCAAATTAAAATATAAACCAAATTGATTGCAACCAATGTCTCAAGTTCATTCCAAATTGATTATTGAACTTGACCAAAGCCATGATGGGACCCAATTGAACCTAATTGACCTACTTAGCCCAAATTGACCTAAAAGGTCAAGTTGGCCTAAATCAAAACCAATTCCAAATTAATTGAAACCAAAGCCTACAATCATCTTCAATTGGTCAACTAAACCCAAACCAACAACCCAACCAATCAATTTGGCAAATTTGGTCAAATCAACTTAACCCATTTGACCCAAATGAATTCAAATGAGCCAAAATCAAAACTAAGCCAAACTAAACCAAACCAATTGAACCAAAACATCCCAAATGATCATATGAACTTGACCCAATGTAACCCAATTTGATCTAAATGAGTCAAATTGAGCCAAACCTAACCAAATCAACTCCAATTGACTTGAAATTTAAGCTAACCACTTTTGTCTCATTTCAAATCTACCCAAATCAAATCCAATGCCAAATGATCATTCTACCCTTGGGTCAATGCCATCACATGAGACAAATCACCCATGTAAGTGGTCATTTCCATTCCTTAGCCACTTGGTACTCTCCCAATGGTCCACCTAGGCACCTAGGACACTGCCCAACCTGACCTAATGGGTGGTTGGGTTGGCCATGACCCATGGGAGGTGAAATCACCACACCCTCCCCATTAGAGCATTTGAAACCCATAAGACACCCATGATTCCTCCTTGGCAGCCACCTCCACACCTTTAACCAGCCAAGCCGAGCCAACTCATCTCCTCCCTGCCACCCATGACTCCCTGAGATGGCCGAACAACCACTAAAAGCTAAACCTGATCCCACCGTCTAATCAAGATGAATGGGGGAATACACACCCCCTTGTTTCCACTCAAACACACACAAAAATAATTACTCAAAGCCCTAGCTACCCAAGATGAGCTACTAGAGCCATTCCCTAAGCTCCTAAGTTAGTTCCTCGATCAAAAAATGCCATTCCCATCCGTTCTAAAATAGAACACTCCCATTTTCGACCTAACTTTCCCATTTCTCCATGAAACTTAAATTAACATTACATGCACCTTCCTTAGGCCTCGTCGATCAAGAACGAATCATCTCCCAAGCTTCCTGAACATCGAAGGTGGGACTTCAATTAAAGTAGAGCTCCAAATCATCAATTCTGAGTGAACATCAAGGAATTGATTCAATTGCTGCTATAGGGCTTCATCTCCACTAGATGAAGCTTCCTCAATTGTTCGAGCCACCGTCTTGAGCTTCGACAAGGTATGCTTCCAAAACTAATCCTTAGGCAAAAATGGACTGGATCTTTTGGAAGAAAACTTGCATCTCATGTGATCTTGATGTTGGATCCCCTCCGAACAATGTCATTAAGGAGTGAGATCCATTTGGAGTTGATTCAAGCTCGGGTAAGTTCAGATCAAGTGAGCAATGGCAGATGGACTCCATTCTCCCTCACTCGTGTAACGTTAGATCACGCACTAGCTGTTCCATGTGATCAAAATGGACAATCATGATTTCATCTGCTACATCGATCTGATTTAATCCTATGAAGCTATGGGATTAATTGTAGCCATCCAACCTTAGATCGGATGGCAGACGAGAAAGTGCGTCCGCTACCGCCATGTAGGTGCTGAGTTGGATAAGTTTTAAGTAGCCAATCCCACGACGCCACGTGGAAAGCGTGCCACGTTAGTGCGCTACATGGAGCAAATAGGATTTGTTAAGTAATCATTTTTAATGGATGAAACATTTAAAAATCATAAAAAAGCATAGAGATATAAAAATGCAAATAAATACTCATTTTAAAGGTATTTTAGAGGAGAATTAATTAATAATGATTTAAATTAATTTTGAATAGTAATTAAGATTTAATTAAAGTTTAATTATAAATTTTATTAGCTTAATTACTCCTTAATTACTTGAGCAGTTAATCTCAAATTTTGTAGGTTAAATTAATGGGATGACCTCTGCCTCCCTTGCAAAGCATGGAATTTATTGCTCACTTAAATAGGAAAATTGACTAATTAAACCTTAACTACTCTTTTAAGTTAATTAATGATTAATTAATCCCATTAACAATAATTTGGTTAATTAAATTTATTAATAATTGTTCAACAGTAAGTGAACTAAGGAATAGGGTTGGGACCCCTTTCCCTAAGTTCATTTCACCCTTTTTAAAAATGAAATTAATTAAGATTTAACTAATTAATTAAATCACTTAATCAAACTGAAATCATAATCACATCGGACCTTAATTAATTAAATCATGGGGTATATCTTTAGGTGTTTAATAGCCTAAAGGAGTTTAATGAAATTATGGTTAGTCCACATGTGTGGGAAAACCATAAGAGTAATTAATTAAGTCCTTTAATCTAATTAACAATTAATCATGAGCCAATTGCATTAGGCCACTTTTATTTCATAGGATCATTGCAAGTTTATTTTCCCTGCATACCATGTTGGTTCATAATTTTGAAATTAATTACTTTAAGGTGACATAGGTAAGGGTAATTAATTCATCTAATTAAAGGTTCAACTTAATTAACATATAAAATCAACTTAATTACATTTCCTTAAATTAAATCAAATCATTAATGTTGGAATGGGTTTAAAACAACAAGTGATGATTTCTCTTCTCCTCTTTAAATCAAATCAAATCAAAAACTTAATAAATAAAGAAGCTTTAGTTTTCTATAAATAATCTTTATTTATTTGACTATCCTTAAGAACTAGTTTAATTAAATGAATCACATGCTTATAAATGAATAATAATATGTGTTATGATGCTAGTTATAAATACATAAGAAATGCATGTGCATATAGCTTATGTGTATGAATGTTGGTTTCTCTTTCCTCTATTCATGTGTTGATTTATATAAGATTGAATGGTAATGGGTATATAGTCTGGACATTCCAGGAATATGAGGCTTTAGCTAACCCTAAGGAGGTCATTTGACTACCTCACTTCCCTAGTTTGTTACTTGGTTGATGAAATTGAAAAGAAGAAATGTTGAATCTGAATTTGTTCTAAAAAAAAATCAAAAACCCTAAACCTTAAACTAAAACCTGAACCCAAACATACAACCCTAAACCCTAAACCCTAAACCCCAAACCCTAAACCCTAAACCCTAAACCCTAAAACCTAAACCCTAAACCCCAAACCCTAAACCCTAAACCTTAAACCTTAAACCCTAAACCCAAAACCCTAAACCTTAAAACATAAAAACCTAAACCTAAACTAAATTAAAATAAAATAAATAAAAACCTAAACTAAAAAAAAATAAAATAAATCAAAATAAAATAAAACTAAATGTAAAATAAAAATATAATAAAATTAAAACAAAATAAACACTTAAACTTATTAAATAAACCTAAAAAGTAAATAAAAACTAAAACCTAAAACTTAAACTAAAAAAACCCTAAACCTAAAATAAACTAAATTAAAATAAATAAAACCTAAACCTAAACCTAAAATAAACTAAACTTAAACTTTAAACTAAATAAAGTAAAATAAACTAAAAATAAACCTAAACCTAGACTTTAAACAAACCTAAAAAAATAAACCTAAAACCTAAACAGAAAAAATAAAAAATAAAAACCTAAACCTAAAAAATAAAAAAAAAAGCTTAAATTAACAAATAAAATTAAACTAAAACCAAATAAAAAAATAAACATAAACCTAAACCTAAACCTAAAAAATAAACTAAAATAAAACATTTAAACTAAAATAAATAACCTAAAATAAAAAAAAACTAAACTAAAAAAAATTAAAAAATCTAAATAGAAAACAAATAAAATAAATAACGAACTCTGGGTTTCTTAATTTTTCTAAAACCCTAAACCCTAAACTCTAAACCATAAAACCTAAACCCTAAATCTTAAACCCTAAACCCTAAAATGTAATCCCTAAACCTTAAACTCCTAAACCCTAAACCCTAAAATGTAAACCCTAAACCCTAAACCCTAAAACTAACCCAAAACCCTAAACCTAAACCCTGAACCCTAAACTTTAAAAAACCCTGAAGCCTGAACCCCAAAACTTATACCCTAAATCCTAAACCCTAAACCCTAAACCCTAAAATCTAAACCCTAAACCTAAAACTAACCATAAACCTTAAATCCTAAACCATTGAAACCCTAAAACCTAAACTCTAAACGAACCCTAAAACCAAAGCAAACTCTAAACCCTAAACCCTAAAACCTAAAAGCTGTAAACCCAAAAGTATAAATGCTAAACCCTAAACCCAAAACCCTAAAACCCTAAGCCCTAAAGCCCTAAACCTTAAACCTTAAACCCTAAACCCTAAACCCTGAAAACCAAAAAACCTAAACCAAAACTAAATAAAAATTAAAAATAAAATAAATAAATAAACCTAAACCAAAATAAAACAAAATAAATAAAATAAAATAAAACCTAAACTTAAGCTTAAAAATAAAATAAAATAAACTATAGATATATATGTATATATATATATATATATTTATATGAACCTAAACTAAACTAAAAACTAAAATAAACTTATGAATAAAAGATCAAAATAAAATAAAAACTAAACGTAGAATAAAAATAAAATAAACCTAAGATAAAATAATATAAAAATTAAATAAAAACCTAAACCTAAAATAAAAATAAATTAATCAAAATAAAATAAACCTAAACCTAAACTAAATTAAATTAATCTAAAATAAACAAAACTTAAACCAAAACCTAAATTAAAAAATAAAACCTAAAAATAAACCTAAAATGAATACCTAAAACCTAAACCTAAAAAGATAAAATCAAAATTAAAAATAAAACCTAAACTTAAAAAATAAAATAAAAATAAAACTTAACTAAAAAATAAACCTAAACCTAAAAAAATAAATAAAAATAAAAAAAACTAAATAAAAAATAAACTAAATAAAATAAACTTACCAGGTTTACTTAATTTTAAAGATAAACATAAACCCTAAATCATAAACTCTAAACCCTAAAACTTAAACCCTAAAAAATCCTAAACCTGAAACCTAAAAGCATAATCTCTAAAACCCTAAACCCTAAACCTTAAACCCTGAACCCTTAGCCCTAACCCTAAACCCTAAAGCCCAAACCCTAAACCTATACCTAAAGTAACTAAATAAATTAAAAAATAAACCTAAACCTTAAAACCTAATAAACCTATACCTAAACCTAAACCCTAAGAATGGGCGAACTTAACTAGGAACATCACTATCAAGCAAGCTCCTAGATTGGAGGTGAAGGTAGAGGCATAAATTATCAGTGGTGGGATTTGGAGGTGTTGGATATGGAGGTGGTGGTTGGAGTAGTGGAGGTTATGGAGCGGAGAGCGAGGTTATCCCATGGTGGTGGCAGAGGGAGAGATCGGGGATATGATGGTGGATCTCGCTACTCGAGAGGCCGGGGTGGTTCTAATGGAACTTGAGAAATTGAAGAACCCGATCCGACCTATTGCTTATGGAACTATGTCTTTACAGTAGAGATGGCTCTAATTATCTAAGGTTTTTAATTTGCTCTATGTGTTCTCATTTTTTATCTATGTCATCGCTTGTGTCTTAGAAACTTGGTGTGCTATGTGGTTGATGAAATCAAAAAGAAGAAATGTTGAATCTAAATTTGTTCTCTATTAAAAAAAACCAAAAATCCTAAACACTAAACAAAAACTAGTACCCTAGACCTAGAACCTAAACCCTAAACACTAAACCCTAAACCCTAAAAACACTAAATGCTAAACCCTAAACCCAAAACACTAGACCCTGAACCCTAAACCCTAAAACATAAACACTAAACCCTAAACCCTAAACTATAAACCCAAAACCCTAAACCCTAATCCTAACCCTAAACCCAAAACCCTAAGCCCACAACCTAAACCCTAAAGCCTAAAAACCTTAAACTCTTAACCCTAAACCCTAAATTAAACCCAAAACCCAAAACCCTATACCCTAAACCTAAACCCTATACCCTAAACCCTAAACCTTAACCCAAAAAAGCACATAAACCTAAACTAAAATAAAAAACTAAACCTAAATTAAAATAAAATAAAAGTAAAATAAAATATAATAAAAACTAAATTAAAACCTAAACCTAAATAATAAACCTATAAATAAAACCTATAAAAACTAAATCCTTAATTAAAAATAAATAAATAAAAATAAAACCTAAACCTAACCCTAAACCTGAACTAAATAAAATAAATTAAATTTAAAAAAAAACTAAACATAAACTACAAAAATAAAACCTAAAAATAAACTTAAAATCAAAAACTAAACCTAAAAAGTAAAATAAAAATAAAACTAAACCTAAACCTAAAAATTAAAAATAAAAACTAAACCCAAAATGTAAAATAAAAATAAAACTAAACTAAAAAATAAACTTAAACCTAAACCTAAACCTAAAAAATAAATTAAAATAAATAAACTAAACTAAATAATAATAAACATAAAACTAAATCAAAATAAAAAATATAATGAAATTAAATAAATAAATAATAAACTAAATAATCTTAAACCTATTAGTTTGCTTAATTTATAAAAATAAAAATAAATAAAAAAACCCTAACCCTAAACCTTAAACCATAAACCCTAAACTCTAAACCCTAAACCTAAAACCATAAACCATCAACCCTAAACTTTAAACCCTAAACCCTCCTAAACATTAAACCTAAACCCCAAAAAAACCCTAATCCCTAAACAAACAATAAACCCTAAACCCTAAACTCTAACTCTAACCCTAAACCATAAACCCTAAACCCTAAAATACTAAACTCTAAACCCTTAACTAACCCTAAACCCTGAACCCTAAACCCAAAACTTTAAACCCTAATGCCTAAACCCTAAACCTTAAACCCTAAACCCTGAGCTAACGCTAACCCCAAACCCTAAAGCCTAAAAACCCTAAACCCTAAAGCTTAAATCCTAACCATAACCCTAAACCCTTAACCCTAAAGCCCTAAACCCCAATGCACAAAATCCTAAACCATAAACCCTAAACACTCAACCCTAAAACCAAAAACCTAAACCTAAAGTAAATAAATCCTAAAAAAAATAAAATAAAATCCTAAACTAAAACCTACACTTAAACATAAAAATAAAATAAATAAAACATAAACTAAACAAAAGAAATAAAATAAGCCTATGAACAAAAAACCTAAACGTAAAATAAAAATAAAATAAACCTAAAATAAACCTAAAATAAAATAAAATAAAAACTAAATAAAAACATAAAACTAAAAAATGACCTAAAAATAAATAAAAAATAAAACCTAAACCCCAAACTAAAAAAATCTAAACCTAAAATAAAAATAAAATAATCATAAACCTAAAATAAAATAAACTAAGCTAAAATAAATAAAACTTGAACCTAAAATAAACTAAACCTAAACCTTAAACTAAAGAAAATAAAATAAACTAAACGTAAACCTAAACTTAAAGTAAAAAATAAAACCTAAAAGTAAAAAAATATAATCCCTAAAACCTAAACCTAAAAAAATAAAATAAAAACCTAAACCTAAACTTGAAAAATAAAATAAAACCTAAACCTAAAAAAATAAAATAAAAATAAAACTAAAGTAAAAAAAAATAAACATAAACCAAAAAAATAAACTAAAATAAAAAAGTTAAGTCAAAACCCTAAACCCTAAACAAAAAACCTAAACCCTAAACTAAAACATGAACCCTAAACCTAAACCTAAACTCTAAACCCTAAACTCTAAAACCCTTAACAATAAACCCAAAACCCTAAACTCTAAATCCTAAAACCTTAAACCTTAAACCTTAAACCCAAAACCTTAAACCCAAAAAAACAAAAAAAATAAAATCCCTAAACCCAAAACCCTAAACCCTAAAAAGCTAAAAACCTAAACCTAAACTAAATAAAATCTAAAAATAAAATAAATAAGAAAACCAAAATAAAAATAAAAAAAAAATATAAAAAAAATAAAAACATAAACTAAATCCTAAACCTAAACCTGAACCTAAAAACAAAATAAAATAAAAAAAAATAAAAACTAAACTAAAATAAAATAAATAAAAACCTAAACTAAACTAAAAATAAAAAACTTAAATAAAATAAAAAGTATACCAAAGATAAAAATAAAATAAATTAAAAAATAAAATAATATAAAAACTAAATAAAATTCTAAACCTAAACAATAAACTTAAAAAAAGAACCTAAAAATAAATAAAAAATAAAACCTAAACCCTAAACATAAAATAAAATAAAAACCTAAAATAAACATAAAATGAACCTAAACTAACACTAAAATAAACTAAACTCAAATAAAAAAAAGCTAAACCTAAACCTAAACCTAAACTAAATAAAATAAAATAAACTAAAAATAAACTTAAACCTAAACTAAAAAATTTAAACTAAAATTAAACCTAAAATAAAAACTAAAACCTAAACCTAAAAAAATAAAATAAAAACCTAAACCTAAACATAAAAATAAAAAATAAAACCTCATACCTAAAAAATAAAATAAAAGTAAAACTAAACTAGAAAATAAATCAAAACCTAAATATAAACTTAAAAAGAAAACTAAAATAAATAAAGCAAAACTACAAAAAATAAATCTAAAATAAATAAACAAAGTTAACTAAAAATAAAAATAAAGCTAAATAAAGATAAAAATAAAATCAACTAAAATAAATAAAAAAATAAACTAAATAAACTTAAACCTACGAGTTTACTTAATTTAAGATAGTAAAAAAATAAAAATATAATAAAAATATAATAAAAATATAATAAAAAAACCTAACACTAAAACCTAAACCCTAAAACTAACCCTGAACCTACAATCTACAACCCTAAACCATAAACACTAAATCCTAAACCCTAAACCCTAAAACCCTAAACCCTAAACCCTAAACTAACCATAAACTCTAAACCCTAAACCATAAACCCTAAACCCAAACCCTAACCCTAAACTCTAAACCCAAAACCCTAAAACCCTAAAGCCTAAAGCCTAAACCCTAAACCTTAAACTTTAAACCCTAAGCAAACACTAAACCCTAAATCCTAAACCCTAAAAACCCTAAACCCTAAAACCTAAACACTAATCCCTAAACTCTAAACCCTAAACCCTATCACTAAACCATAAACCCTAAAACCTTAAACCCTAAAACCCTAAACCCTAAACCCTAATCCCTAATCCCTAAACCCTAAACCCTAAACCCTAAAAACCTAAAAACTTAAACCTAAACTAAATAAAATCTAAAAATAAAATAAATTAAAAAACCTAAACTAAAACCTAGACACAAAAATAAAATAAATAAAAACATAAATTAAACTAAAAAATAAATTAAACCTAAGAATAAATTAAACCTAAGAATAAAAAACTTAAATAAAAGAAAAACTAAAAGTAACATTAAAATAAAATAAACTTACAATAAACCTAAAATAAAAAAATAAAAACTAAATAAAAATTTAAACTTAAAAATAAACCTTAAAATAAATCCTAAAAAATAAATAAATAAATAAAACATAAACCCTAAACTAAAAGAAAACCTAAAATAAAAATAAAATAAATAAAATAAAGTAAACTTAAACCTAAACTAAAATAAATAAAACCTAAACCAAAACCTAATCCTAAACCTTAACTAAATAAAATAAACTAAACTAAAAATAAATCTAAACCTAAACTAAAAAATAAAACTTAAAAATGAACCTAAAATAAAAACTTAAAACATAAACCTAAGGAAAAAAAAACCTAAACCTAAACCTAAAAATAAAAGATAAAACCTAAACCAAAAAAATTAAATAAAAATAAAACTCAACTAAAAAACAAACCTTAACCTAAACTTATACCTAAAAACAAATTAAAATAAAAAACCTAAACTAAATAAAAAACATAAAATAAGTAAACTAAACTAAATAAAAATAAAAAATAATGCTAAATTAAAATAAAAAATAGAATAAACTAAAATAAATAAAACAAAAATTAAATAAACTAAATAAATTAAATAAAAAATAAGAAATTTAAATCTGAATTTTGTTCTCTCTTAAAAAAAACCAAAAACCCTAAACTTTAAGCCCTAAACTTGAACCCTAAACCTAACACCTAAACCCTAACCCTGACCCATAAACCCTAAAAGCCCTAAACCCTATACCTTAAACCCTAAACTCTAAAACTAAAAACCCTAAACTTTAAACCCCAACCATAAACCATAAACCCTAAACCCTAAACCCCATATCCTAAACCCTATCTTAACTAACCCTAAACCCTAAACCCAAACAAGCTAAAAACCTAAACCTAAACTAAATAAAACCTAAAAGTAAGATAAATAAATAAAATCTAAACCAAAATAAAATAAAAAATAAAATAAAATAAAAACATAAACTAAAACTTAAACTTAAACCTAAAAAAATAAAATAAAAAATAAAAATTAAACTAAAAAAAAACCTATACTAAAATAAAAATAAAAAACTTAAAATTAAAATAAAATAAACCTAAAATAAAATAGAATAAAAATGAAATAAAAACCTAAACCTAAACAATAAACCTAAAAATAAATAGAAAAACAAAACTTAAATCCTAAACTAAAAAAAAGTTAAACGTAAAATAAAAAAATTAAACTTAACCTAAACTAAAATAAACTAAACCAAAATAAATAAAATGTAAACTTAAACCTAAAATAAAAAATAAAACCTAAAAATAAATGTAAAATAAAAATCTCAAACCTAAACCTAAAAAAGATAAAATAAAATCCTTAACCTAAACCTAAAATTAAAAAAGAAAACCTAACCCTAAAAAATAAAATAAAAATATAACTAAACTAAAAAATAAACCTAAACCTAAACCTAAACCTAAAAAATAAACTAAAATAAAAATCCTAAAATAAAATAAATAAACCTAAAATAAATAAATTAAACTAAATATAAATAAAAAATAAAAATAAATAAATAAAAATAATCAAATAAAAATAATAAACCTAATAACCTAAATTTAACCTAAACCTGAACCTAAACCTAAACCCTAAATCATAAAACATTAAATGCTAAACCCTATACACTAAACCCTAAAATCTACAACCCTAAACCCCAAACCCTAAACCCTAAACCCTAAACCCTAAAAAACCTAAAAATCTATACCAAAACTAAATAAAACCAAAAGTAAATAAAATAAAAAATAAATTAAAATCAAAACCTAAACCTAAACTTAAACCTAAAAATAAAATAAAATAAAAAAAACTAAACTCAAGTAAAATAAATAAAAATCTAAACTAAACTAAAAAAAATAAAATAAACCTAAAAATAAAAAACCTAAATAAAATAAAAACTAAACATAAAATAAAAATATAATAAAAGTAAATTAAAATAAAATAAAACTAAATAAAAACTTAAACCTAAAAAATAAACCTAAAAATAAATAAAAAATAAAACCTAAACCCTAAACACAAAAAACCAAAACATAAAATAATTAAGATAAAATAAACCTAAACCTAAACTAAAATAAACTAAACTAAAATAAATAAAATCTAATCCTAAACCTAAAAAAACTAAACCTAAACCCTAAACTAAATAAAATAAAATAAACTAAAGAAAACCTATACCTAAATTAAAAAATAAAACCTAAAAATAAACATAAATAAAACCTAAAACCTAAACCTAAAATAATAAAATAAAAACCTAAACCTAAAAATAAGAAATAAAACCTAAACCTAAAAAAATAAAATAAAAAATAAACTAAAAAATAAACATAAACATAAAACTAAACCAAAAAAATAAAAAAAACTAGAATAAAAAACCTAAACTAAACTAATTAAATTTAAAAAAATAAACTAAACTAAATAAAAATAAAAAGTAAACTAAATAAACCTAAACCTACTAGTTTACTTAATTTTGAAAAAAACTTAAACCTTAAACCCTAAACTCTAAACCCTAAAACTAACCCTAGACCTTAAAAAACACTAAACCCTAAACCAAAAAAAATTAACCTAAAAATAAATACAAAATAAAATAAAATAAAATAAACTAAACCTAAAATAAAATAAACTAAACTAAAATAAATAAAATCTAAACCTAAACCTAAAGTAAGTTAATCTTAAACCTAAACCAAAACTAAATAATATAAAATAAACTAAAAATAAAACCTAAAAATTAACCTAAAATATAAACCTAGAACCAAAACTTAATAAAATAAAATAAAACCTAAACCTACACCTAAAAATAAAAAAAATGAAATCGTAACATAAAAAAATAAAAATAAAACTCAACAAAATAATAAACGTAAACCTAAACGTAAACCAAAATCTATAAAATAAACTAAATTAAAAAACCTAAAATAAAATAAATAAACCTAAAATAAATAAAGTAAACTAAATAAAAATAAAAAATAAACATAAATAAAATTATAAAATAAAATAAACTATAAGAAATAAAATAAACTAAATGAACTAAATAAACTTAAACCTACTTGTTTACTTAGTTTAAAAAAAACCCTAAACCCTGAGCTAACCCTGAACCCTAAACTCTAAACCCTAAACCCTAAACCCTAACCCTAAACTCTAAACACTAAAACCCTAAAGCCTAAAACCCTAAGCCCTAAACCCTAAACTATAGAAATTTATAAATCTAAACCTAAAATAAATAAAACCAAAAAATAAAATATAAAAAAGCCTAAACCTAAATAAAACAAAATAAATAAAACCTAAAATAAAACTTAAACTTAAACCTAACAATAAAATAAAATAAACTAAAAGAAACTAAATAAAAACCTAAACTAAACTAAAAAAAATAAATCGTAGAATAAAAAGCCTAAATAAAATAAAAACTGAAGAAAGGATAATTGATCTATTGCTTATGGAATTGTGTCTTTATAATAGAGCGATTCTAGTTATCTAGGGTTTTTAATTTGCTCCATGTGAGTTCATTTTTGGTCTATGTCATCGCTTGTTTCTTAGAAAACATAGTGTGTTACTTGGTTTATGAAATCAAAAAGAATAAATGTTGAATCTGAATTTGTTCTCTATTAAAAAAAATATAAAGAACCCTAAACCCTAAACTAAAACTTGAACCATAAAACCCAAAACTAAACTGTAAACCCTAAACCCTAAACCCTAAACCCTAATCCCTAAAAACTCTAAACTCTAAACCCTATAACCCTAAACCCTAAACCCTAAATCCTAAAACCATAAACCCTATACCAAAACCTAAACCCTAAACCCTAAACCCTAAACCCTAAAAATTAAACCCTTAATCCTAAAAATAAATCCTAAACCCTAAACCTTAAATCCCAAAAAAGCCTCTAAACCCTAAACCCTAAACCATAAACCATAAACCATAAACCCTAAAAAAGAAAAAACTTAATCCTAAATTAAATAAAAGATAAAATAAAATAAATAAAAAAATCTAAACTAAAATAAAATAAAAAATATAATAAACTAAAAGTATAAATGAAATGACCTAAACCTAAATAAAAAAAAAAAAAAAAAAAAAAACTAAAATAAAATAAATAAAAACCTAAACTTTACTAAAAAAATAAAAATCTTAAATAAAAAAAAACTAAACCTAAAATAAAAATAAAATAAACCTAAAATAAAATAAAATAAAAACTAAGTAAAAACCTAAACCTAAATAATAATCCTAAAAATAAATAAAAACTCAAACCTAAACCCTAAACTAAAAAAACCCAAACCTAAATTAAAAATAAAATAAACCTAAACTAAATAAAAACTAAAAATAGATTAAATAAAAAACCAAAACCTAAATAAAATAAATAAAATGAAATAAAATAAAAATCTAAACTAAACTGAAATAAAAATCAAATAAAATAAAAAATAAAAAAAATTAAAATAAAATAAGTAAAAACCTAAACTAAACTAAAAAAATAAAATAAACCTGCAAATAAAAAACCTAAATAAATAAAAACTAAACGTAAAATAAAAATAAAATAATATTAAACCTAAATAAAAACCTAAACCTAAAAAATAAACCTAAAAAGAAAACCTAAGAATAAATATAAAAAAAACATAAACATAAAATATACAAAATAAAATAAACCTAATCCTAAACTAAAATAAACTAAACTAAAATAAATAAAACCTAAACCTAAACCAAAATCCTAAATAAAATAAAATAAAATAAACTAAAAATAAACCTAAACCTAAACTAAAAAAATAAAACCTAAAAATAAACCTAAAATGAAAACCTAAAACCAAAACCTAAAAAAATAAAATAAAAACCTGAACCTAAACCTATATATAAAAATAATACCTAAACCAAAAAAATATAATAAAAGTAAAACTAAACTAAAAAATAAACCTAAACCTAAACTAAAAATTAAACTAATATAGAAAACCTAAACTAAAATAAAGAAACTTAAAATAAATAAACTAACCTAAATAAAAAAATAAACATAAATATAAATAAAAAATAAAATAAACAAAAATAATTAAAAATTAAACTAAATAAACATAACCTAATGATTTACTTAATTTTTTAAAAAAATTCTAAACCCTAAACCCTAAACCATAAATCCTAAGCCCTAAACCCTAAAACTAACCCTATACCATAAACCTTAACCCTACAACCCTAAACCCCAAACCTTAAACACTAAAGCCTAAAAAACTTTAAAACCAAAAATAAAACATTAAACCCTAAACTTAAAAAAAAACCCAAACCTAAAATAAAAATAAGATAAACATAATAAGATAAACCTAAACCTAAACTAAAATAAATAAAACCTAAACCTAAATATAAAATAAACTAAACCTAGACCTAAAGCTAAACTAAATAAAATAAAATTAACTAAAAATAGACCTAAAAATAAACTAAAAAATAAAACCTAAAAATAAACCTCAAACCTAAACCTAAAAAAATAAAATAAAACCCTAAACTTAAACCTAAAATTAAAAAATAAAACCTACAAATAAAATGAAATAACTCAACTAAAAAATAAACCTAAACCTAAACCTAAAAAATAATCTAAAGTAAAAAAAACTAAACTAAAATAAATAAACCAAACTAAATAAAAATAAAAAAAAAACTTAATTAAAATAAAAAATAAAATAAACTAAATAAATATAAACCTACTAGTTTACTTAATTTTAAAACCATAAACCCTAAACCCTAAAAAAACTCTAAACCCTAAACCCTAAAAACCCTAAACCCTAAATCATAAACCCTAAATTGTAAACCCTAAACCCTGAAACTTAAACCCTAACCCTAAACCTCAAACCCTAAACCCTAAACCCCAAACCCTAAACCTAAACATAAAGTAAATAAATTAATTAAAAAATAAACATAAACCCTTAAACCTAATAAACCTAAACCCTAAGAATGGTAACCTTGACAAATAGAACTGTCAACCAGCTAGATATAGATCTGTGGGAGGCAAAGTCGGAGGTGGTCATATCGTGGTGGTGGGGAATCTAGAGATGTGGATATGTAGGTGGTCGAGCAAAGGGTGGTTATGGAGGTGGGAGGAGCAGAGGTTACCATGGGCGAGGGAGGATCGGATATGATGGTGGATCCCGCTGCTCGAGAGGTTGGGGTGGTTCTGATGGGAACTAAAGAAACTAAAGAACGATCGATCCGATCTACTGCTTGTGAAACTTTGTCTTCATAGCGAAGACAGATCTAGCTATCTAGGGTTTTTGATTTGCTCTATGCATGCTCATTTTTTATCTCTATATTCCATTTTGTCTTAGAAAACTCAGTGTGTTACTTGGTAGATGAAATCAAAAAGAAGAAAATTTGAATTTTAATTTATTCTCTGTTAAAAAACTAAAACCCAAAACACTAAACTAAAACTTGAGCCCTAAACCTAAAACCTAAACCCTAAACCCTAAAAATTCTATACCCTAAACCCTAAACCCTAAACCCTAAAAGCCTAAACTGTAAACCTTAAACCCTAAAACCTAAACCCTAAACCCTAAACCTTAACAAAACCCCTAAGCCCTAAACCCTAAAAGCCAAACCCTAAACCCTAAACCTAAAACTTAAACTAACCATAAACCCTAAAAAGCTAAAAAACCTAAACCTAAACTAAATAAAACATAAAAAAACCTAAACCAAGATAAAATATAATAATAAAATAAAATTAAAACATAAACTAAAATATAAACCTAAACCTAAACCTAGAAAGAAAATAAAATAAAAAAAGAAAAACTTAAATAAAAGAAAATAAATAAAAACCTAAACTAAACTAAGAAAATAAAAAACCTAAAAATAAAAAATTGAAATAAAATTAAACCTAAATGTAAAATAATAATAAAATAATCCTAAAATAAAATAGAATAAAACATAAATAAAAACTTAAGCTTAAACAATAAACCTAAAATTTAAATCTAAAAATAAATAAAAAATTAAATCTAATCCCTAAACTAAAAAAAACCTAAACCAAAAATACAAAATAAAATAAACATAAACCTAAACTAAACTAAACTAAACTAAACTAAAATAAATAAAACCTAAATCAAAACCTAAAATAAACTAAACCTAAACCTAAATCTAAACTAAATAAAATAAAATAAACTAAAAATAAACCCAAACCTAAACTAAAAAAACAAAACCTAAAATAAAAACCAAAAACCTAAACCTAAAAAGTAAAATAAAAACCTAAACCTAAACCAAAAATTAAAAAATAAAACCTAAACCTAAAAAAAAATAAAAAAATAAAACTAAACCAAAAAAAAATAATCATCAACCTAAACCTAAACCTAAAAATAAACTAAAATAAAAATCTTAAACTAAAATAAACTAAACTAAATAAAAATAAAAAATAAACCTAAATAAAATATAAAATAAGATAAATAAACTAAATTAACCTATACCTACTTTTGTACTTAATTAAAAAAAAACACTAAACCCTAAACCCCAAACCCTAAGCACTAAATCCTAAACACTAAACCTTAAACTCTAAAACTAATCATAAACCCTAAACTCTAAACTCAAAACCCTAAACCCTAAACCTTAAACTAACCTTAAACCCTAAACCCTATATACTAAATAAAACCCTAAACTAAATCCTAAACCTTAAATCTAAAAAACCTAAACCCTAAACCTAAAGCTAAAACCTTAAACCCTAAACCCTAAACCTAAACCCTAAACCTAAACTAAACTAAAGCTAAAACCCTAAACCCTAAACCTAAAAACCTAAGCTCTAAACCTAAACTAAACCTAAAACTCAACATTAAACTTAAACCCTAAATCTAAACTAAACTCTAACTTAAACTATAAATCCTAAATCCCTAAACCCTAAAACTACCCTAAACGCTAAACCCTAAACACTAAACCCTAAACTCTAACCTTAAACCCTAAATCATAAAAGTAACCCTAAATCATAAACCTACAACCATAAACCTTAAGCCCTGAACCCTAAACCTTAAACCTTAAACCCTAAAACCCTGAATCCTAAACCTTAAACACTAAACTCTAACATCTAAAATATAAAACCCTAGACCCTAAACCCTAAACCCTAAACCATATACCCTAAACCCTAAACCCTAAACCCAAAACCCTAAAAACATAAACTAAATCAAACTTAAAAATAAAATAAATAAAATACCTAAACCTAAAAAAAATCAAAACCTAAACTAAAACCTAAACTAAACCTAAGCCTAAACCTAAACCAAAACCTAAGAATCAAATAAAATAAAAAATAAAAACTAAAATAAAATAAAATAAATAAAATCTTAAACTAAATTAAAAAATCAAATAAACCTAAAAATAAAAAAACCTAAATAAAAAAAAACTAAATGCAAAATAAAAATAAAACAAACTTTAGATATAATAAAAACAAAATAAAAACCTAAACCTAAAAGATAAACCTAATAATAAAACCTAAAAATAAAAAATAAAACCTAAACGTAGAAAATAAAATAAAAAGAAAACTAAACTAAAAAATAAACATAAACATAAACCTAAACCTAAAAAATAAACTTAAACATAAATCGAAACCCATATGGGTCAACTTGGATCAAAATGGGTTAGGTTGACCAATTAGTTAAATTAGGTCAAACCAAGTCAAGTTAATACATAATTTGGAGAGGATTGGTTTGATTGAATTTGGATTTAATTTGGGTTTAGTTTGATTTAACCCTTTAGGTTAATTTGGGTCAACTTGGGTCAAGATGGCTAATTGGGCTAGGTTTTGCTCAATTGAAGGTCAAGTCATGTTTAAATATTGATTTTGGTTTGATTTGAATCATTGGTTTCAATGGATTTGTCTGGTTGTAATTTGCTAGTTTGGGTTCTAGGCTAAAGGGTTAACTTGGTCAACAGGCTAGCTTGAATTTGTTTGACCCAATTTATATCAATTGATCATCCTAGGGTGATCAACAATCATGACATCAAGTTTGGATTGGCTTAATTAACATTAATTTAGATTGAATTGTATTTTAGTTCATGTAGGTCAAATTGGCCACTTTTGGTCAAGTGAACCAATTAGATTTAGTTGGCTTGATTTTTGGTAGAGTTTGATTTATTTGAGTTTATATATATATATATATATATATATATATATATATATATATATATATATATATATATATATATATATATATATATATATATATATAGATTGATATATAAATCCAATTGCAAATTGGTTTGGATTTAAATGAGTTTTGGTTCATTTGAATATTTTAAGCAAAAAAATGGGCTAGTTGGGTTTGACTTGATTGGTTTGACTAGATAATTATAGGTTTCATTTATATTTGGATAAATGATTGAAGGAATGATTGATTCAAGAGAAAATCCATTGATTTTGGCTTGATTTAGATAGGTTTTGGCCAAGTTCAAGGAAATGGCTTAAAGGGTTTAAATTAGGTTTTGATTTGATTTTGATTTGGCTTTATATTTCATTTATATTTGAGAAGATAATAGAAGATAAAGAAAATCAATTGAGTTTGGATTGAATTGGATGGAAATTAAGTTCACAAAAAATTGGGAAGGATTTCAAGTTTGGATTTGATCTTGGGTTTCAATCATTTGGAATTGAGTTGGACTTGGATTGGGATTTGAAATTGAGTTTGAGGTTTGGTTTTGGATTTGAATTGAATTTAAGGTGTACAGATTGGGTTTAGCTATAGGTAGGTGATTTTTCTAAGTCCATAAGGCATGGCATAATCCTATGATTAACCCTTTTAAGTCTCTAATTTAGGGCTCATAATCGTGTTTTATGACTAATGAAACCATAGTGTCCAGAAGGTTCCTAGGTCTAAGAAGAGGAGGTTGAGAACTCACTCCAAAGGTGAGGTCAACAGTGTGTTACTTAGTTGATGAAATTAAAAAGAAGAAATGTTGAATCTAAATTTGTTCTCTATTAAAAAAAAACCTAAACCCAAAACCCTAAATCCTAAACCCTAAAAACCATAAACCCTAAACCCTAAAAACCCTAAACCCTAAACCTTAAACCCTAAAACCATAAAACTTAATCGTTAAACACTAAACCCTAAACCCTAAACCCTAAACCCTAAACCCTAATCCGTAAACCCTAAACCCTAAACCCTAAACCCAAAACTCTAAATCCTAAACCCTAAACCATAAAACTAAAATAAAATAAACCTAAAATAAACTAAAAAATAAAAAATAAACTAAACTAAAAAAATAAATACCTAAACCTAAACCCACCCGCCGCTTGAGGCCTTGACCTCATGCTCTAGGGATTCCCCTTTTCCCCTCTCATTTTTGGGTTTCTGGCTACTACCTGATGGCTATTTGGCATGATTCTCATTGGATTCTTTCTAGAATCGATGGTCGCTGGATGCTTTCATGTTTTACTTGGAGTGATGCCACGGTTTGGCATCTTCCCTGATGATTCTGTGGGGGAAACTACTAGGGCATCAACTACCATGGATTTGGTTGCTTCAAAATCATTCAAAGACGTCCTCATTGGTAAGGATAGTTGTTCAGGTGAGTCCCTAAAACTTTTTTTGACTTCTTATTGAGGCATGCCAATGGTTATGTGCTCTGATCTGATTGTGGAAAAGCTTGCTAGGCCATTTGATTTCATTTTGGTTGGAAAGTTTACTCTTTGTAGGTTAAATATAGAAAATATTCACTCTTTCTTTCATAGTCTAAAACTTTTGGGTACTTTTATGATTGGTTTATTTGATCCCCATGACATTTTGATTCAGTTAATGAATGATTTGGATTACTCAAGTGTTTTTGCTCGTCATTCTTATTTTATTTTCAATTGCCAAATGAGGTTGTCGAAATGGACTCCACTATTTTATATTAGGGAAGAATCCCCAATCATTTTGGTTTGGATTTCTCTCCCCAATATATGAATTCATTTCGTTAATCATCAAGTCCTTTTTGTTGTGGGTGCTTTATTTGGTCGACCATTGCAAATTGATCAGTCAACATCTATGAAATCTTAACCTTCTATGGCTAGAATCCTTGTTGAATTAGAAATTACTAAGAAACACCGCAAAGAAATTTGGTTGGGATCTAAAAATTATGGTTATATGCAGAAAGTTGATTTACAAAATTTCCATGTCTTTTGTTCTCATTATAAAATCCATTGGCATGATAATTTTGAATGCTTCATTCTGCATCCTCACCTAAAAAAAATCTATTAAGGAAAATATTATTCCTAACCCTAGGCCAACCACTATTATATATCAAAAAGTTAATTCTAAAAGAAGGATTCTTTGAATGTTCCTAATAAGACTATTTTACCTCCTATTTTTTTTGTGCAATTGAAGGTTTCAAATGTGGAAGACAATAATTTCTAAACTTTTGGATGATGATTCTTTTTCCTCTTAGTCAATCCCCACATCCTTATTGATTTTGATTAACAAAAATGAAGCTTTAATTTAAAATATTAATGAGGATAACAATGTTATGCATCATTCAAATTCAATGGAAAATATGGCTTTGGTTTCTCATGATATTCAGTTCAAAAAACCTGACTTTATTTGGTTTTGTCTAATAATTTGGGTATTGAAGAAGAATGGCTTGATGTTTACACTTGCCTTCTTAATAAATCCGCTTTAGTTCCCTCACTTGCTATACCTGATGCTCATTTGCCTTTAATAAATTCTAATGGCTTGGAAGAAGGAGAACTCACTTTTATATAGGAGACTTCCCCTAAATCTATGACTAATGTTGTTGAATCCTTCTCAGATGATTATTCTATGAGAAAAGGAAATTGTTTCCAAACTTATCATGCTAAAAAGAAAAAAAATGTTAAAAACTTCCTTCCCAAATTGTCCAAAAATACTAGATCTGTTGCGGCCTCCCTCTCCTCTCTTAACTAACCTTTTCTTAACCCCTTTTTTATTTCCTTATGTTTAATTTTCTTGTTTTGAATGTTAGAGGGATTGGTACCCTCTATATTTATAACTGTATTATAAACCTTTATTGTATTCATAATATTTCTTTACTTATTATTTTAGAGGTTCTTATTCATGCAAATAAAATAAACCATGTTGCTAGAATGATTGGTTATAATAACTTTTTCTCTAATTTTAGTAATAAAATTTGGTATTTTTGGAATAATTTTGTGGAGGTTTCTATTCTTAATGATTTTCAACAAGTTTTTGATGCTCAAATATCTTATGGTGACTATTGCATTTTGGTTTTTCTTCTATGCATCTTGGTAGAAAACTTTTTTAGAAAAATTTGAGGGATTTTGCTTCATTTGTCAATAAACCTTGGTTTGTTGGTGGGGATTTCAACACAATTTTATTCTCTTTTGAATGAAGTAGTGGTTTCCCTCCTAATATTCATTCTATGGAAGAATTTTCCAATATGATCCTTGATTGTAATTTGATTGATATTGGCTTTAAGGGTTTAAATTTTACTTGGCAAAACTCTAGACTTTGGCAAAGGTTAGACCAGATTTTTTTAATTTTTATTGGTTTACTCAATGGTCTATTACTTCTGTCAATCATTTAAGTAGAACCTTATCAGATCATGCTCCTCTTTTGGTTTCTCTTAAAGATAACTCTAATAGATTAAAAAAATTTCTCTCATTTTAGATTTCAGAATATGTGGATTTTGCATATTGATTTCTTTAATGTTGTGGTTAACAATTGGAAAGCTACCTTACATCCTAACAATTCAATTATGGGGATGAATAGATTTTGGTTTAAGCTTAAAAGACTTAAACAAAATCTGGGTTGGCAGAATGAGCATTATTATAAATACTTTTTTGTTAATATCAAAGAAATGGAAAAATTGGTTTGTGATCTTGAAGTCTCAGTTATGTCTGATCCTACTAAGATTAAAGACTTGACTGAGGTGAAAGATAAACTTGTTAATTTTCAAAATATGGAAGAGGCTTATTGGCGCCAAAAATTGCTAGCAAAAATATTGTGGATGATGATAGAAATGCTAAATATTTCCATGCTTTGGTTAATAAAAAGAGAGCTTTAAATAATATTCAAAAAATTAAAGATGAAAATGGAGAATGGATTAGGGAGAATAATGATATTAAGGATTCAACCATTAATTACTTTAGAAATATGCTTAATATGAGTTTCTCTTATGAAGCTATTTATAAATCACACTTGATTCATTCTATTATAAATAATAATGGCAATGATTTTCTTACTATTGTACATAATGAAAAGGAAAATTTTAAAGTTCTTAATAGCATGAACATAGATTCTGTTGCTGGTTCGTAGGGTTTCACTACCCAAAATTTTTAAAAATTCTTGTTTACTATGAAAAATGATTTGCTTGAGGCTTTGGTTGATTTTTTAATGGTAATCCTTTTCCTAAATATTTTTCTAGCACTTATATTGTTCTCATACCTAAGAAAGATAATCCAGACTATTGGAGTGATTTTAAACCTATTAGTCTTTGGACCTTCTTCAATAAGCATATTTCCAAAATTCTAACCAATAGGCTTAGACCTTTACTTCATAGGATTATCTCTCTAAACCAAACTAGTTTTGTTAGAGGTACATCTATTTTTGATAATATTCTGCTTCCTCAAGAATTAATTCATGATTTTGATGCTAAGACTATAGGTGGCAACATTCTGTTCAAATTAGATATTACCAAAGCTTTTAACAATATCTTTTGGGATTCTCTTATCCATATTCTGATTTTATTTGGGTTTTCTAATAAATTTATCTTTCTTATTAAAATTTTTATTAATAATGCCTAGTTTTCTATTTTTTAATGGGGAAGCCTCGGGCTTCTTTCCTTCTTCCCATGGCCTAAGACAAGGGGATCCTTTATCTCCTGCCTTATTTATTATTGCTGTTGAGTGCTTATCTAGGATCATCAATGATCCATTCTTAAACAACCTTGTATGTATTACAAAACTCTTGGTGGTCTTCTTGTTTCTCATTTAAGATTTGCAGATGATTTCATTATTTTTTGTAATGCTTCTATTCATCATATCAAGAATCTCAATAATTTTTTAAATAAACTTGGAAGAGAAAGTGGTCTATCTATCAATAATAATCAAAAGCTATTTTATTACTTCTTCAAGCATCTCCAATATTAAAATTAATCAAATCCTTCATATCACTAACTGTAAACATGAACACCATCCTCTTAAGTACTTGGGTGCTCCTCTTTTTAAAGGTCCGAAATGATCCCATCTTTTTGATGAGTTAATCAAATAAATTTTAAATAAAATTTATGTTTGGAAATTTTATTTACTTTCCTTTAGTGGCAGACTCACTATTCTTAAAAGCACTCTCAATTATCCCCACTAATGCTACTCTTATCAAAATTGATCGCTTGCTTAATAAATTTTTTGGGGATCAAATAATTCAACTAAAAGAATACATTAGACTTCCTGGAATAAATGTTGTGGTCCCTTGGGTGAAGGTAGCCTAAGTTGTAAACTAATTCATGAAGCTATTACTACCTTCTCTCATAAGCTCTGGTGGAATTTTAGAAAGAATGATAGCCATTGGGCTTATTTTATGATCAAAAAATATTGCCAAGGTAAACACCCTCTTATCTATGCTTATAAAGTTGGTGACTCTCTAGTTTGGAAAAGGATTTACTCCATTAAATGGGTTGTTGAACCCTTAATATATTGGGGTATTCATTTCAGTTCTTCTTTCTTTTGGCCAGACAATATGATTTGAAATGGCTCTATTGACTCCCTTTTATCTACCCACTCTACTGTAGCTATCAAAGTTAACTCTTTCTAGCATAATAACACTTGGAATGAAAACAAACTTAAGAATTATATCCCTATTTCCCTTTTTGATAACTTTATAAATATCCCAATTTTCTCTAACAAACCTAACCAAATTTTCTTTAAGCTTTCTTACAATGGTGATTTTATTCTTAAATTGGTTTGGAAGTTTATTAGAAATAACCAAAACTCCTCTAATGTTTTCATTAAACTTTCGAACAATATCATTCCCATTTCTTATTCGATTTTAGCTTGGAGGATTTTGAATAACTTTATTCCTGTGGACTCTTTGCTCCAGAATAAAGGGTTATATTTTCCTTCAAAGTGCTATTGTTGCTTTCATATTGAAAATGTTAATCATGTTTTTGTCAATGGTGCTATTGCTTCAAAATTATTTTTATGGTATGATGATTTATTTAATACAAACTACTTTCATGGCTCTCTTTCCATATATCAACTTCTTGAAGTCTGTTTCCAAAAAATTATGAAAGGTCATATCAAAGTTCTAGTTGCTATTACCCTTATCTGTTCATCTGGATGTACAGAAATGATGTTAAATATCATGGTATTCCTATGAGCCATAAAAGGATCCTGGCTAGACCCAAACAAAAATTTTAAGCTCTATTTAATGCCAATCTTATTAGTAACATTCATTTAAAAGGCTATAATTTGTGGCTAAAAAATTGGGCTCGCTAATGTTGACTCTTATAAAAGAGTTAGGATTATCCATTGGATCAAACCCAAAGAAAATTTGATTAAAGTGAATACTGATGGTTATGTTGCTTCCAATAAATATGGTTGTGGTGGTATTCTTAGGGATTCTAAAGGTACTGCCATTTGTGTTTTTTCCAATCTCACAAAGCCTATTCTATTATCTATGTTGAGCTTATAGCAATCAATAAAGTAATTGAAATTTGTTTGAATAAAGGTTTCCTCAACATCTGGATTAAAGTTGATGCGCTCTTGCTTCTTGGTATGCTAAACTCTAATAGATCATGAAACTGATTTATTTTATGTTCTCAAGTTCATTATTAAATTTCCCATATCTTTTATGAGGGTAATTCTTGTGCTAATTTCTTGGCTACTTTAGGTGCCAACTTAATTGATTTCACATTAATTGACAATCAAAATTTGCCTAAACTTTTAAGGGGTTTCGTTAATTTGAATAACACTAGATTACCTTATCTCTGATTATAATTTTTTTTGGCTTTGTTTTTTTTTGTTGGTTTTGGATGAGCCATTTATTTTGGTTCCCCTTTGTTAATCCCTCTTTAGGTTGTTGTCATTTGCTTATTTTCTCTCTTAGGCCCATGCTAGGTTTTCTTTTTGAGCTTTTTCTTTTGGGTTGGCCTGGTGGTTCTTGTTTTTCTTCTTTGTTTTTTTTTAGTGGATGCTATTTGCTTACTGGATAATTATTATTGGTTGTTTTTTGTGACCTTCATGTGGTAGCTACTATTTTCTACATGGGGTTTGTCATATCCGGGGCTAGTTGCTTCCTTAACTGAGTTGGATTTTCGCTTGTGGTGGTTCAGGATCGGTTGGTTAGCTAGCCATTTTAGCTAGTTTATCTACTTCTGTTGGTGGCTGTTGGTGGTCTAATTTTGAATTGTATTTGGCAAGGTGGAGGTTATTTGTTGATTGTTATTTATTCTTTTTTTGTGGACTGGGTTTTGGTTGTTGGTTTTGCTTGTTTATGTTTATTTCTTTTGGTCATGGTTTCTGCCTCTTCTATATTAGCCTTCTCTCTTCGCTGCAGGTGCTTTGTTTTTGTTATTATTTTTGGTTGGCTGGTTGATGGATATTTAGTGGATGTTGTTTTGGTTTGGGATCTGGTGACTTGGTTTGGTGTATTGGTGCCTAACTTGGCTATGGTTATGATGCTTGTACTCATTGATATTTCTCCAACTTTTTGATATTGGCTTTGGTGGTGTTCCTGTTGTATTGTTGCTGCTCCTGATGGATGGCTTTTAGTTTGTCTTACTAGTCTTTGCTCCATTTTATTTTTGGATGGCTATTCACCTCACCTGGATTAGAATTTCTGTTGCTTTGGTTGGGTTTGGAGGATGCTGTTGTTTGCTTCTACCATGTTCTTAGTTGTCTTGGGTGGTTTTAACATGATGGATGTTGTTGGTCTTATCATTGATTTGGATTTTTTGCTGCTCTGGTGGTTGGTTGGGAGGCTATGTTGGTTGGTTGGGTTGGTTGGCTATTTTGGTTGGCTGGGTTGGTTGGATGGGTGGCTATTTTGGTCTATCATTCCTGCCGTGTTGATGACATGTTGGTTAGCTTGCTCCTACTATGGTTCTCCTCTCTTGGCTACTGATGCTTCCCTCTTTCTGGTTTGGTAGATAGCCTTGTTTCCTTTCATATTTGCTTGTGGAAGACATGAGCTCTTGTGTTTTTTCTTTTTCATCTTGGTTTTTTTTTGGTCTATGTTGTTAAGGTCATGATGCTTTCTCCCTCTGATGTTGATATTCCTCTTTGGTGGTGGCTTTGGGGGTGTTCCTAATGTACCGCCATCGTCCTTGATGGTTGGTTGATTTTCATTGGTAGATATGTTTTGGTGACTTTGTGGTTGGCTATTATGTCTACTACTTGGAGGAGTTTGTAGCTTTGTAGGATGATGGGCTACAAGAGGTATGCTCATAATGATGGCCTTGATGTTTCCCTCTCTATCTTATTTTGGATTGTAGCACTATATGTAATTGTAAACATTCTTGGAAAGTTTGGATGCTTACATATTTTGTTGCTCCTTGAGATGATTGTAACTGAGCCTAAGCCTTTTCTTTACTTTGCTCCTTTTCTTTGCTCATACTATTTATGCTTGCTTAATTGTACTCATCCTTTCATTAGTATGTTGCAGATTTCTTTTATAGGTTGGGAAAATCTTGTAGGTGGATCTTACTGGTATCAAAAGGACCTAGTGGATGTTGTTGTTGCGTACATGGATTTATTGTTGTTGCCAATTTGGTTTTACTTTTGCTTTTGTTTTTTTTCTTATATTATTGTAATATTTGGGGGGTTTATCTCTTTAGGACTTATTGCGTTCTTTGAGCATTAGTTTAGATGTTTAACCTCTAAGGACTTTGTACTTTTTCTTTGTGGCAATAAAATTTTCTTAATTTCTATAAAAAAAAACCTAAACCCTAAGAATGGGTAGAACCTTGACATCATGAACATCACCATCAACCAAGCTCAATCTAGATCTGGTAGTGGAGCCAAAGGTGAAGGCATCAGTTATCGCAGTGGTGGTGGGGGATCTGGAGGTGCTGGTGGATATGGAGGTGGTGGTTAGATCAGTGGTGGTTATCGAGGTGGGAAGAGCGACAGAGGTTACAGTGGTGGTGACGGAGGGAGAGATCGGGGATATGATGGTGGATCTCGCTACTCGAGAGGCTGGCATGGTTCTGATGGAAATTGGAGAAACTAAACAACATCAATGACTGCTATGGAACTATGTCTTTATAGTAGAGACGGTTCTAGTTATCTACAATTTTTGATATTCTCTATGCATGCTCATTTTTGATCTATGTCGCTTGTGTCTTAGAAAACTTGGTTGGTTACTTGGTTGATGAAATCGAAAAGAAGAAATGCTGAATCTGAATTTGTTCTCTATTAGAAAACCAAAAATCCCAAACCCTAAACTAAAACCTGAACAATAGACCTTAAACATAAACCCTAAAGCCTAAACCCTAGACCCTCAACTAACCCTAAACCTTAAAAAGCTAAAAACCTAAACCTAAACTAAATAAAACCTAAAATAAATAAATAAATAACTTAAACCAAAATAAAAAAAAAATTAAAATAAAATAAAAACCTAACCTAAAACCTAAACCTAACCAAAACTTAAACCTAAACTCAAAAAATAAAATAAAATAAAAATAAAAAATAAACTAAAATAAAATAAATAAAAACATAAACTAAAATAATAAAAAATAACAAAACTAAATAAAATAAAAACTAAACCTAAAATAATAATAAAATACACCTAAAATAAAATAAAATAAAAAGAAAATAAATACCTAAATCTAAAAAACAAACCTAAAAATAAAACATAAAAATAAATAAAAATTAAAACCTAAACCCTAAACTAAAAAAAACTTAAACCTAAAATATAAATAATAAACTTAAACCTAAGCTAAAATAAACAAAACAAAAATAAGTAAAACCTAAATCTAAACCTAAAATAAATTAGACCTAAACCTAAACCTAAACCCTAAATAAAATAAAACAAACTAAAAATAAACCTAAACCTAAACTAAAAAATAAAACCTAAAAATAAACCTAAAATAAAACTCTAAAACCTAAACCAAAAAAAATAAAATAAAAACCTAAAACTCAACCTAAAAAAAAACTAAACCAAAAAAATAAAATAAAAATAAAACTAACTAAAAAATAAACTTAAACCTAAACCTAAACCTAAAAAATAAACTAAAATAAAAAACCTAAACTAAAATAAGTAAACCTAAAATAAATTAACTAAATTAAATAAAAATAAAAAATAAAATAAACTAAAATAAATAAAAAAACATACTAAATAAACCTAAACCTGTCACTTAACTTAATTTTAAAAAAAATGCAAAAATAAAAAAAAATGAAAAAAACATAAAAAAACCCTAACCCTAAACCTTGAACCCTAAATCAATAACCCTAAATACTAAACCCTAAACCTTAAAACCCTAAACCCTAAAACCCTAAACCCTAAACCATAAAACCTATAACCCTAAACCCTAAACCCTAACTGTAAACCCTAAATCATAAACCCTAAAAAGCTAAAAACCTAAGCCTAAACTAAATAAAACCTAAAAATAAAAAAAAATAAAAAAACCTAAACCTAAATAAAATAAAGTAAAAAACCAAAACTAAAACCTAAACCTAAAAATAAAATAAAATTAAATAAATAAAAACCTAAAATAAACTAAAAATAAAATAAACCTAAGAATATAAAACCTAAATAAAATAAAAATAAAAAATAAAATAAAAATAAAATAAACCTAAAATAAAATAAAATAAAAACTAGAAAAAAACCTAAACCTAAAGAATATACCTAAAAATAAATAGAAAAAAAAACTAAACCCTAAACTAAAAAAAAAACCTAAGCCTAAAATATAAATTAAATAAACAGAATAAAATAAACCTAAACCTAAACTAAAATAAACTAAACTAAATTAAATTAAACCTAAACCTAAACCGAAACCCTAAACCAAAAAAGAACCTAAAAATAAATCTAAACCTAAACTAAAATATAAAACCTAAAAATAAAGCTAAAATAAAAACCTAAAACCTAAACCTAAAAAAATAAAATAGAAACCTAAACCTAAACCTAAAAATAAAAAATAAAACCCAAACATAAAAAAATAAAATAAAAATAAAACTAAACTAAGAAATAAACCTAAACCTAAACTTAAAAAATAAACTAAAATAAAAAACCAAAATTAAAATAAAAAAACCTAAAATAAATAAACTAAACAAAATAAAAAAATAAACCTAACTAAAAATAAAAAAATAAATTAAACTAAAATAAATAAACTAAATAAACTAAATAAACCTAAACCTATCGGTTTACTTTATTTTTTTTATAAAAAAAAACCCTCAGTTGAAAACCCTAAACCCTAAACCCTAAATTCTAAAACTAATCCAAAACCCTAAACCCTAAACCTACAACCTAATCCAACAACTAAACTAAACTAAAAAACTAAACCCTAACCACCCACTAAACCATTAACTATAAACCATAAACCCTAACTTAACCCAAAAATATAAACCAAACTAACCTAAACCCTAAAGTTTATGTTTAAATCTGCTCTAAACCTAAACCCTAAACCCTCAAAACTCTAAACCCTAAAGCCTAAAGACTAAACCCTAAACCCTAAACCCTAAGCCCTAAAACCTAACCCTAAACCCTAAACCTTAAAACCCTAAACCCTAAAACCATAAACCTTAACCCTAAACTTTGAACCCTAAAAGCCTAAAGCCTAAAACCCTAAACCCTAAACCATAAACACTAAGCCCTAAACCCTAAAACCTAAACCCTAAACCCTAACCTAAACCCCAAACCCTAAACCTAAACCTAAAGGAACTGAATAAATTAAAAAATAAACCTACACGCTAAAACCTAATAAAACTAAACCATAAGAATGAACTGAACCTGGTGAACATCACCACAAGCTCACCCATATCTGGTGGAGGAGAATGAAGAAGTGGCGGTCATCAATAGTGGTGGGGATGAGTTGTTGGTGGTGGTGAAGTAGGTGGTTATGGAGGAGAGAGCAACTGAGCTTCATGGTGGTGGCGGAGAGATCAGGGATATGATGGTGGATCATGCTACTCGAGAAGCTTGGGTGGTTTTGATGGAAACTAGAGAAACTGAAGAATGGTCGATCAAATCTACTGCATATGGAATTGTCTTTACAGAAGAGACAGTTCTAGTTATCCAAGGTTTTTGATTTGATCTATGCGAGCTCATTTTTATCTATGTCATCGCTTGTGTCTTAAAAACCTTGGTGTGTTACTTGGTTGATGAAATCAAAATGAAGAAATGTTGAATCTGAATTTGTTCTCTATTAAAAAAAAAACCAAAAACCCTAAAGCATAAACTAAAACCTGAACCCTAGACCTAAAACCAAAACCCTAAAACACTAAACCCTAAACCGTAAACCCTAAAACCCTAAACTCTAAACCCTAAACCAAACCCTAAAACCTAAACCCTAAATCTAAAAACCTAAACCAAAACCCTAAAAAACCTATAAACACTAAACATTAAACCCTAAACCCTAAACCCTAAACCCTAAACCTAACCTAAACTAAATAAAACCCCAAACCTAAACCTAAACCCTAAACCCTAATCTCTAAAACTTAAAACCTAAACCTAAACAAAATAAATCATAATAATAAAAAATATAAAAAAAGCTAAACCTAATTAAAATTAAATAAAATAAAAACTTAAATAAAAATAAAAAATAAAAGTAAAAAATGAACCTAAATAAATATAAAATATAAAATATACTAACATAAATAAAAAACTAAATAAACCTAAACCTAGTTTAATTTAAAACCCTAAACCATAAACTTTAAACCTACAACCCTAAACCCTAGACTAACCTTAAACCCTAACCTAACACTAAATCCAAAACCCAAAACCCTGAAAACACTAAACCCTAAATCCAAAACACTAAACCCTAAACCCTAAACCCTAAACCCTAATCATAATCCCTAAACCATAAACCCTAAAACCCAAAGCCCTAAAACCCAAAACCCAAAACCCTGAACCCTAAACCCTAAACCATAAACCCAAAAAACCTAAACTAAATAAAACATAATAATAAAATAAATAAAAAAGCCTCAACCTAAATAAAATAAAATAAAAATAATAGTAAAAAACCTAAACTAAAACCTAAACCTAAACTTAAATATAAAATAAAATAAAATAAAATAAAATAAACTAAATAAATAAATATAAACCTAAACTAAACTAAAAACTAAAATAAACCTAAGAACAAACAACCTAAATAAAATAAAAACAAAATGTAAAATAAGAATAAAATAAACCTAAAATAAAATAAAATAAAAACTACATAGAAAACTTAACCTAAAAAATAAACCTAAAAATAATACCTAAAATAAATAAATAAAATAAAACCTAAACCCCAAACCAAAAAAAAAACCTAAACCTATAATAAAAATAAAGTAAACAAAATAAAATAAACTAACCTAAACCAAAAATAAACTAAAAAAACCATAAACCTAAACTATGTAAAAATATAATAAACTAAAAATAAACCAAAACGTTAACTAAAAAATAAAACCAAAAAATAATTCAAAAATAAAAACCTAAAACCTAAACCTAAAAAAATAAAATGAACACCCAAACCTAAACCTAAAAATATAAAATAAAACCTAAACCTAAATAATAAAAAAAAAATAAAACTTAACTAAAAAATAAACCTAAACCTAAAAAATAAACTAAAATAAAATACCTAAACTAAAATAAATATACCAAAAATAAATAAACTAAACAAAATACAAATTGAAAATAAACCTAAATAAATACAAAAAATAAAATAAACTCATATAAACAATAAAACAAACTAAATCAACCTAAACCTACTAGTTTACTTAATTTTTAAAAAAAGCCTAAAACCCTAAACCCTAAACCTACAACCCTAAACTTACAACCTTAAGCCCTAAACACTAAACCCTAAACCCTAAAAAACCTTAAACCCTAAACCCTACACACTAAACAAACCCTAAACACTAAACCCTAAACCCTAAACCCTAAAACCCTAAGCCTTAAACCCTAAACCTTAAACCATAAAACTTTGAACCCTAAACACTAAACCTAAACCCTAACTACAACCTATCAAACCCTAAACCTAAACCCTAAACCCTAACCCTAAATAAACTATAAACCTAAACCTAAACCTAAACTTAAACTAAACCTAATCCCTAAACTAAACTAAACCTAAACCTAAACCTTAAACTAAACTATTAAACCTAAATCCTAAAACCTAAAACCTAAATCAGAAAAAACCTAAACTAAAGTAAACTAAACCCAAAACCCTAAACCGTAATCCCTAAACCCTTAAAACCTTAAACCCTAAAGCCTAACCTTAAACCCTAAAACCTAAACCCTAACCTTAAACCCTAAACCTTAAAACCCTAAACCCTAAATCCCTAAACCCTAAACCCTAAACACTAAATCTTAAACCCTAAAATCCTAAAAACTTAAACCTAAACTAAATAATACCTAAAACTAAAATAATTAAAAAAAAGCTAAACCTAATTAAAATAAAATAAAACACTAATCTAAAACCTAAACCTAAACCTAAAAATAAAATAAAATAAACTAATAAAAATAAAGTAAAATAAAATAAATAAAAATCAAAACTAAACTAAAAAATAAAATAAACCTAAGTATAAAAAATCTAAATAAAATAAATACTAAACGTAAAATAAAAATAAAATAATCCTAAAATAAAATAAAATATAAACTAAATAAAAACCTAGACCTAAAAAATAAACCTTAAAATATAACATAAAAATAAATAAAAATTAAAATGTAAACCCTAAACTAAAAAAAAACCCTCAACCTAAAATAAAAATAAAATTAACAAAATAAAATAAACCTAAACCTAAACTAAAATAAATGAAATCTAAACTTAATCCTAAAATAAACTAAACCTAAACTTAAACCTAAACTAAAAAAAATAAAATAAAATAAAAATAAACCTAAACCTAAACTAAAAAATAAAACTTTAAAATAAACCCAAAATAAAAATCTAAAATCTAAACCTAAAAAAATTAAATAAAAACCTAAACTTGACCTAAAAAAATAAAATAAAACTTAAACCTAAAAAATAAAATAAAAATAAAAAATTAACCTAAATAGAAAATAAACACAAATAAATAAAAAATAAACTAAATAAACTTAAACCTATTGATTTACTTAATTTTAAAAAAATGCCATAAGCCTGAAATCCTAAACCCTAAACCCTAAACTCTCAAAACCCTAACCTAAAGTCTAAATAGTAAACCCTAAACCCAAAACCCTAAACCCTAACCTTAAACCTTAAACCCTAAAACCCTAAACCCTAAACCCTATACCATAAACCCTAAACCCTAAATCCTAAACCTTAAACCCTAATAACCTAAAAACTTAAACCTAAACTAAACAAATCTGAATAATAAAATAAATAAAAAAACCTAAACCTAAATAAAATAAAAAAATAAAATAAAATAAAACCTAAACTAAAACCTAAACCTAAAGCTAAAAATATAATAAACTAAAAATAAACCTAAACCTAAACTAAAAAATAAAACCTACAAATAAACCTAAAATAAAAAACTAAAACCTAAACCTAAAAAAATAAATTAAAAACCTAAACCTAAATCTAAAAAAAAGAAGGAAAAGCTAAACCTAAAAATTAAAATAAAAATAAAAATCAACTAAAAAATAAAATAAAATAAAAAAACTAAACTGAAAAAATAAAACTAAAAAAATAAACTAAACTAAATAAAAATTAATAAACATAAATAAAAATTTAAATTAAAATAAACTCAAATAAATAAAAAATAAACTAAATAAACCTAAACTTATGAGTTTACTTAAAAAAGACCCTAAAACCTAAACCATAAACCCTGAACCCTAAATATTAAACCCAAAACCCTAAATGGTAAACCAAAAAACTAACCTAAAGCCCACAACCCTAAACCCTAAACCCTAAACCCAAAACCCTAAACCCTAAGCTTTAAACCCTAAACCCTAAAATAAAATAAACCTTAAAATAAAACCTAAAACTAAATAAAAAATTATACCTAAACCTAAAACAAAAATAAAATAAATAAAATAAAATAAACTTAAACCTAAAACAAAATAAATAAAACCTAAACCTAACCTGAAATAAACTAAACCTAAACCTAAACCTAAACAAAATATAATAAAATAAATCAAAATTAAACCTAAACCTAAACTAAAAAATAAAACCTAAAAATAAACCTAAAACATAAACCTTCAAAATAAAATAAAAACCTAAACTTGAACCTAAAAATAAAAAATAAAACCTATTCCAAAAAAATTATAATAAAAATAAACCTAAACCTAAAAAATATACTAAAAAAACACCTAAACTAAAATAAATAAACCTAAAATAAATAAACTAAACTAAAAATAAATAAAAAATAAACCTAAATAAAAATAAAAAATAAAAAATAAAATAAACCAAATAAATAAAAAAATAAACTAAATAAACCTAGACCTACTAGTTTACTTAATTTTTTCAAAAAACCATAAACCCAAAATCCTCTCTAAACCTTAAACCTATAACCCTAAACCCTAACCCCTAAACCTTGAACCCTAAAAACCCTAAATCTTATCAAAAACCTAAACCCTAAACCCTAAACCCTAAACCCCAAACCCTAAACCTAAACCTAAAGAAACAAAATAAATTAGAAAATAAACCTAAACCCTAAAACTTAATAAACCTTAACCTAAACATATTCCTTAAGAATGGGCAGAACCTTGATGGTAGGAAAATCACCATCAACTAGGCTCAATCTAGATCTGGCGGTGGAGGCGAAGGCAGATACGATATTATTGTAGGGCTTGTTGGGGTTCTGAAGGTCCTGGTGGGTATAGAGATGGTGGTCAGAGAAATGGTGGTTATGGAGGCAGGAGGACTGACAAAGGTTACATCCATGGTGGTGGTGGAGGGAGAGATCGGGGATATGATAGTGGATCCTGCTACTCGAAAGGCTAGGGTGGTTCTGATGGGAAATGGAGAAACTAAAGAATGGACAATTGATCTACTTCTTATGGAATTGTCTTTACGGTAAAGAAGATTCTAGTTACCTAATGTTTTGATTAGCTCTATGTGTGCTCATTTTTTATCTATATCATCGATTTTTTCTTAAAAACTTGGTGTGTTACTTAGTTGATGAAATTGAAAAAAAAGAAATGTTAAATATGAACTTGTTCTCTATAAAAAATACCAAAAACCTTAAATCCTAAACTTTAAACCTAAACCATAAACTCTAAACCTTAAACCCTAAACCCTAAAAAACCCTAAACCGTACACCCTAAATCCTAAGCCCTAAAATTCTAAACCCTAAACTCTAATACCTAAACCCTAAACTTGTAACCCTAAACCATAAACCCTAAAAAGCTAAAATCCTAAACCTAAACTAAATAAAACCTAAACAAAACCTAAACCAAAATAAAATAATAGTAAAACATAAACTAAAACCTTAACCTAAAGCTAAACCTAAACCTAAAACTAAATTAAAAATAAAATAATAAATAAAACCAAACTAAAATAAAATAAATAAAAACCTAAACAAAACTAAAAAATTAAAAACCTAAATAAATAAAAACTAAACCTAAAATAAAAATAAAATAAAAACTAAAAAAACTTAAACGTAAATAATAAACCAAAAAATAAATAAAAATAAAGCCTAAACCCTAAACTAAAAAAAAACCCAAACCAAAAATAAAAATAAACCTAAACCTAAACCTAAACTAAAATAAATAAAACCTATACCTAAACTAAAAAATAAAACCTATAAATAAACCTAAAATAAAAACATAGAACCGAAACCTAAGAAAATTAAATTAAAACCTAAACATAAACCTAAAAATAAAAACTAAAACCTAAACCAATAAAATAAAACAAAATAAAATTAAACTAAAAAATAAACCTAAACTTGAAGAATAATTGAAAATAAAAAATTAAAACTAAAATAAATAAACCTAAAATAAATAAACTAAACTAAATAAAAATTAAAATAAACTAAAATAAATAAAAAATAAATTAAACAAGCCTAAACCTACCATTTTACTTAATTAAAAAATAAATAAGTAAACCCTAAATCCTAAACCTTAAAAAAAATAAACTAAAATAAAAAAACCCTAACCTTAAAATTGAAACTCTCAATCCTAAACCTACAACCCTAAACCTAAACCCTAAAACCTTAACCCTAAAAAACCCTAAACCCTAAACCCTAAACCATAAACCCTAAAACCCTAAACCCTAAACTCAAACCCCTCTGCCCCCCACCCCCCACCCAAGCGTTCTCTCATTCTCTAGAGATTTTGGAATCCCTCTTGGTGTTGCATCCTCGATTAGGGATTTATGTGGTTTTAGCCTTTATTTTGATCAAATTCAAAGGCTTGAACGAAATCTGGCCATTTGCATGATGCTTCATCATTGACCATGGCTGCGGTGAGTTCTATTCCTTGGGCTCCTACTCAAATTATGGATGCTTCAGCTAAGGCATCTGACATTTTGGGGCTTGGAGACCCTAATGCCGCTTCTTCTACTAAATATTTTAAGGAAGCGCTCTATGGTAAGACTGCTCCATATGTTAATTTGGTTAATCTCATTTTAATGTCATTTAGAGGTTTTTCGGTCATAATGTGCTCTGATGTGGATGTTCAAAAGTTGGCAAAACCATTTGAATTTTCTCTTGTCGGTAAATTTGCTTTGTGTTATCAAAATTTGGATAAGATCTACTCTTTTTTCCATAATCTCAATTTTCTGGGTGCTTTCTCAAATGGTCTTATTAACCCTTGGCATATCTTGATACAACTTTCTAATGATCTGGATATTCACATGTTTTTTCATGTCATTCTTATTTCATCTTTAATTGTCAAATGCGTTGTTGAAGTCGTCACCTCTTTTTGACATTGAGGAATCTATTATTGTCCCAGTGTGGTTATCTCTTTCTAATATGCATTCATTTTGTTACCCATCATGTGCTTTTTACTGTCTGAGCTTTATTTGGTCAGCCTTTGCAACTCAACTAAGTGACCGTTGAGCGATCTCGCCCTTCTATGGCTCGGATCCTTGTGGAATTAGACATAACTAAAAAATACCCTAAGGAAGTTTGGATTGGATCTAAAAAAATAGGTATTCATAAAAGGTTGAATTGGAGAACCTTCTAGTTTTTTGTTCCCACTGTAAAATTCACAAGAAAATAATTTGAAATGTTTTATTCTCCATCCCCACTTAAAAAAAATGAAATCCTCCTAAAGAGAATGTTGTTCCTACCCATAAGCCAATCCCTACTTATGTTTCAAAAATCAGCCTCAGATCTTAAGAATGATATGAAGGCTGTTATTGAGGTTGATTCATTGGATATCGAGGTTAATCCTATTGAACAAATTTTGACTCCTACTATTAATATAGATTTGGATGATTTTCAAAATGGGTAGCATGATTTACCACTTTTTCCTTATTTGAATTTAAATATTTCTAATGTGTAGAAAAATAAATTTTCAAAGTTATTGGAAAATGATTATATTTTCTCTGATTCTATTTCTACATATATGTCTTCTTTGATCGATGAAAATGAAGCTTTTAATGAGGATTTAAATGATGTCGAGCATGTTGAAAACATTTCTGATGCGGATTTAACTACTTGTGCTTTAAATGGTTCTAAATTGTCACCGTCTCTCATTTATAATCTTAATATTCATGTTAATCAAACTTTTCAACTTAATATGGATTTGGAAGAGGGTGAACTCCCCTCTAAACACTTGGAGAATTCTAGTAAATTTGTGACCAATGTTACTAAATCTTGCTCGGATGATGACTCTAGGAGAAAAAATGGTTTTCAAACTTATCATGCTAAAAAGAAAAAGAGTGTAAAAAATTACTCTCCCAAATTATCCAAAAACACTAGATCTACCGCAGCCTCTCACTCCTCTCTTAATTAAACTTTGCTTAACCCCTTTTTATTTTACTTATGTTTAAATTTCTTGTTTGGAATATTAGAGGGATCGGTACCCTCTCCGTTCATAATCGTATTAGAAATATTTGTCACATTCATAATATTTATTTGCTTATTATTCTAGAGCTTCTTATTCATGCTAATAAAATTAACCATGTTTCTAGAATGATCAGGTTCAATAAAATTTTCTCTAATGTTAGTAATAAGATTTGGTGTTTTGGAATAATTTCATTGAGGTTTCTATTATTGATGATTTTCAACAAGTTACCAATTCTCAAATCTCTTGTGTTGACTATTGTGTTTTGGGCTCTTTTGTTTATGCATCTTGTTATAGATCTAGTAGAAATCTTCTTTGCGATAATTTGAGGAATTTTGCTACCTCGATCAACAAACCTTGGTTTGTGTGCTGTGATTTCAGCACTATTTTATTTTCATTTGAATGAGTGGTGGCTGATCCTCCAATATTCATTCCATGGAAGATTTTTTCAATATGATCCTTAATTTTAATTTGATTGATATTGGCTATAACGGTTCTAATTATACTTAAAACTTAGACTTCAAAGAAAGGTTGGACGATTCTTTTAATACTCACTGGATTACTCAATGTCTTATTACTTTTGTTGATCATTTAAGTAGAACAGTGTCAAATTTTGCTCCTCTTCTTGTTTCTATTAAAGATAATTCCAATAGATTACATAAATCCTTTCCTTTTAGATTTCAGGATATGTGGATTCAGCATATTGATTTTTTTGATGTTGTGCCTAATAATTGCAAAGCCCATTTACATCGATAATTCAATTATTGGGATTAATAGACTTTATTTTAAACTTTAAAGACTTAAACAAAATTTGTGGTGTAACAAGCATTATTTTAAAATCCTTTTTTCTAATATTAAAGATATGGAAAAACTAGTTTGTGACTTGACTGAGGTGAAAGACAAACTTGTTAACTCCAAAATATGGAAGAGACTTACTTGTGCCAAAAAGCTGTTAGTAAGCATATTATGGATGTTGATAAGAATACTAGGTATTTCCATGCTTTAGTTAATAAAAGGAGAGCTTTGAATAATATTCAAAAAATTAAAGATGATAATGGTGTTTGGATTATGGAGAATAATGATATTAAGGAATCAATTATTAATTACTTTAGAAATATGCTTAATAAGAGTTGCTCTTATGAAGCTATTTCTAAATTGCTTTTGATTCTTTCTATTATTACTAATGATGATAATAATTTGCTTACCATCATGCCTATTGTGCTTAATAGCATGAATATATATTCTATTTGGGAGGGTTTCACTACTCAAAATTTTCAAAAATGTTGGTTTATCATTAAAAATGATTTGATTGAGGCTATGGTTGATTTTTTTTAATGGTAATCCTTTTCCTTGATATTTTTCTAGTACTTCGATCATTCTCATACCTAAAAAAGTTAATCCAAACTATTGGAGTGATTTTAGACCTATTAGTCTTTACACCTTCTTCAATAAGTTGATTTCCAAAATTCTAACCAACATGCTTAGTCCTTTACTTAATAAAATTATCTCTCTCAACCAAACTAGTTTTGTTAGAGGTAGATCTATTTATGATAATATTTTATCAACCCAAGAATTAATTCATGATCTTGATGCTAAGAATAGAGGTCACAAAAGTCTTTTCAAATTAGATATTACCTAAGCCTTTGATAACATTTCTTTAGACTTTCTTTTCCATATTCTGAATTTATTTGGGCTTTCTGATAAATTTATTTTCTTATTAAAATTGTATTAATAATTCCTAGTTTTTAATTTTGCTTAATGGGGAAGCCTTGGGGTTCTTTCCCTCTTCCCATGGCTTAAGATAAGGGGATCCTTTATCTCCTACATTATTTATTATCATTGTTGAGTACTTATTTAGGAGCATCAATGATTTATTCTTTAACAATGCTAGTGGTGGTCTTCTTATTTCCCATTTAAGCTTTGCAGATGATTTCATTATTTTTTGCAATGCTTCTATTCATCATATCAAGTATCTCAAGTATTTTAAAAATAAATTTGGTAGAGAAAGTGGCCTTTCTATCAATAATAAGGAAAGCTGCTTTATCACTTCCTCTCATATCTCCAATAATAATATCAAATAAATACTACATATCACTGATTTTAAGCATCAACACTTACCTCTAAAGTACTTGGGTGCTCCTCTCTTTAAAGGACCAAAATGATCCCATCCCTTTGACGAGTTAATTCAAAAAATTTTAAATTAAATTTTCATTTTGGGAATTCCATTTACTTTCCTTTGCTGGCAGGCTCACTATTCTTAAAATCACTCTCAATTTTATGCCTCCTTATTTGATTCAAACTATAATCCCACTAAAGCTACTCTCATCAGAATTGATCGCTTGATTAATAAATTTTATTGGGGCTTTAATAACTCTACCAAAATAATGCATTGGACATCTTGGAATAAATGTTCTAGTCCTTTGGGTGAAGGTGCACTAGGTTGCAAACCTATTTGTGAAGCTATCACCACTTTCTCTCATAAGCTCTGGTGAAATTTTATTGAGAATGATAGCCTTTGGGCTAACTTTATGATGGAGAAATATTGCCAAGGTAAACACCATCTTATCTGTGCTTATAAAGTTGGTGACTCTCTAGTTTGGAAAGTCCATCCATACCACCTCTTTTGGCAAGACAAGATGGCAACTCTATTGACACCCTTTTATCTACCCACTCTATTGCTATTATCAAAGTTCACTCCTTTTGGCGTAATAATAATTGAAATGAAAGTAAATTTGAGAATTATATCCCTATTTCTCTTTTTGACAATTTTAGAAATATCCCCATTTCTTCTAACAAACTTGATCAAATTATTTTTAAGCTTCCTTATAATGGCGATTTTGTTCTCAAAGAGGTTTGGAATTTTATTAGAGATAAGCAGAACACCTCCAGTGTCTTTATTAAACTTTGGAACAATATCATTCCCATTTCCTATTTAGTTTTAGCTTGGAGGATTTTGAATAACTTTATTCCTATGGACTCTATGCTATGGACTAAAGGGTTTTATTTACCATCAAAATGCTATTGTTGCTTTCATATTGAAAATGTAAATCCTATTTTTCTCAATGGTGCTGTTGCTTCTAAATTTTGGCTTTGGTATGATGATTTATCTAATTCCAACTATTTTTGTGGTTCCCTTTCTTTATATCAACTTCTTGAAGTTTGTTTCAAAAAAAATTGTGAAAGGTCATATAAAAGTTTTAACTTTATTACCCTTCTCTGGTTCATCTGGATGGATACAAACGATGCTAAATATCATGGCACTCCTATGAACCATAAAAGGATAATGGCTAAAACTAAACAAAAATTCATGCTATGTTTAATGCCAATCTTATTAGTAACATTCATTTTAGAGGCTATAAATTTGTGGCTAAAAACCTGGGTATCATTCTCCCTGACTTGGACCCTTATAAATGTGTTAAGATTATCCATTGGATCAAACCTAAAGACAACTTGATTAAAGTGAATATTGATGGTTCTGTAATATGGCTGTGGTGGTATCCTTAGGGATTCTAATGGTATTGTCATTTGTGCTTTTCCTATCCTCTCAAAGCCTGTTCTGCTATTTTTGTTAATTAAACTATTGAAACTTGTTTGAATAGAGGTTTTCTCAACATCTGGTTTGAAGTTAATGTTCTCTTGTTTTTTTGACATGCTTAATTCCAATAGAAATAGGAATGCTGAATTATTTTATCTCCTTAATCATACAAAAAATCTTCTTTTTCAAGTTTATTTTAAAATTCTTTACATCCTTCGTGAAGGTAATGCCTATGTTGATTTCTTGGCTAATTTAGGTGCCAAATTAACTGAGTTCACTTTATTTGACAACCAAATGTTGCCTAAACTATTAAGAGGCTTGGTTAATCTAGATAATACTAGATTGCCTTATCTCAGATTATAATTTCTTGGCTTGGTTTCTTTTGTGTTATTTTTTTATGAGTCTTTGCTTTTGTTTGCCTTTTATTAAATCCTTTTTGGGCTGGGCTATTTGCTTATTTTCACACTTTGGATGGAGCTGGTTGTTACTTTTGACCTTTACTTTGGCTAGTGTTTACTCATTGGTGGTTATTATCAAACTTGAGTTGATTTTGTTTTTTAGTCCGGTCTTTGTTTTGGATGGGTTTTGCCACATTTTTTCCTTGGCTATTTTTGATAACCACCTTTTGGGTTATGCCTTTATCTGCTGTTGGGTTTTCCTCATGTATGGATTTTGCCTCATTTAGGCTTCACTACCTATTTTGGATTATTGTGGTAGTTGAATTGGTGGTTTTGTTGGTCGGTGACTAAAGGTTCGTTAGGTTGGTTAATGGCTTTATTTTTTTTCCTTTTACAGACATATTTACTTGGTGGTTTAGCTCATTTTGGAATGGTGGAGGTTTTGTTTGGCTATTACTTTCTCCGTCTTGTTGAATGTGGCATGGTCGGTTTTTTGATTCTATTTTATTTCTTTGGTTTTGGTTTTGTCCTCTTCCATTTTAGCCTTCCTCTTGGCTACAATGGGTCTAGGTTGGTTTGTGGGACTTTGGTGGTTGTTATTTTTTTGGCTGTCTTGGGTGATTTTGGGTTGATGGCTGTCGTTGGACTTTACATTGACTTGGGTTTTTTGCTACTATGGTGGTTAGCTAGGAGGCTATGTTGGTTGGCTATATTGGTTGGTTGTTTCTCTATTATGTGTTGTTTTGCTAGTTTTTTCTACTTTTCCTTGGCTGATGGGGATCTTTCTTTTGTTGGTTACTAATGATGGGTTATTCTCTTTCTTTTGATATTTTACTTGCTTCTTTGGTGGGAGGACTTTAGTTGTCCTTGGAATCTTGGTTGCGCCTTTCTCTTTGTTGGTTTTTTCTTCTTCTTGGCCAATTTGTTGTAGCCTTGATGTGCCAAACCTTTGTCGATCCTTAATTGGGATTTTTGGTTGGTTGGTGGCTTCCTTTATGTGTGTTGGTTTTAGTTGTTGGTCAAGGTATCATGGTTTGGTGGTGTTACCGCTATTCCATTAGTTGGCCAATGATCCTGTAACTCTTGGTCTTTTATGTATTTGTGGGTTTTAATAAATGATTAACTACCTGGTTGTTTTCTGTTGTTTAGTGTAATGGATCACTATACCTAGCCATGGATGGTGCATGTATACTAGCTATGATGACTTTGATGTTACCCACCTCCTCTCTTTGGTTGGTAGCTTTACATATGATTGTAACCCTTATGAAGTTTAGATGCTCATATGTATTGTTGCCTCTTGAGATGATCTTAATTGAGCCTGAGCCTTTTCTTTCTTAGCTCTCCTTTTGCTCTCTTTATCCTTATCATTTTAGCTATACTTTTGCTTTGGTAGTGTTTTTTGAATTCTTTCATAGTTGGAACTTTACCTGGGCTGGTCATTTCTCCATCCCTACTTATTGTTAGCTTGCTTATCTTACTTTCTCAAAGGAATGAACCCAAATACTAACCTATTATGTTTTATGTTTTTATTTTGTTTTACTCAGGTCATTTGGTCTCATGCTTTTAGTTGATGTTTTTCTTTTCTTTTCTTTTCCTAATATACTGATTTAGCTCTTTAGGTTTCTGTATTTATGAGCTAGAATTCTATGTTTTAACTTTTTAAACATTGTATCTTTTCCTTTATGGTAATAAAATTTTAACATTTTCCAAAAAAACCCTAAACCGGACTAACCTAAACCTAAACTAAACCTAACCTAAACTCTAAACCTAAACCTAAACATAAACCCAAACCCCTAAATATAAATTAAACCTAAACCTAAACTAAACCTAAATAATAAATAATAAACCTAACTAAACCTAAACCCTAAACCTAAACTAAAAGTTTAAACTAAATACTAAACTAATTAAACCTAACTAACATAAACCTAAATAAAAAACTAAACCTAAAACTCCCTAAACCTAAATAAAATACTAAACCCTAAAATAAACCTAAAACCTAAACCTAAAACCCTAAAATAAACCTATAAACTTAAAACTAAACTAAACCCTAAACCTAAACCTAAAAAATAAACTAAACCTAAACTAAACCCTAAACTAAATAATAACCCAAACCCTAAAACCTAAACCCTAAACCCTAAAACCTAAAATAAATTTAACACTAAACCTAAACCTATCCCTAAATAAACCTAAACCCTAAACCCAAAAACCATAAACCCTAAAACTCTAAACCCTAAACTCTAAACCCTAAACACTAAACTCTAAAAACTTAAAAACCAAAACCAAAACTAAATAAAACTTAAAAATAAAATAAATAAATAAAACCTAAACCTAAATAAAATAAATAAATAAAATAAAATAAAAACCTAAACTAAAACCTAAACTTAAACTTAAAAATAAAATAAAATAAACTACCAAAAATAAACTAAAATAAAATAAATAAAAACCTAAATAAACTAAAAAATAAAATAAACTTAAGAATAAATAACCTAAATAAAATAAAAAATAAATGTAAAAAAATAAAATAAACCTAAAATAAAATAAAATAAAAACCTAAACCTAAAAAATTAACCTAAAAATTAAACTTAAAAACCAATAAAAAAATAAAACATAAACCTTAAAACCTAATAAACCTAAACCTAAACCTAATAACTAAAAAACATCATAACTAATATCCTGTACCAGCTTATCATAATGGTGGTGGGGATCTAGGTGTTGGATATGAGGTGGTGGAAAATGGTGGTTATGAAAGTGAAAATTGACAAAGGTTACAACCGTGGTGGTAAGATCGGGATATGATGGTGGATCTACTGAGACCAAGATGGTTCGATGGGAACAAGAATAAAAAGACTGATCCAACTTATGGAACCTGTCTATACTTCGGTTATCTATTTTGATTTGCTTTATAAGCTCATTTTCAAACTATGTTGTCGCAAGTGTTTTAAAAATACCTAAAAATAAACTAAACCTAAATTTTAAACTGAAAAAATACCTAAAAATAAAAGAAAAATAATATATACAATATAAAATAAACCTAAAACTAAACTAAAATAAACTAAACTAAAATAAATAAAACCTAAACCAAAATAAATAAAATAAAATAATAAAATAAACTAAACCTAACTAAAAAAAAACCTAAAAAATAAATCTAATAAAAAACTAAAACCAAACCTAAAAAAAATAAAAGACCTAAACCTAAACCTAAAAATAAAAAATAAAACCTAAACCTAAAAAAATAAATAAATAAAACTCAACTAAAAAAAACCTAAACCAAAACCTAAATCTAAACCTAACAAATAAACTAAAATAAATTATCTTAAAATAAATAAACTAAACTAAATTAAAAAAATAAAATAAACTAAAATAAAAAAATAAACTAAATAAATCTAAACCTAATGGTTTACTTAATTTAAAAAAATAACCATAAACCCTAAATCCTAAACCCTAAACTAAAATAAAAAACTAAAAACCTAACCTAAACTAAAACCCTAAAATAAAAAATAAACCTAAACTAAACCTAAACCTAAATAAACCTAAAATAAACTAAAATCCTAAACTAACCCTAACTCTAAACACTAAACTAACCCTAAACCTTAAACCCTAAACTAACCCTAAACCATAAACCCTAAACCTTAAACCCTAAACCCTAAAACCCTAAACCCTAAACCCTAAACACTAAAACCTAAACCTTAAACCATAAAAAACCCTAAACCTTAAACCCTAAACCCTAACCTTAAACCCTAAACTCTTATACCCTAAACCCTAAACCCTAAATGCTAAACCAAACCATAAACCTAAACCTATAGAAACTAAATAAATTAAAAATAAACTAAACCCTAAACCTAATAAACATAAACATAAATCTAAACCCTAAGAATAACCTGATGATAAACATAAACTAGGCTCAGATCTAATAATAAACAAACCTATCTAAATCTAAAAAAATGGATAAAAATAGTGGTGGTAATGGAGGTGGGAGGATTGATACATGTTACAATGGTGGTAAGAGATATATGATGGTGATCAACTAAAATAACTAAATAGAAACTAAAGAAAACCGATCGAAACTTATGGAATGATTTCTTTAACCTAGATTCTAATTATCTAGGGTTTTAATTTATACTAAATTTTTTATTTTGTCATCACTTGTGTCTTAAAACTCTACTTGATGAAATCAAAAGAAGAAATGCTAAATATGAATTTATTCTAAAAAAAACCCTAAACTAAAATTAAACTAAAACATGAACCTTAAACCTAAACAAAAACTTAAACCCTAAACCCTAACCTAAAACCATAAAACCTAAACCCTAAACCTAAACTAACCTAAATTAAAAACTAACTAAACAAACCCTAACCTAAACCTGAACTAAACCTAAACCTAATAAACCCTAAACCCTAAAACCTAACCCTAACCCTAAACCCTAAACCCTAAATCCTAAACCCTAAAACCCTAAAACCCTAAACCCTAAACTATAAACCCTAAACCTTAAACTAAACTATACTAAACTAAAACCTTAAACACTAAACAAACCCTAAAAATAACCCTAACCTAAAACCCTAAACCCAATAAACATAACCTAAATAAACCATAAACCCTAACCTAAACCCAAACTAACTAAACCTAAAGTATAAACATAACCCTAAACTAAAACCCTAAAACCTAAACCTAAACCTAAATAAATAAACCTAAAAAATAAAATAAATAAAAAAACATTAACTTAAAGAAAATAAAATAAATTAAATTAAATTAAAACCTAAACTAAAACCTAAACCTAAACCTAAAAAATAAAATAAAATAAAATAAAATAAAAATACACTAAAATAAAATAAATAAAAACCTAAAATAAACTAAAAAAAAAAAATAAAATAAACCTAAGAATAAAAAACCTAAATAAAATAAAAAATTAATGTAAAATAAAACTAAAATAAACCTTAAATAAAATAAAATAAAAAATAAATAAAAACTTAAACCTAAAACATAAACCTAAAAGTAAAACCTAAAAAAATAAAAAAAATAAAACCCAGATCGTACTCTAAAAATAAAAACTTAACCTAAAAAAATAACATAAAATGAACAAAATAAAATGAACCTAAACCTAAACTAAAATAAACTAAACTAAAATAAATAAAACCTAAACCTAAACCTAAAATAAACTAAACCTAAACCCTAAACTAACTTAAATAAAAATAAATTAAAAATAATCCTAAACCTAAACTAAAAAATAAAACCTAAAAATAAATCTAAAATAAAACCTAAACCTAAATCATTAACCTAAACCCTAAAAAGCTAAAAACCTACACCTAAACTAAATAAAACCTAAAAATAAAATAAATAAAAAAACCTAAACCAAAATAAAAAAATAAAATAAAATAAAATAAAATAAAATTAAAACCTAAACCTAAACTGAAACCTAAAAAGGAAAATAAAATAAAAAATAAAAACTAAACTAAAATAAAATAAACAAAAACCTAAACTTATCTAAAAAATAAAAAACTTAAATAAAATAAAAACTAAACCTAAAATAAAGAAAATAAACCTAAAATAAAAGAAAATAAAAATTAAATAAGAACCTAACCCTAAAAAATAAACCTAAAAAAAATATATAAAAATAAAATAAACCCTAAACTAAAAATTAAACCTAAACCTAAAATAAAAATAAAATAAACCTAAACCTAAACTAAAATAAGCTAAACTAAAATAAATTAAACCTAAACCTAAACCTAAAATAAACCAGACCTAAACCTAAACCTAAGCTAAATAAAATATAATAAACTAAAAATAAACCTAAACTAAAAAATAATACCTAAAAATAAACCTAAAACCCAATCCTAAAAGAAATAAAAGCTAAACCTAAAATAAAATAAAAATAAAACTAAACTAAAAAAAATAAACTAAACTAAACCTAAACCTAAAATAACTAAAAAATAAACTTAAAATAAAAAACTAAAATAGATAAAAATAAAAATAAACCTAAATAAAAATTAGAAATAAAATAAACTAAAATAAATAAAAAATAAACTAAATAAACCTAAACCTACCAGTTTATTTAATAAAATAAATAAATAAATAAAAACAAGTAAAATAAACCCTAAACCCTAATCCTACAATCCTAAACCTTAAAACACTAAACCCTAAACCATAAACCCTAAAACCTACAATGCTAAACCATAACCCCTAAATCATAAACCCTAAAAACCTAAAAACCTAAACATAAACTAAATAAAACCTTAAAATATAATAAATAAAACCAAAAAAACCTAAACCTAAACCTTAAAAAAAAAATAAAATAAAAACTAAAAACTAAAATAAAATAAAATAAATAAAAATCTAAACAAAACTAAAAATAAAATATACCTAAAAATAAAAAGCCTAAATAAAATAAAAATTAAACATAAATTAAAAATAAAATAAACCTAAAATAAATTAAATTAAATTAAATTAAAAACTAAATAAAATCTTAAACATAAAAATAAGCCTAAATAAAATAAAAATCTAAACAAAACTAAAAATAAAATATACCTAAAAATAAAAAGCCTAAATAAAATAAAAATTAAACATAAATTAAAAATAAAATAAACCTAAAATAAATTAAATTAAATTAAATTAAAAACTAAATAAAATCTTAAACATAAAAATAAGCCTACAAATAAATATAAAATAAAACTTAACCATAAACTAAAAAAAACTTAAACCTAAAATACATGAAAAAAAATAAACCTAAACCTAAACTAAAATAAATAAAACTTAAACATAAACGTAAAATAAACTAACCCTACACCCTAAACTAAATAAAATAAAATAAACTAAAAATAAACCTAAACCAAAACTATAAAATAAAACCTAAAAATAAACCCAAAAAAAAACCTAAAACCTAAACCCTAAACCCTAAACCCTAAAAATCTAAAAACCTAAACCTAAACTAAATGAGACCTAAAAATAAAATAAAGTAATAAAAACTTAAACCAAAATAAAACAAAAATTTAAACAAAACCAACACCTAAACCTAAACCTAAAAATAATAAAAAACAAAAAATAAAAAATAAAAACTAAAATAAAATAAAATAAAATAAATAAAAACCTAAACTAAAGTAAAAAAATAACAAACCTAAATAAAATAAAAACTAAACCTAAAATAAAAATAAAATAATATAAAAAACTAAATAAAATCCCAAACCTACAAAATAAACCTAAAAATAAATAAAACATAAAACCTAAACCCTAAACTAAAAAAAAAACTAAACTTAAAATTAAATTAACCTAAACCTAAACCTAAACTAAAATAAAATAAATTAAAATAAATAAAACCTAAACCTAGACCTAAAATAAACTAAACTTAAACCTAAACATAAACTAAATAAAATAAAATAAACTAAAAATAAACCTACACCCAAACTAAAAAAATAATACCTAAAAATAAACCTAAAATAATTACCTAATCCTAAACCTAAAAATATAAAATAAAACCTAAACCTAAAAAACAAAATAAACTTAAAACTAAACTAAAAACAAAACTAAACTTTAAACTTAACCTAAAAATAAACAAAAATATAAAAACATAAACTAAAATAAATAAACTTGAAATAAATAAACCAAACTAAATAAAAATAAAAAATAAACCTAAATAAGTAAAATAAAATAAACTAAAATAGATAAATAAAATAAACTAAATAAACCTAAACTTACTAGTTTACTTTATTTTTGTTTTAAAAAAAAACTCTGAACTCTAAACCATAAATCCTAAACCCTAAAACTAACCCTAAATTTTAAAGCGTAAACCTACAACACTAAACCTACAATCCTAAAGCCTAAACCCTATACACTAAAAAACCATAAACCATAAACCCTAAACCCTAAACCCTAACATTAAATCATAAACCTTAAAAGCATAAACCCTAGAATCCTTAAACCTTAAACCATAAACCCTAAACCCTAAACCCTAAACCCTAACCCTAAACCCTAAACCCTAACCCCAAACCAAAAACTCTAAACCTAAACCTTAAGTAACTAAATAAATTAAAAACTTAACCTAAACAACAAAACCTAATAAACCTAAACCTAAATCTAAATCCAAAGAATGTCCAAAGAAGAACATCATCCAACTAGCTTAGTCTAGATCTGGTGGTGGAGGTAAAGGCAGAGACAGTGGTTATCACAGTGGTGGTGGGGGATCTGGAGGTGCTGGTGGATATGGAGGTGGTGGTTGATGCAGTGGTGGTTATGGAGGCTGGAGGATCGATGGAGGTTACAAGCATGGAGGTGGCGATGGGAGAGATCGGGGATATGACGGTGGATCTCGCTACTCGAGAGGTTGGGGTGGTTCTAATGGGAATTAGATAAATTTAAGAACGATCGATCTAATCTAGTGCTAATAGAATTGTCTTTATAGTAGAGACGGTTCTAGCTATCTAGGATTTTTGATTTGCTCTATGCTTGCTCATTTTTTATCTATGTCTTGCCTTGTGTCTTAGAAAACTTGGTGTGTTACTTGGTTTCTAAAATAAAAAAAAATGTTGAATATAAATTTGTTCACTATTTAAAAAAACCAAACACCCTAAACCTTAAACTAAAACTTGAACCCAGGACCTAAAACCTAAACCCTAAACCCTAAACCCCTAAACCTTAAACCTTAAACTCTAAACCCTAAACCCTAAAACCCTAAACTTAAAACCTAAACCCTAAAACACTAAACCCTAAACCCTAAAACCTAAACCCTAAACCATAAACCCTAACCCTAAACCCTAAACCCTAAACTCTAAACCCTCAACTAACCCTAGACTTTGAAAAGCTAAAAGCTTAAACCTTAACTAAATAAAACTTAAAAATAAAATAAATAAAAAGACCTAAACCAAAATTAAAAAAATAAAATGAAATAAAAAACTAAACCTAATCCTAAACCGAAAAAGAAAATAAAATAAAAAATAAAAACTAAGATAAAATAAAATAAATAAAAACCTAAACTAAACTAAAAAAATAAGAAAACCTATTTAAAATAAAAAAGAAAACCTAAAATAAAATATAAACCTAAAATAAAATAAAATGAAACTAGTCTAAATAATAAACCTACACCAAAACCTAAAAAATAAACAAAAATAAATAGACTAAACTAAATAAAAATAAAAATAAACCATATAAAAATAAATAAAATAAAATAAAATAAATAAAAAATAAACTAAATAAACTTAAACCCATAGTTTACTTAATTAAAATAAATAAACCCTAAAATAAAAAACCCTTAACCCTATACCCTAAACTTACAAACCTAAAACCCTAAACTCTAAACCCTAAACCCTAAGCCTTAAACCTTAAACCTTAAACCTTAAACCCTAAACCCTAAACTAAACCCTAAACCCTAAACCCAAAAACCCTAACCGAAAAACCTAAACACTAAACCATAAACCCTATCCCTAAACCCTAAAGCCCTAAACCCTAAACCCTAAAAAGCTAAAAACCTGAACCTAAACAAAATAAAACCTTAAAATAAAATAAATAAAAAAACCTAAACCTAATTAAAATAGAATCAAAATAAAATAAGAACCTAAACTAAAACCTAAACCTATACTTAAAAAAAACTAAAATAAAATAAAGAAAAACCTAAACTAAACTACAAAATAAAATAAACCTAAGAATATAAAAACTTAATACAATAAAAACTAAACGTAAAATAAAAATAAAATAGGCCTAAAATAAAATAAAATAATACTAAATAAAACCTAATCCTACAAAATAAACTTAAAAATATAACCTAAAAATAAATAATAAAAAAAACCTAAACCTAAAATAAACCTGAACTTAAACTAAAATAAGTAAAACCTAAACCTAAACTTAAAATAAACTAAACCTAAACCTAAATCTAAACTACATAAAGTAAAATAAACTAAAAATACAGCTAAACCTAAATTAAAGAAAACCTAAAATAAAAACCTAAAACCTAAACCTAAAAAAATAAAATAAAAACCTAAACCTAAACCTAAAAAATAATCTAAAAGTAGAACTCAACTAAAAAATAAAACAAAATAAAAAATCTACTAAAATAAAAAACCTAAAGTAAATAAACTAAACTAAATAAAATAAAAAAATAATCCTAAATAAAAATAAAAAGTAAAATAAACTAAAATAAATAAAAAATAAACTAAATAAAATTAACCTAGAGGTTTAATTAATTTTTTTCTTTTAAAAAAACCCTAAACCTTAAACCTACAACACTAAACCTACAACCCTAATCCCTAAACACTAAACCCTAAACCCTAAGCCCTAAACCCTAAACCCTAAACCCTAACCCTAAACCCTAAAAGCATAAACCCTAAAACCCTAAAACCCTAAACCCTAAACCCTAAACCTAAACCCTAAACCTTAAACACTAAACACTAAACCCTAACCCTAAACTCTAAACCCTCAACCTCAAACCCTAAACTTAACCCTAAAGTGACTAAATAAATTAAAAAATAAACATAAACCCTAAAACCTAATAAACCAAACCCTTAGAATGGGTATAACTTTGACAGCAGGAACATCACTCTCAACTTGGCTCGCCTAGATCAAGAATGGACGCAGGCTGAGTGCACATCGCAGAGTGGTGGGATATCTAGAGGTGCAGGTGGATATGGAGGTGGTGGTGCTCAAAGTAGTGGTGGTTATGGAGGCAGGAGAAGAGATGAAGTTTATAGGCATGGTGGCTGTGAAGTTAGAGATCAGGGTTATGATGGTGGATCCCGCTACTCGAGAGGTCGAGGTGGTTCTGATGGGAACTAGAGAAACTGAAGAACAGCCGATCTGATCTGCTGCTTATGGAACTGTCTTTAGTTTTACTCTATGTGTGCTTATTTTTAATTTATGTCATCGCTTGTGTCTTACAAAACTTGATGTGTTACTTGGTTGATGAAATCAAAATGAAGAAATGCTGAATCTGAATTTATTCTCTATTAAAATAAAAAACTAAAAACCCTAAACCCTAAACCCTAAACTAAAACCTAAACCCTAGACCTAAAACATAAACCCTAAACCCTAAACCCTAAAAACCCTAAACCCTAAATCCTAAACCCTAAATCCTAAACCCTAAAACCCTAAACCTAAAACCCTCAACCCTAAAACTTAAGCCATAAACCCTAAACCATAAACCCTAAAACCTACAACCCTAAACCCTAAACTTTAAACACCAAACCCTAAACCCTAAACCCTCAACTAAGCCAAAACCCTAAATCCTAAACCCTAAAAAACTATAAATATGAACCTAAACTAAATGAAACCTAAAAAATAAATAAATAAACAAAACTAAACCAAAATAAAATAAAAAAATAAAATGAAATAAACACTTAAACTAAAAACTAAACCTAAACCTAAATAATAAAAACTAAACTAAAAAAAATAAAACTAAACTAAAAATAAACATTAACCTAAACCTAAACCTAAAAAATAAACTAAAATAAAAAACTTAAACTAAGATAAATAAACCTAAATAAATAAACAAAATCAAATAAAAATAAAAAATAAACATAAATAAAAATAAAAAATAAAATAAACTAGAATAAATAAAAAATAAACTAAATAAACTTAAACTTATCGCTTTACTTAAATTTTTTTTGAAATAAAACCCTAAACCCTAAACCCTAAACCTTAAACCCTAAAGCTTAAATCCTAAACCCTAAACTTGAAACCTTAAACCCTAAAACTAACTCTAAACCCTAAACCCTAAACCCTAAACCTAGAACCCTAAACTCTAAACCCTAAACCCTAGACCCTAACCCTAAAATACCTTAAACCCTAAACCCTAAATAAACCTTAAACCCTAAACCTAAACCCTAAACCCTAACCCTAACCATATACTCTAAACCCTAAAACCCTAAACCCTAAAACCTAAACCCTAAACCCTAAACTAACCCTAAACCCTGAACCTTAAAAACCCTAAACCCTAAAGCCTAAACATTAAACCCTAAATCCTAAGCTCTAAACCCTAACCATAAACCCTAATCCCTAAAACCCTAAACCCAAAAATCATAAACTCTAAAACCCTAAAATCATAAACCATAAACCCTAAACCCTAAACCCTAAATACTAAAAACCTAAAAACTTAAACCTAAACTAAATAAAACCTAAAAATAAAATAAATAAAAAAACCTAAACCTAAATAAAATAAAATAAAAACCTAAACTAAAACCTAAACCTAAACCTAAACCTCAGAATAAAATAAAATAAAAATAAATTTAAATAAAAATAAAATAAATAAAACCTAAACTAAACTAAAAATATAGTAAACCTAAGAATAAAAAACCTAAATACAATAAAAAACTAAAAATAAAATAAACCTAAATATAATAAAATAAAACTAAATAAAAAATAAACCTTAAAAATAAACCTAATAATAAATATATAATAAAAACTAAACCCTTAACTAAAAAACCAAAACTTAAAATAATAATAAAATAAACAAAATAAAATAAACTTAAACCTAAACTAAAATAAAATAAACTAACATAAAGAAAACCTATACCTAAACCTAAACCTAAACAAAATAAAATAAAATAAATTAAAAATAAAACTAAACCTTACCTAATAAATAAACCCTAAAACCTAAACCTAAAAAAATAAAATAAAAATGTAAACCTAAACTGAAAAATAAAAAATAAAACCTAAAACTAAAAAATAAAATAAAAATAAAATTCAACTAAAAAATAAACCTAAACCTAAAAACTAAAATAAAATAAAAAACTAAACAAAAATAAATAAACCTAAAATAAATAAACTAAACAAAATAAAAAAAACCTAAATAAAAATAAAAATTAAAATAAACTCAAATAAATGAAAAAATACACAAAATAAACCTAAACCTACTAGTTGACTTAATTTTTTTAAAACCCTAAACCCTAAACCTTCAAACCTAAACCCTAATCTCTAAAATCCTAAACTCTAAAACCTAAACCCTAAACCCTAAACTAAACCCTTAACCTTAATCGCTAAACCCAAAAACTTTAAACCCTAAACCCTAAACCCTAAACCTTAAACCCTAAACCCTAAACCCTAAAACCCTAAACTCTAAACCCTAAACCCTAAACCCTAAACCCTAAAACCTACAACCCTAAACACTAAACACCAAACCATAAACCTTAAGCTAACCCTAAACTGTAAAGTAAACTTAAACCCTAAGAATGGCCAAAACTTTGATGACATGAACATCACCATCAACTAGGCTCAGTCTAGATCTGGCAATGGAGGCGAATGCGGAGGCGACAATTATCACAGTGGTAGTGGGGGATCTGGAGGTGTTGGTGGATATGGAGGTGGTCGTCAGAGCAGTTGTGGTTATGGAGGTGGGTGGAGTGATGAAGGTTACAGCCATGGTGGTGGTGGAGGGAGAGATTGAGGAAATGATAGTGGATCCTCCTACTTGAGAGGAAAGGGTCATTCTAATGGGAATTATAGTAACTAAGGAACGATCAATCTAATATGTTGCTTATGGAACTGTGTCTTTATAGTAAAGATAGTTCAACTTATCTAGGGTTTTTGATTTGCTCTGTGGGTGATCATTTTTGATCTATGTCGTTGCTTGTGTCTTAGAAATCATGGGATGCTACTTGGTTGATCAAATCAAAAAGAAGAAATGTTGAATTTTAATTTATTCTCTATTAAAAAAAATCTTAAATGCTAAACCCAAAATTCTAAACTAAAACTTAAACCCTAAACCTACAACTTAAACCCTAAACCCTAGATACCCTAAACCTTAAACACTAAACCCTAAACCCTAAACCCTAAACCTTAAACCCTAAACTATAAACCCAAAACCATAAACCCTAAACCCTAACCCTTAAACCCTAAAACCCTAAACCCTAAACCCTAAACCCTAAACCCTAAACCCTAAACCCTAAAACCTATAACCCCAAATGTAAACCCTAAACCCCAAACTTTAAATCCTAAACCATAAACACTAAACTAACCCTAAATGATAAACTCTAAATTCTAAACTAACCCTAAACCCTAACTCAAAAACCCTAAACCCTAAACCTTGAATAAAGATGTCATTAAGAGTAGATCTGAAGAATGACCTATTGCTAACATAGTTATGGTAGCTAAAATGTCTTCAAGAGACTTTCCCTTGACTATTAGAGATTTGAATACCATAAACCCTAACCATAAATCATATTATAATACCATATATTATAGTATAATGTTGCATCATATATTTGAGCATGTACTAATGTGTTTTTGGATGTTATAAGATGTTTTGAAATGTTCAATTATATTCTGTATTATGCCCTATAGTCTATATTAATTTAAATCATAAAAATTTTGATTTAATAAATTAGATGATGAAATTTATTAAATTTGAATTGGGAATTAGTCAGTACCAAAAGGTGTGCTATGCCACAGTCCAAAAGTAAGATTTTATGTTCAAAATAAATATTATATGTTGTAGCATAGTATAACATCATATATCATAATATAATATTCTACAGAATTTAAATTCTTTTAGTATTTTATAATCATGCAATCGAGCTACACTAGCATTATTTATAAAAATGTTGATTTATACTTTAAAATGGTGGAATTTGACCAAATTCATAATAGGTAGAGCAGGGCATCATAATATATTATTTCAATTTAAAATATGTAAGTGATACAACTAAAACATATAGTTTTTTATTGTTTAGACTAATTTTATAATTTTTAATCCTAATAATTCCCTTGTGATGTGATATACAATATAATATAATATAATATGTTATAGTGTATTATAATATAGGATGTCAAAACATAATGTAGCATCATGCATTATAGCATACTATTGTCTATTACTACTTGTTGTTTAGCAAATTTTAGTTTGTTATAGTATGATGTGGTAGAGTTTGTATTGGTATAATTCATAAAAATACTAATTTATAGGCTAAGATGATGGGATTTGGCCAAATTTAAGGTAAGCTTTGGGGGTGTGCTTCGGTGTGTTATTTAATCAAAAGAATGGAATTTTGCATCCAAAATAAATGTTCATTTTTCAACTAAATTTTATAATTTTTGCTTAAAGTTATTCATTTTAAGGTGTAATGTAAGATAATATATTATATGAAAGCATATTAAAATATAATGTACATAACAATACAACTTCACATATATATGAATGTGGTGGTGTGTTACTAAATATTATTATACATTTTAGTCTGTTTTACTTTTGTTATAATACATTGGGTCAAAACTCATAAAAATGTTAATTTGAAGGTTCAAATGGAAGAATTTTGCCAAATTCACAGTACACACCAAGAAGCAACACCAAAATTATGTTATTTTGCACCATTTCTAATAGAAAATAAATAATTTTAAATCCAAAATGAACATTATTCATATTTTGATAAAATTTTGTTATTTGTTCCTTTTAAGTGATTTTAATGAGGTGTAATGTTAGACAATATAGTATATTATAGCAAATTATAATATAACATCATATATATATAATATAATATAGTGTGCTAATTCACACTATAATATGTTTAGCATGATATTGTATAGTTAGTTTGAGCTTGCACCATCACAAATCATAAAATATTGATAATAACATTAAGATGATGTAATATGAATGAATACATTGTTAATCTTTTGGTTGAAGTATTAAAGGTGTGCATAAGAGAAGAAATAAGATTTGATGAGAATTCCATGTCAAGGACATGGAGGGAGATCAATTAGGGGATCACACATGCATTGGACATGACATATGAGGGGTCTATGTCGAGGGCAAAGAAGAAGAAAATCTGCTGGGGATAAGGTTTGAATTTGATTTGATTATATGATTTGTAGAAAGAAGATCTGTTGGGGATAAGAATTTAAAATTAACCATGAGTTAAGATCAAATCGACTTTAATTAGTTTTGTCTTAATTAATGTGGAGGCACATATGCTAGAGATATGGGCTTGAGTCTGCTAAGGATCGGGTATATGAACCTTCCACTAGGGAAGTAGGTTTGAGCTATATGCTGGGATTGGGATTTGAGTTTGATTTGATAGATTTGTTTGGGGTTGTATCAACTAGGAATAAGAGTTTGGTTGGATTTGTTTAATTTAGACTCTACTGGGGGAGTTGATTTAATTTGGCTCCATTAGGGAGGTTTGTTTTGAATTTGATTTGGTTGCTTGACTGATTTATATATGATTTGAGGCTCCAATATAGAGAAGGGTGTGATTTAACTCCACTAAGGAAAATTAGATCGGGTTTAATTTAATTTGAGTTAATGTATTGACCCTATCGGTGAGTGATGGAACCACTCAGAGGGGCTATATCAGCCTTGACTTACCTCAGGTTTACAAATCCAAAGAGATAGTCTACCAACTGTGAGGTAGAGCTAGCCAACCTAAGGGGATTCCTTTCGGTGCAATTGTTGTGCTAGGAAGAATGCATAGCAAACTTACATCATCCAAAGTGAGGAACAACTACTGGGGTCTCCTGTTGGATGCACAATAAATCAAACCTAACCTAGGGCGACTACAGAGTGAATGTCATTAGGGAATTATGTCAACTCAAAAGTAGTCAGGATTAAATTTATCTTAATTTTACATGATTTGATATGGTTTGTTTGGTTTAGTTTGATTTTGAATTGAAGGCATATCTACTGGGGATGTGAGCTCGATCAAATTTGATAGATTTATTTTATGGACCATGTTGGAGTGCGCTGGACCCATGAAGAAGAGGCTATATTGGACTTGTCCTACCTGAGATTTATAAATCCAAAGGGATATTCAATGGGGTAGGGCTAACCGACCTAAGGGGTTGCTTTTCAGTGTGCAATGGTTGTTCTAGGAAGAAGGCGTAATAGACTTACATCTTCTTAAGCAAGGAACAACTGTTTAGGTGAATTTTTGGTCACATAACAAATAGAACCCGACTAAGGGGTGACTACTGAGTGAATATCGCTGGGGACTTATATGAACTCAAGAGTACTCAGGCGATTCCTATATGGAGTTTTACTGACACAAACCTAAAGATAGGATATTTGCTTAGGAAAAGGTACCACTAGGGGTGTCCTCCTAATCCATAGGTGAATATATACTTTGTTTATATGTTTGCATGGACCCTATTGGTGTGTGAGGGACCACACTAAGAAGGGGCTATGTCACCCTTGACCTATCTTAGATTTATTGCACCATGGGAGAATCTACACATCCTCAAGATGAATTTTGCAACCAAAGGGGTGGTTACTAGGAAAGGGGAATTGTTTAATCTAATAGTAACCTGTAGTGTCTAAATGGAGTCGCTAAAGTTGTGATCCAAATATAGTGCTGACAAGGGAGGTATTACTAGGGGTGTTATCTTGAGCCCTAAAAAAAAAAGCCTATAAGTGTATGATGCCTAACTCAAGGGAAAGCATAGCAGACTTAGATCTGCCATGAGTGGTATATCCTAAGATGCGAGAACCAACCAACCTAAGGTGCCCATCAGTGTGCCATGATCAATTTGGAAAGAAAGTTGTAGGCTTGCAACTTTTCAAGCAAAATTGATCATCGGGATAGTCATCGGCGAGACAGATGCTATCTGACCTAGAGTGACTACTAAGTGGGGAGCCCCGAGGAAGGATTTGACCCAAACTTGAAGCATTCAGGAGTGAAGGAGCTGCTAGGGAACTTATCCTAAAACTCAAATATACTCAACCCAATTAGTGCATGAAGGCTAATCTAAGAAGTAAGCATATCAGACTCACATCTTCTTAAATAAAGCTAATATGAGGTAGCTTATCGGCCACGCAGTAAGTCCTACCAAACTAATAAGGTGCTCATCGATGTGCAATGGCCAAGTAAGGCTGGAAAGTGTAGCAGACTTACATCCTCTAAAACAAGAATACCACTGGGGTGACAAACTAGCAGGGTAGCACATTAGCCCGACCTAGAGCAGCTATTGAGTGAGTGTTGTTGGGGGCATTATCTGAACTTAGAGTAGCCCGAGATGAAAGATATGCATTTATTTTATATGTTAGTGTGTAGTTTGTTTTTATTTTATGTTGATGAAGGATATGACATGGCTCGATTTCATTACACCTACTCTAAAGACATCATGGCGGGTTTACAAATAAGAATACTTTCAACATGGAGGAGATTGAATTTGAAATGGAATTTTAATTGATGATAATTATTTTCAAACATGATTTATAATATTTTCTTAAGTAGATCCCATTGATTGGAAGCTTTGGGCGCTCTCCCTTATAATTAATAAGCTGATAAGATCCTCTTTGGTAGGCCTTTTCTATGGAAAAGGGTTTTCCTAAATGGGTTCAAACTTGCCTCCCATCTTACAACGAGCAACAATCAGTCTCCTTAAACTAAAATAAGCTCTCCTACTTGAAAACCTCTAGGATAGACCAACTTGTTATGAGATTGAATCATTTTACCTTTGTACAACACAAGGTTTTAACATGCCTACAGGCATCTCTCATCCAAACCTTTGATCTCTTCTAACCATAACTTGGCATTCTGCTTTATTGTGATCTTGCTACCCACAACTATCCTTAGTGATGGTGGGACTGCTAATGGTAGAATGGCTTCAGACCCATACACTAAGGAGAAAGGAATAGACTGAGTTGGAGTTTGATATGTGGTAAGGTAGGCCCATAAGGCTTCAACTAACTGCGCATTCCATTATCTCTTGTTGTTGTCAAGTGTCTTCTTCAGTATTTGGATGAGAGTTTTATTGAAGGCTTCTGCTAATCCATTTTCCCTCGGGTAGTTATTGGTAGAATATCTTCAATCTATGTTGTGTCTCTGAGTAAAGTTGTTAATCTCAGTGCTCTTGAATGTAGTAACATTATAAGATATAATTCATTGAAACACTCCAAACCTATATATGATATGGTTCCTAAAAGATTGGAGCACATGCTGATCTATTACCTCTTATTGGAATAACCTTCACCCATTTGGAAAAGTAATCTGTAGTAACTAAGATGAACTGATGACACTTGGAAGAAGGAGGATCAATCAGACCCATAATTTTGGTACCCTAACACTCGAATGGCCATGAGGCCAATGTTGGATCTAGAATGTTGGGTGGTTGGTGTAGGACCATAATGTGTATTTGACATTGGTGGCATCACCTAGCTGTATCCATGCAATCTTTGATCATCAATGACCAGTAGTATCCTAGTCTCTTGATCTTTGCTTTCATCTTTGGACCGAATTGGTTGGCTCCACATAATCCTTAAAAATAAACCTTAAAAATAAACCTAAAAATAATTATATAATAAAAATTATTTATTATATAAAGAAAACCAAAACTTAAAATAATAATAAAATAAACAAAATAAAATAAACTTAAACCTAAACTAAAATAAAATAAACTAACATAAAGAAAACCTAAACCTATACCTAAACCTAAACAAAATAAAATAAAATAAATTAAAAATAAAACTAAACCTTACCTAATAAATAAACCCTAAAACCTAAACTTAAAAAAATAAAATAAAAATGTAAACCTAAACTTAAAAATAAAAAATAAAACATAAAACTAAAAAATAAAATAAAAATAAAACTCAACAAAAATAAACCTAAACCTAAAAAATAAAATAAAATAAAAAACCTAAACTAAAATAAATAAACCTAAAATAAATAAACTAAACAAAATAAAAAAAACCTAAATAAAAATTAAAATAAACTCAAATAAATAAAAAATAAACTAAACCTAAACCTACCAGTTGACTTAATTTTTTTTAAAACCCTAAACCCTAAACCTAAAAACCTAAACCCTAAACCCTAAAACCCTAATCTATAAAACCTAAACCCTAAACCCTAAACCTAAACCCTTAACCTTAAACCCTAAACCCAAAAACCTTAAACTCTAAACCCTAAACCCTAAACCTAAACCCTAAACCCTAAAACCCTAAACTCTAAACCCTAAACCCTAAAACCCTAAACCCTAAACCCTAAACCCTAAACCCTAAACCCTAAAGCCTACAACCCTAAACCCTAAACACCAAACCCTAAACCCTATGCTAACCCTAAACCGTAAAGTAAACCTAAACCCTAAGAATGGCCAAAACCTTGATGACATGAACATCACCATCAACTAGGCTTAATCTAGATCTGACAATGGAGGCGAATGCGAAGGCGATGATTATCGCAGTGGTAGTGGAGGATCTGGAGGTGTTGGTGGATATGGAGGTGGGGGTCAGAGCAGTGGTGGTTATGGAGGTGGGTGGAGTGATGAAGGTTACAACCATGGTGGTGGCGGAGGGAGAGATTGAGGAAATGATAGTGGATCCTCATACTTGAGAGGTAAGGGTCATTCTAATGGGAACTAGAGAAACTAAGGAACGATAGATCTAATATGCTGCTTATGGAACTATTTCTTTATAGTAAAGATAGTTCAACTTATCTAGGGTTTTTGATTTTTCTCTATGGGTGATCATTTTTGATCTATGTCATTGCTTGTGTCTTAGGAATCATAGGATGCTACTTGGTTGATCTAATCAAAAAGACAAAATGTTGAATTTTAATTTATTCTCTATTAAAAAAAATCTTAAACCCTAATCCCAAAATTCTAAATAGAAACTTAAACCCTAAACCTACAACTTAAATCCTAAACCATAAACCATAGATACCCTAAACCATAAACGCTAAACCCTAAACCCTAAACCCTAAACCTTAAACCCTAAACAATAAACCCTAAACTCTAAACCATAAACCCTAAACCCTAAACCCTAACCCTTAAACCCTAAAACCCTAAACCCTAAACTCTAAACCCTAAACCCCTAAACCATAAACCCTAAAACCTACAACCCCAAATGTAAACCCTAAACCCCAAACTTTAAATCCTAAACCATAAACACTAAAATAACACTAAATGCTAAACTCTAAACCCTAAACTAACCATAAACCCTAACCCAAAAGCCCTAAACCCTAAACCTTGAATGAAGATGTCATTAGGAGTAGATCTGAAGAATGACCTATTGCTAACATAGTTATGGTAGCTAAAATGTCTTCAAGAGACTTTCCTTGACTATTAGAGATTTGAATACCATAAACCCTAACCCTAAATCATATTATAATACCATATATTATAGTATAATGTTGCATCATATATTTGAGCATGTACTAATGTGTTTTGGATGTTATAAGATGTTTTGAAATGTTTTAGTATAGTATTATGCCCTATATTAATTTAAATCATAAAAATTTTGATTTAATAAATTAGATGATGAAATTTGTTAAATTTGAATTGGGAATTAGGCTGTAGTACCAAAGGTGTGCTATGCCACTGTAGTCCAAAAGTAAGATTTTATGTTCAAAATCAATATTATATGTTGTAGCATAGTATAACATCATATATCATAATATATTGTTCTATAGAATTTAAATTCTTTTAGTATTTTATAATCATGCAATCGAGCCTACACTAGCATTATTTATAAAAATGTTGATTTATACTTTAAAATGGTGGAATTTGGCCAAATTCATAATAGGTAGAGCAGGGCATGATAATATATTATTTCAATTTAAAATATGTAAGTGATACAACTAAAACATATAGTTTTTTATTGTTTAGACTAATTTTATGATTTTTAATCCTAAGAATTCCCTTGTGATATGATATACAATATAATATAATATAATATGTTATAGTGTATTATAATATAGGATGCCAAAACATAATGTAGCATCATGAATTATAGCATTGTATTATTACTACTTTAGCAAATTTTAGTTTGTTATAGTATGATGTGGTAGAGTTTGTATTGGTATAATTCATAAAAATACTAATTTATAGGCTAAGATGATGGGATTTGGCCAAATTTAAGGTAAGCTTTGGGCTAGTGCTATGGTGTGTTATTTAATCAAAAGAATGGAATTTTGCATCAAAAATAAATGTTCATTTTTCTACCAAATTTTATAATTTTTGCTTAAAGTTATTCATTTTAAGGTGTAATGTAAGATAATATTTTATATGAAAGCATATTAAAATATAATGTACATAACAATATAGTTTCACATATATATGAATGTGGTGGTGTGTTACTAAATGTTATTATACATTTTAGTATGTTTTAGTTTTGTTATAATACATTGGGTCAAAACTCATAAAAATGTTAATTTGAAGGTTCATATGGAAGAATTTTGCCAAATTCACAGCACACACCATGAAGCAACGCCAAAATTATGCTATTTTGCACCATTTCTAATAGAAAATAAATAATTTTACATCCAAAATGAACATTATTCATATTTTGATAAAATTTTGTTATTTGTTCCTTTTAAGTGATTTTAATGATGTGTAATGTTAGACAATATATTATATTATAGCAAATTATAATATAACATCATATATTATAATATAATATAGTGTGCTAATTCACACTATAATATGTTTTGCATGATATTGTATAGTTAGTTTGAGCTTGCACCATCACAAATCATAAAATGTTGATAATAACGTTAAGATGATGTAATATGAATGAATACATTGTTAATCTTTGGTTGAAGTATTAAAGGTGTGCATAAGAGAAGAAATAAGATTTGATGAGAATTCCATGTCAAGGATATGGATTTGTAGAAAGAAGATCGGTTGGGGATAAGAATTTAAAATTAACCATGAGTTAAGATCAAATTGACTTTAATTAGTTTTGTCTTAATTAATGTGGAGGCACATATGCTAGAGATATGGGCTTGAGTCTGATAAGGATTGGGTATATGAACCTTCCACTAGGGAAGCAGGTTCGAGTTATATGCTAGGGATTGGGATTTGAGTTTGATTTGATAGATTTTTTGGGGTTGTATCCACTAGCAATAAGAGTTTGGTTGGATTTCTTTGATTTAGACTCTACTAGGGGAGTTGATTTAATTTGGCTCCATTAGGAGGTTTATTTTGAATTTGATTTGTTTGCTTGACTGATTTATATATGATTTGAGGCACCACTAGAGAGAAGGGTGTGATTTAACTCCACTAAGGAAAATTAGATCGGGTTTAATTTAATTTGAGTTAATGTACTAACCCTATCGGTGTGTGATGGAACCACTTATATCACGACTTACCTCAGTTTACAAATCCAAAGATAGTCTACTGTGAGTGGTAGTGCAACCTAAGGGGATTCCTTTCAGTGTGCAATAGTTGTGCTAAGAAGAAGGCGTAGCAAACTTACATCATCCAAAGTGAGGAACTACTACTGGGGTGACCTGTTGGATGCACAATAAATCAAACCTAACCTAGGGCGACTACTGAGTGAATGTCATTGGGGACTTATGTCAACTCAAAAGTAGTTAGAATTAATTTTATCTTAATTTTACATGATTTGATATGGTTTGTTTGGTTTAGTTTGATTTTGAATTGAAGGCATATCTACTGGGGATGTGAGCTCAATCAAATTTGATAGATTTAATTTATGGGCCATGTCAGTGTGCGCTGGACCCACGAAGAGGAGGTTATATTGGACTTGTCCTACCTGAGATTTATAAATCCAAAGGGATAGTCTACTTGCTGTGGGGTAGGGCTAACCGACCTAAGGGGTTGCTTTTCAGTGTGCAATGGTTGTGCTAGGAAGAAGGCGTAGTAGACTTACATCTTCTTAAGCAAGGAACAACTGTTTGGGTGAATTTTTGGTAGCATAACAAATAGAACCCGGTGAAGGGGAGACTACTGAGTGAATGTCACTGGGGACTTATATGAACTCAAAGTACTCAGGCGATTCCTATATGGAGTTTTGCTGACACTACTCTAAAGATAGGATATTTGCTTGGGAAAATGTACCACTAGGGGTGTCCTCCTAATCCATAGGTGAATATATACTTTATGTTTATGGACCCTACCGTGTGTGAGGGACCACACTAAGAAGGGCTATGTCACCCTTGACCTATTTATTTTTACCATGGGAGAATGCATCCTCAAGATGAATTTTGCAACCAAAGGGGTGGTTAATAGGAAAGGGGAACTGTTCAATCTAATAGTAACCAGGTAATGTCTAAATGGGGTCACAAAAGGCATAATCCAAATATAGTGCCGACAAGGGAGGTGTTACTAGGGGCGTTATCCTGAGCCCTAAAAAAATCCTATAAGTGTATGATGGCTAACTCAAGGGGAAAGCATAGCAAAGTTAGATCGATGAGTGGTGTATCCTAAGATGTGAGAACCAACCAACCTAAGGTGTACCTATCAGCATGAGTTAGGTATTCATCAGCATAGTAAGAACCAACCAACCTAAGGTGCCCATCGGTGTGCAATGATCAATTTGGAAAGAAAGTTGTAGGCTTACAATTTTCCAAGCAAAATTGATCATCAGGATAGTCTGTCATCGGCGAGACAGATGCTATCTAACCTAGAGTGACTACTAAGCGGGGAGCCTCGAGGAAGGATTTGACCCAAACTTGAAGCATTCAGGAGTGAAGGAGCCGCTAGAGGACTTATCCTAAAACTCAAATATACTCAACCCAGTTAATGCACAAAGGCTAATCTAAGAAGTAAGCATATCAGACTCACATCTTCTTAAATAAAGCTAATATGAGGTAGCTTATCGACCACATAGTAAGTCCTACCAAACTAATAAGGTGCTCATCGATGTGCAATGGCCAAGTAAGGCTGGAAAGTGTAGCAGACTTACATCCTCTAAAATAAGAATACCACTGGGGTGACAAACTAGCGGTAGCCGTCATTGACCACAGAGCTATTGAGTGAGTGTTGTTGGGGGAATTATCTGAACTTAGAGTAGCCCGAGATAAAAGATATGCATTTATTTTATATGTTTGTGTGAAGTTTGTTTTTATTTTATGTTGATGAAGGATATGACATCGCTCGAGTTCATTACACCTACTCTAAAGACATCATGGCGGGTTCGCAAACAAGAATACTTTCAACATGGAGGAGATTGAATTTGAAATGGAATTTTAATTGATGATAATTATTTTTGACCATGATTTATAATATTTTCTTAAGTAGATCCCATTGATTGGAAGCATTGGGTGCACTCCCTTATAATTAATAAGCGATAACCTCTTTGGTAGGCCTTCTCTATGGAAAAAGGGTTTTCTTAAGTGGGTTCAAACTTGCCTCCATCTTACAACGAGCAACAATCAGTCTCTTTAAACTAAAATAAGCTCTCCTACTTGAAAACCTCTAGGATAGACCAACTTGTTGTGAGATTGAATCATTTTAGCTTTGTACAACTCAAGGTTTTAACATGCCTACTCATCATCATCCAAACCTTTGATCTCTTCTAACCAACCAACTTGGCATTATGATCTTGCTTGACTATCCTTAGTGATGGTAGTTGGACTAATGGTAGAATGGCTTCATACCCATACACTAAGGAGAAAGGAGGCGGAGTTTGATATGTGGTATGGTAGGCCCACAAGGCTTCAACTTCCGCTTTCTCTCCGAGTTTGTTGTCAGTGTCTTCTTGATTTGGATGAGAGTTTTGTGAAGGCTTATAATTGTTGGTAGAATATCTTCAATCTATGTTGTGTCTCTAAGTAAAGTTGTTAATCTCAGTGCTCTTGAATGCAGTAACATTATTAGATATAATTCATTAAAACACTCTAAACTTATATATGATATGGTTCCTAAAAGATTGGAGCACATGCTGATCTATGACCTCTCTTAGTGGAATCACCTTCACCCATTTGGAAAAGTAATCAGTAGTAACTAAGATGAACTGATGACCAAGAAGGATGATTAATATACCCATAATGTTGGTACCTCAGCACTCGAATGGCCATGAGGCCAATGTTGGATCTATAATGTTGGGTAGCTGGTGTACGACCATAATGTGTATTTGACATTGGTGACATTACCTAACTGTATCCATGCAATCTTTGATCATCGATGACCAGTAGTATCCTAGTCTCTTGATCTTGGCTTTCATCTTAGGACCGAATTGGTTGGCTCCACAAAATCCTGAGTGTACCTCAGTTATGATCTTATGGGCTTCGTTCTTTTATAAATAATGTAACCACATATGATCGAAAGACTACCAGTATAAGACACCATCCACAAGAGCATAGGAAAGTGTTCTTTACTTCATATGATGGGCTTGGGACTTCTCTTGAGGTAGTTTGCTTTTATTTAGGTAATCCATGAATGGTTGCCTCCAATACAACTCCTTGTACTTCTTAACAATGGCAACCTCCCATTCAATAGAGTACTTTTTGATGAGTTCAATATCAATAAGGGATAAGACTTGCCTATTTTGGACCTTTATTGGTATGGACTCATCCTTCACATGCCAACTCCCTTGGCTAAAGCATACATGGCATTCTTCTCCTCATGGAATCTTATAAATGGTAACCTCTAGATTTGGGGACTCCAAGTTGTACTAGTGATGGAGCTTGGGCTTTATAAACATAGTACCAGTGATTTGGTTTATGTTGAATCACGAAGATGGTGGGATGCTAATGGCGAGCCTCATATTTAGTTTCATTATTGGTGCAAGGACTAGACAGATGATATAAGAATCTCATCACATCATGGAGTTAAGAGAACTATTCTACCCCTATCTCTCTTGAGATAGTAGATTGTGGTTCTTCTCCTCTTTGAGAGGAAGCCAAACCATCAAAGTATATCTCCCAATGGTGATGCTACTATCCCCTAAGTTCATGATTTGTTCATCAGGGAGATCATCACTAAAGTGTGTAAGAACTCCCTAGCTTGTCCTTTCACCACACGGAGGGGTACAAAGGGAAAGTCAACTACGAGAGGATCATGGATCATCATGCCAATCATCTGAATAGCATCGGTCATGTCATGAGATGTTGTAGTGGATTGATCTTAGAGATTAAGTTCACCTTATGTGGAAGCATGTAGTGTTGTATCTTTTGGGATGCAAAGATTAAAGCTAGGTAATGCTTCTCAATGGGTGGATAATTAGCATTAGTAGGGATTAGATGATTGCTAAGGTATTAGTGTGTGTTTTCCATCCTTTCGTCATTAGCTTGGGCTAATAAAGCACAAAGAGAGTCGTCTAACACAATAATGTAAAGTACGAGCAGCTTGCCCGGAATATGGGCTGCTAGAATTGGCGGCGTCATTAGAAAATGCTTGATGTCTTCGATGGCATGCTCACACTTGTCATCCCACTTGAACTTGGCATCCTTTTTGACAAGTGCTGAGAATGGCTGACATCTTTTCGATAGGTTGGATATAAACCCTCTTAGATATTCCAACCGCCCTTGGATTGATCTGAGTTGAGTTAAAGTTTTAGGGGGTGGCATTCTATTAACACATTGATCTTCTCCAGATTGATTTTGATTCCCAGGTGTCGAACAACAAACCCAAGGAATTTCCCTGATGCTACTCTGAATGCACACTTTAGGGGGTTAATTTTGAGGTTGAATTGTCATAATTATTTGAAAACTACTCTCAAGTCAAAGAGATGGTCTTCTTTTTCTCAACTTTTGATGATCGACATGATGATTAATGAATGAGTTCATCAAAGATTCAAGTCATAGCCGGTATGTAGCATCATCATTTTTATGGGTGAAAGGCATGACCTTATAACAATAGATTCTGATCAGAGGTCCAAAAGTAGTGTTTCTTTCATCTTCAGAAACCATCTTTATTTGGTTATATTCAGATGAGCTATCCATGAAAGAGAAGACTGCATGAGATGAGGCAATGTCCACCATCAACTCTAGGATTGGTAGTAGAAATTCATCTTTTGGACATGCTTTATTTAAATCCCTAAATCGATGCATATGTGAATTTGTCCAATCTTTTTCTTTGGGATGATCTTAGGTATTTTTCTTCGGATGAAGTCGGATCGAGTTTCTTGACTTCAAAAATGACCTATTATTCTATGTCTAATCGCATGCGTCCAAAAGCTTGCTTAATAGGGTTAGCAGTAGGCTCTATTGCTAGTTTATGGATAGCTATGTTATCTCTTCATAACTCCATGAAAAGTGGTCCTTAAACTCAGTCAATAGCCTAACTAAGTCATTATTTTTGATTTCATTCAATAAACAACTGATGTATGTTGGGCGTGGATCTTCTTCAGTTTCTAAGTTGATTTTCTTCTGCTCATCGATGGTTGACTTGATCTCTTCTTCAAACTCTAGTGAAACATCTTTGACTTTAAAATCATCTAGATCATCTGAAGTTTCTAAGTACAACTCCTCATATGAGTTAATGTGATTTGAGAAGAACCTATCAATTTTAAATGATTGGTGATGACTAAGCAGTAATCTTCATCATCGATTGAAACCACCGTACTGAATCCTAGACCCAGTCTTGATTGAGGGCTTTTGCATTTGTTCTTACATATTCTTTCAAAGTAGTATGAACAATGCTTTGACCAAGTATGTTGGATTAACCCTATCTTTGCTAAATTATGAACACAAGGCAAGTACCAATTAAGGTTATTCTATTACTTTTTTATATTAATCACCCTTAAGTTCTATATCAACTTCTTGACTTGAGGATGATGCTGCCAGAAAGAACCTCTGATTCTTCACACCTATGGATGACTTAAGGGCTTCCTTAACAACCAAACCCTCAGCTTTTTGAGAGGAAAGTGGGTTAGAGCTTAGGTTCCCAACTGATGCCTAACTATTTTGTATATAGACTTGGATACACTTATGCTTTGCTTTGGAGCTTGGTCTTCATAGCTATCTGGCTCAAGTGTCACCTCCAAGGGAATCTACTATTGAGAAGAGTTGGCTGGTATGCTAACCATATAGACTCATCATTTGAACTAGATTATAAGTCTTTATGGATAGCAAGTGTACTCCTAATAGCTGGGACATATCTTTTATTGTGTGGCCATTAAAGAGGTTTTCCACCCATAGGACTGCCTCTGAATTGGCCTCTTTCTCTGCCTGGTGGAGGTCAAGTCATCCAACCCATATGTTCTAATGGAGTAACAAGCTATGGGTGGAATCTAATGTTAAGCTCCACTTCCTCCTCTAAGTTTATTTCCACTCTCTTTTATTTTCTTTTTCATTTTTTCTTTTCTTTTCTTTTTCATTTTCTCTTTATTTTTATTTTTCTTTTTCTTTTTCTATTATTTCTAACTTTAGCCAAGTTTGCGAGAATATACTTGTTGATTTTGAGGGAGGTAGTAAGCTGCATCCTCATATATGTCGACCTAATGAACTATAAATTTCTTCAGATCTCCTTTGATATAGTAGATGATCCCACATCTCATAAACTTCATACATTGATGTAGAGAGGATGGAACTATGTTGTTCTCATGTATCCATGTTCTCCCAAGCAAAGCATTGAAAGATGTATCTGAGTCTATAATGTGAAACTTGGTTTTGATCTTCCAATAATCTATCACCAAGGGTAACACTATGGTACTAAGCCTTGTTGACCTCACTTTTGGAGTGTGAATTCATTCTTCTCATCTTAAACTTAGATGTCTTCTAGATACCAAGACTTCTCTAGTCATAAGACACTTCTAATAATTAGGTAAACATTTAACCTAATCCTAAAGACTTAGAAGGGTTAATCATAGGATTAAGTTATGCCTTAGGGATTAGGATAATCCACCTACCCTACAACCCAAATCCAATCCATGTTCACCTTCTCAAACCAAACCTCAAGTTCAATCCAAACAACAAATTCAAATCCAAATCTAAACCCTAATTTCAAAACCAACTGATTGAAGCCCATGATCAAATCCAAACATGAAACCCTTCCTGAGCCATATGACCTATCCCATGGACTTACCCAAATCTTAATACAAAATCAATTGATTTTGTCATAATCAATTTATATCTTCAATCATCTTCCTAAATATAAATCAAATCTAAATTTAAATGATCAAAACTAAATCAAACTAAATCAAATTAAATTAATGCCCTTCCTAAGCCATAAGATCTATCCATGGACTTAGCCAAATCTTAATCCAAATCAAGTCAAACTCAATTGATTTTCTCACAAATCAATCATATTTTCAATCATCTCCACAATTTTAAATGAAATATACATTTAAATCATCAAAACTAAATCAAACCAAATCAAACTCCAAACCTAACCCACATGACCCAACTCCATGGACTTAGCCAAATTCCTTCATTCCAAAAACCCAAATTCAATTGATTTTCTCATGAATCAATCATACCTTCAATAATATTCACAAATATAAATAAAATATACAATCAACAAGCCAAACCAAAATCAACCCAAGTCAAACCCAACTTAACCCTTTTGACTTGAAATGTTCAAATGAACCAAAACCAATTTGAACCCAATCCAATTGCAAATGAATTTATATAGCAATCCCAAATCCAAATATAAACTCAACTAAATCAAACTCAACCCAAAATCAAGCCAACTAAACCCTATTGGTCCACTTGACCCAAAGTGGCCAATTTGACTTATTTGGGCCAAGTTCTAATCCTACCCAAATTGGATTGAACTAAGCCCATCAAAACCTCTCATCATGATTATCGATCACCCTTGGTTGATAAATTATCATAAATTGGGTCAAACCAAGTCAACTTGGTCAGTTGACCAAGTCAACCCCTTAACCCATATGAACCCAAATTAGCCAAATTGCAACCTAAGCCAAATCCCTTGAAACTAATGATTCATACTAAATAAAAATCAATATTTGAATATGACTTGACTTATAATTGAGTCAAACCAAACCCAATTGGCCCTCTTGACCCAATTAATCCAAATTGACCGAAAAGACTAAATTAGGTCAAATGAAATTATAAACCAATTTGATTGCAACCAATGGCTCAAGTTCATTCCAAATTGATTGATGAACTTGACCAAAGCCATGATTGGACTCAATTGAACCCAATTGACCTACTTAGCCTAATTTGTCCTAAAGGTTCAAGTTAGCCTAAATCAAAACCAAATCCAAATTAATTAAAACCAAAGCCTACAATCATCTTCAATTGGTTAACTAAACCCAAAAAAACCCAACCCAAGCCAATTTGGCTAATTTGGTCAAATTGGTAAACTTAACCCTTTTGACCCAAATGAATTCAAATGAGCAAAATCAACTCTAAGCCAAACTAAACCAAACTAATTGAGCCAAAACATCCCAAATGATCATATGAACTTAACCTAGCCCTTGGTTTGACCCAATTTGACTAATTGGTCAACTTGGCTCCATTTTAAATTGCCTAAATGAGTCAAATCCAAATCAACCAAATGATCATTCTACCCTTTGGGTCAAGGGAATCACATTAGCCAAATCATCAAGTGGTCATTTCCATTCTGTAAGCATTTGATTCTCAATGGTCCATTCTCTCAACACGGACACTACCTAACCCAAGGGGTGGTTGGGTTGGCCATGATCCATAGGAGGTGAAATCACCTCACCCTCCCCATTGGAACATTTGAAACCCATGGGAATCCCATGATTCCTCCTTAATAGCCTCCTCCAAACCTTCAACCAACCAAGCCAAGCCAACTCACCTCCTCCCTACCACCCAAAACTCGCTAAGATGGCCACTAGAAGCCAAACTTGATCCAACTATCCTATCAAGATGAAGGGGGGTATACATCCTCTAGTTTCCACTCAAACACACACAAAAATCATTCCTTAAAGTCCTAGCTACCCAAGATGAGCCGCTAGAGCCATTCCTTAAGCTCCCAAGCTTGTTCCTTGATCAAAAAATGTCATTCCTGTCTGTCTTGAAATAGGACACTCCCATTTTTTACCTAACTTCCCTATTTCTCTATCAAACTCAAATTAACTTAGCACAAACCTTCCCTAGGCTTCGTCAAGCAAGAATTAATCATCTCCCAAGCTTCCAGCACTAGAGGTGGGACTTCGATAAAAGATGATCTCCAAATCATTAGGTCATGGACTTCTAAGAGAACATCAAGGAATTGATCCAATAGCTTTTCAACAGGGCTTCATCTCTAGTAGATGAAGCTTCCTCAATCTTTCGAGCCACCGGTCTTAAGCTCCGAGGTACGCTTCCAAAACTGATCCTTAGCCAAAATGGGTTGGAGATATTTGAAGAAAACTTGCATCTCATGTGATCTTGACCGTTGGATCCCCTTGATTGATGTCCTGAAGGTGTGGGATCCTTTTGGAATTGATTTGAGCTCGAGTAAGCTCGGATCAAGTGATCAATGGCAGACGAACTTCATTCTCCCTCACTTGCATGATGTTAGATTAGGCACCATCCGTTCCACATGATCGGAATGGATGGTCGTGATTAGATCCACTAGATTGATCTGATTTAATCCTATTAAGCTGTGGGATTAATCGTAGCCATCCGATCTTAGATTAGATGGCAAAAGAGAAAGTGTGTCTGTCACCACCAAATAGGCGCTGAGTCGAATAAGTTTTAAGCAGCCAATCCTACGGCGCCACATGGAAATTACGCCACGTCTGCCAATAGGATTAGGCTTTAATTAGGTTTAATTAATTATTTTAATGGTTAAAACTTCTAAAAAAACATGAAAAAGCATAAAGAAATAAAAAAATGCAAATAAATACTTATTTTAAAGGTATTTTAGAGGAGAATTAATTAAAAATGATCATAACTAATTTTAAAAAGTAATTAAGGTTTAATTATAAAATTAATTAGCTTAATTACTTTTTAATTAGTTAAGTAATTAATCTTAAATTTTGTGGGTTAATTTAATAGGATGACCTCTGCCTCCTAAGATTTTCTTGGGATTTATTGCTCACTTAATTAAAAAAATTGACTAATTAAACCTTAACTACTCTTTTAAGTTAATTAATAATTAATTAATCTCATGAATAGTAACAAATTGGTTAATTAAGTTTATTAATCATTTTTCAATAGTAAGTGAACTAAGGAATACGGTTGGGACCCTTTCCCTCAGTTCATTTCACCCTTTTTTTAAAATGAAATTAATTAAGATTTAATTAATTATTTAAATCACTTAATCAAATTGAAATCATAATCACATCAGACCTTAATTAATTAAATCTTGGGGTAGATCTTTAAATGTTTAATAACCTAAAGGAGTTTAATGAAATTATGGCTAGTCCACATGTGTCAGAAAACCATAAGAGTAATTAATTAAGTCTTTTAATCTAATTAATTATTAATCATCAGCCAATTGCAGGCCCTTTTATTTGTTAGATCATTGCAAGTTTATTTTCTATGCATGTTGGCTCATAATTATTTAGTTACTTACTTTAAGGTGACATTAGTAAGAGTAATTAATTCATCTAATTAAGGGTTCAACTTCATTAACCCATAAAATCAACTTAATTACATTTCCTTAAATTAAATCAAATGACTAATGTGGGAGGGTTTAAAAGAGTAACTGATGATTTCTCTTCTCCTCTTTAAATCAAATCAAATTCAAAACTTAATTAATTAAGAATCTTTAGTTTGCATTAAATAATCTTATTTGATTTATTTCCATTAAGAACTAGTTTGTTTGAATGATCACATGCTTATATTTGATTGTCCTCTTTCCAATCATGTTAAATTTGGTATGTCATTTGAATTCATGCATCCATATTTTCAAAATCAAGTAAAGTAAAATGGATTACCTTTATGTAAGCTTGCATGTGTTGATTTAATTTAATATATGCGTGGCTATTGTCACTATTAAATTTAAATGTATTTTTTAAAAGCTTATAAATGAATAACAATATGTTTTATGATGCTAGCTATAAATACATAAGAAATGCATGTGCTTATAGCTTAAGTGTCCGAATGTTGAGTTCTCTTTCCTCTATTCATGTATTGATTTATATAAGATTGAATGGTAATGGGTATATAGTCTGGACATCCTGGAACACAAGGCTTTAGCTAGCCCCAAGGAGGTCATTTGATTACCTCACTTCCCTGGTTTATTACTTGGTTGATGAAATTGAAAAGAAGAAATGTTAAATTTGAATTTGTTCATTGTTAAAAAAAACCAAACACTCTAAACCCTAACTAAAACTTGAACCCTAAACCTAAACCCTAAAACCTAAAAATGCTAAACACTAAACCCTAAACCCTAAACCCTAAGAATGGGCAGAACCTTGACAACAGGAACACAACCATCAACTGCTCCCTAGATCAAGGTGGAGGAAGGCGTGGCCGATTATCGTAGTGGTTGTGGGGGATCTAGAGCTGCATCTGGAGGTGGTGGTCGGAATAGTGGTGCTTATAAAGGTGGGAGGAGCGACAGAGGTTATAGCCGTGGTGGTGGTAGAGGGAGAGATCGGGGATAAGATGGTGGAACCCGCTACTCGAGAGGCCAGGGTTGTTCTAATGGGAACTGGAGAAACTGAAGAATGGCAAATCCAATCTGTTGCTTATGGAACTGTGTCGTTATAGTAGAGACGGTTCTAATTATCAAGGATTTTTTATTTGCTCTATACATGCTCATTTTTTTTTGTCTATGTTGTCACTTGTGTCTTAGAAAACTTGGTGTGTTACTTGATGGAATCAAAAGAAGAATGTTGAATCAATTTGTTCTTTGTTTAAAACCAAAAACCATAAACCTAAACTAAAACCTGAACCCTAAACCTAAAACCTAAATCCAAACCTAAAACCCTAAACCCTAAACTCTAAACCCTAAACCCTAAACCCTAAAATCATAAACCCTAAACCCTAAACCCTGAAACCTAAACCCAAAACCCAAAACCCTAAACCCTAAACCCAAAAAAAATCCTAAACCCAAAAAAAAATTCTAAACCCTAAACCCACTTAACCCTAAACTAACCCTAATCCCTAAACCCTAAACCCTAAAATGATAAAACCAAAACCTAGACTAAATAAAACCTAAAAATAAAATAAATAAAAAAACCTAAACCAAAATTAAATAAAATAATAAAATAAAATAAAAACATAAACCAAAACCTAAACCTAAACATAAAAAGAAAATAAAATAATAATTAAAAACTAAACTAAAATTAAATAAATAAAATCCTAAACTAAAGTACAAAATAAATAAACTAAGTAAATTAAAAGCTAAACCTAAACAAAAAATTAAATAAACCTAAAATAAAATAAAATAAAATAAAAAGTAAATAAAAACCTAAACCTAAATAATAAACGTAAAAATAAATAAAATATAAAACCTAAACCCTAAACTAAAAGAATATAAACCTAAAATAAAATTAAAATAAACAAAACCTAAACCTAAATTAATCTAAACCTAAATCTAAACCAAAACTAAATAAAATAAAATATACTAAAAATAAACCTTAACCTAAACTAAAAAATAAAACTAAAATAAAAACCTAAAACCAAAACCTAAAATAATAAAAGAAAAACCTAAGCCAAAACCAAAAAATTTAAAATAAAATCTAAACCTAAAAATATATTTAAAATTAAACTAAACTAAAAAATAAACTTAAACCAAAGAAATAAACTAAAATAAGAAACAAAAATTAAAATAAATAAAGCTAAAATTAAAAAACTAAACTAAATAAAAATAAAAATAAAAATAAAATAAACTAAATAAATAAAAAATAAACTAAATCAAACCTAAACCTACTAGTTTACTTAATTTTAAAAAATAATTGAAAAATAAAATAAATAAAATACATAAATAAGAAACCACAACCTTAAACCCTAAAAGTAACCCTAAACCCTAAACCCAAAACCCAAAACCCTAATCCCTAAATTGTAAACCCTAAACCCTAAAAACCTAAAAACCTAAACCTAAACTAAATAAAACCTAAACTAAAATAAATAAAAAAACCTAAACCTAAATAAAATAGAAAAAAAGAACCTAAACTAAAACCTAGTCCTAAACCTAAACCTAAAAATAAAAAAATTAAACTAAATTATAATAAAAAAACCTAAGCCCAAAAAATAAACCTAAAAATAATTAAAAAATAAAACCTAAACCGTAAATAAAAAAAACTAAACCTAAACTTAAACTAAACTAAACTAAATTAAAATAAATAAACCTAAAAATAAAAACCTCTAAATAAACCAAAAAATAAACCTAAAACACAAACCTAAAAAATAAAATAAAAGCTTAAACCTCAACCTAAAAAAAAAAATAATACCTTAAAGTAAAAAAATAAAAATAAAAAGTAAAATAAAACTAAACTAAAAAGTAAACATAAACCTAAAGCTAAGCCTAAAAAATAAACTAAAATAGAAAACCTTAACTAAAATAGATAAACATAAAATAAATAATCTAAATTAAATAAAATTAAAATTAAACCTAAATAAAATTAAAATTAAACCTAAATAAAAAATAAACTAAAATAAACTAAAATAAATCAAAAATAAACTAAATAAGCATAAACCCATCAGTTTACTTAACTTAAAAATAAAATAAAATTAAATAAAATTAAACCCTAACACTGAATCCTAAACCCTAAAACTATCCCTAAACCTAAACCCTAAACCCTAAACCTACAACCCTAAACCCTAAAACCCTAAACCCTAAACCCTAAATAAACACTAAACAATAAACACTAAACCCTAAACCTAAACCCTAAGACCCTAAACTCTAAACCCTAAACCATAAACCCTATAGCATAAACCCTAAACCCTAAACCTTAAAATCTACAACCCAAAACTCTAAACCCTAAGCTCCAATCCCTAGGCCCTAAACCCTAAACCCTAAAACCTACAACCCTAAACCCTAAATTCAAACCCTAAACCATAAACACTGAACCCTAAAAACCTAAAAACCTAAACATAAACTAAATAAAACTAAATTCTAAAATTAAAAAAACTAAAAATAAAATAAATAAGAAAAACCTAAACCTAAATAAAATAACATTAAATAAAATCCTAAACTAACCTAAATAAAATAAAAAAAATCAAACCTAAACATAAAATAAAAATAAAACAAACTTAAAATTAAATTAAATAAAAACTAAAAAAGAAACTAATCCTAAAAAATATACCTAAAAAAAAAACCTAAAAAAAAAAAAAAAAAAAACCTTAACCCTAATCTAAAAAAAAACTTAAACCTAAACTAAAATAAATTAAACTAAAATAAATAAAACCTAAACCTAAACCTAAAATAAACTAAACCAAAACCTAAACCTAAACCCTAAGAATGGGCATAACCTTGACGACAAGAACATAACTCGACCGTGCTGCCTAGATCCGGTTGTGTAAAGAAGGCACGATTATCGCATGGTGGTGGGGGATCCGAGGTGTTGGTGGATATGGAGGTGGTGGTCAGAGTAATGGTGGTTATGGAGGCGGGAAGAGCGATGGAGGTTATATCCATGGTGGTGGTGGAGGGATAGATTCGGGATATGATGGTGAATCTAACTACTCAAGAGGCCGAGGTGGTTCTGATGGGAACTGGAGAAACTAAAGAACGGGTGATTTGATCTGCCACTTATAGAACTATGTCTTTACATTAGAGATGGTTCTAGTTATCGAGGGTTTTTATTTGCTCTACGTGTGCTCATCTTTGATCTATGTCATCGCTTGTGTCATAAAAAACTTGGTGTGTTACTTGGTTGATGAAATCGAAAAGAAGAAATATTGAATATGAATTTGTTCTCTTTTAAAAAAAACAAACCCTAAACTAAAACTTGAACCCTAAACCCTAAACCCTAAACCCTAAATAAACCCTAAACCCTAAACCCTAAACCATAAACACAAACAACAAAAAAAATAAATAAATAAAATAAACTAAAAAAATAAAAAATCAACTAAATTAACCTAAAATTACCAGTTTACGTAATTTTTTTAAAAAATAAAAACCCTACACCCTAAGCTTACCTTAAACACTAAACCCTAAACCCTAAAGCCTAAACACTAAATCTTAAACCCTAAACCATAAACCCTAACCCTAAACCCTAAACCATAAAACACTAAACCCTAAAAAAAAACCTAAACCCTAAACCTAAAAACTAAACTAAAAAATTTAAAAATCTAAACCTAAACCCTAAACCCTAAACCTAAACTAAAAAAAAATATAAATAAAAATCTAAACCTTAACAAAAAAATTAAAAACCTGAACCTAAACCCTAAACCCTAAACCCTAAACCTAAACCTAAACCTAAACTAAACTAAACCTAAACCCTAAACTTAAAAAACAACCTAAAAAAATAAACTAAAAACTAAAAGCCTAAACCTAAACCTAAAAAGTAAACCTAAACCTAAACTAAAATAAAATAAAAACCTAAACCCTAAACCTAAACTAAAAAAAAATAAAAAATAAAAATAAAAAATGAAAAAACCCTAAACCTAAAAAAAACTAAACTAAAAACTAAACTAAATAAAAACCTAAACTAAAAAACTAAACCTAAAAACTAAACCTAAAAAATAAACTAAAAAAATTAAACTAAAAATAAAACCTAAACCCAAAACCTAAAACTAAACCTAAACCTAAACTAAAAAACATAAAAAAAAAAAAACCAAAAAACTAAATTAAACTAAAAACCTAAAACTAAACTAAATTAAACTAAAAAAATAAACTAAACCTAAACCTAAAAACTAAACCTAAATCCTAAACCAAAACTAAATTAAACCTAAACTAAAAAACTAAACTAAAATAAACTAAACTAAACTAAACTAAACTAAAAAAAAAACTAAACTAAAAAAACTAAAACCCAAAAAAACTAAACTAAAAAAAACTAAACTAAAATAAAAAAAACAAAACTAAACCTAAACCTAAACTAAACCCTAAGCTAAACCTAAAAAAAAACTTAAACCCTAAACCTAAAAAACTAAACCTAAAACTAAAACCTAAACCTAAAAACCTAAACCTAAACCTAAACTAAAACTAAAAAAAACTAAACTAAACCTAAACCCTAAACTAAAAACCTAAACCTAAACCTAAACCTAAACCTAAACTAAAAACTAAAAAAAATAAAACCCTAAACATAAAAAAAACTAAACTAAAAACCTAAAAAAAATAAACTAAAAACTAAAAAACCTAAAAAAATAAAATATATTAAACTAAACTAAAAACCCAAAACCTAAACCTAAACCCTAAACCTAAATAAACTAAACTAAACTAAACAAAATAAAAAAACTAAACCTAAAACCTAAACTAAACCTAAATATATAAACTAAACTAAAAATAAAAAACTAAACTAAAAATAAACTAAACGTAAACCTTAAACCCTAAACCTAAACCCTAAATAAACTAAACTAAAAAATAAACCTAAACTTAAACCGTAAACCTAAAATTAAAAAAAAACTAAACTAAAAATAAACCTAAACCTAAACTAAATAAAAAATAAACTAAACCTAAATAAACTAAAAAAAACTAAACCTAAAATAAACTAAACTAACAAAAAACTAAAACTAAACTAAAAAACTAAAAAAACTAAACCTAAACTAAACTAAACTAAAAAAAAACTAAACTAAAATAAAATAAAAACTAAACTAAAATAAAAAAATAAACTAAACTAAAAAAATAAACTAAAAACCCTAAACCTAAACCTAAAAATAATTCCTAAAACCTGAAAATAAAAACTAAAAACTAAACTAAACCTAAACCTAAACTAACAATAAACTAAAAACTAAACTAAATTAAACTAAACCTAAACTAAAACTAAAAAAACTAAACCTAAATTAAACTAAAATAAACTAAAAAACTAAAAAATAAAAATCATAAACCCTAAACCCTAAACCCTAAACCTAAACTAAAAACTAAATATAAAAATATACTTAAAAACCTAAACTAAAACCTAAACCTAAACCTAAACTAGACCTAAACCTAAACCTAAACCTAAAAAATAAGCTAAACCTAAACCTAAACTAAACTAAAATAAAAAATAAACTAAACTGAATATAATAAACTAAACTAAAAATAAACTAAAGACCTAAACCTAAACCTAAAAATAAACTAAAACCTAAACCTAAACCTAAACCTAAACAAAAAAATAAACTAAACTAAACTAAACTAAAAAATAAAAATAAAAAACTAAAATAAAACCTAAAAACCTAAAAACCTAAACTTAAACTAAATAAAACCTAAAAATAAAATATATAAAATAATCTAAACCTAAATAAAATAAAATAAAAATTTAAACTAAAACCTAAACCTAAACATAAAAATAAAATAAAATAAACTAATAAAAATAAGCTAAAATAAAATAAATAAAAACCTAAACTAAACTAAAAGATATAATAAACCTAAGAATAAAAAACATAAATAAAATAAAAATTAAAAGTAAAAAAAATAAAATAAAATAAAAACTAAATAAAAACCTAAACCTAAAAAAATAAACCTAAAATAAAACCTGAAAATAAATAAGAAATAAAACCTAAACCCTAAACTAAAAAAACCTAAACCTAAAATAAAAATAAAATAAAAAAATAAACCTAACCTAAACCTAAACAAAAATAAACAAAACTAAAATAAATAAAACCTAAACCTAAAACTAAAATAAACTTAACATAAACCAAAACCTAAACTAAATAAAATAAAATAAACTAAAAATAAACCTAAACCTAAACTAAAAAATAAAAAATAAAAATAAACTTAAAATAAAAACCTAAAACCTAAATCTAAAAAAATAAATTAAAGACCTAAACCTAAACATAAAAATAAAAATAAAAAACAAAACCTAGACCTTAAAAATAAAATAAAGATAAAGAAGAACTAAAAAATAAACTTAAACCTAAATCTAAACATAAAAAATAAACTAAAATAAATAATCCTAAAATAAGTAAACTAAACTAAATAAAAATAATAAATAAACCTAAATCCTAAACTTGCAACCCTAAATCCTAAACCATAAACCCTAAACCCTCAAAAACCATAAACCTTAAATCCTAAACCTTAACCCTAAACCCTAAACCCTAAAAGCATAAACCCTAAAACCCTAAACCCTAAACCCTAAACCCTAAACCCTAAACCTAAACCTAAAGTAACTAAAGAAATTTAAAAATAAATTGAAACCCTAAAACAAAGTAAACCTAAACCTTAACATTAACCCTAAGAATGGGCAGAACCTTGATGTCAGGAACATCACCATCAACCAAGCTCAGTCTAGATTTGGTGGTCAAGGCGAAGGAGAAGGCCACAGTTATCGCAGTGGTGGTTATAGAGGCGGGAGGAGCGATGGAGGTTACAATCGTGGTGGTGGTGGAAGTAGAGATCAGGGATATGATGGTGGATCCCGCTACTCGAGAGGCCAAGTTGGTTTTGATCAGAACTGTAGAAATTGAAGAACGGTCGATCCAATCTGCTGCTTATGGAGTTATGTCATTATAGTAGAGGTGAATCTAGTTATTTAGGATTTTTAATTTGCTTTATGTCTGCTCATTTTTAATCTATGTTGTAGCATGTGTCTTAGAAAACTTGGTGTGTTACTTGGTTGATGAAATTGAAAAGAAGAAATGTTGAATACGAATTTATTCTCTTTAAAAAAAACCCAAAAACCCTAAACCCTAAACTTAAACCTAAACCTAAACCCTAAAAATCCTAAACCCTAAACCCTAAACCTTAAACACTAAACCCTAAAACCATAAACCCTAAACCCTAAACCCTAACATCTAAACCCACCCTAAAACCTAAACCCTAATCCTAAACCATTAACCCTTAACCAAAAAAAAAACCCTAAACCCCAAACCTTAAACCCTATACCCTAAACCTTAAACCCTAAAAAGATAAAAACCTAAACCTAAACTAAATAAAACCTAAAAATAAAATAAATAAATAAAATCTAAACCAAAATTAAATAAAAAAATAAAAAATAAAAATAAAAACTTAAACCAAAACCTAAACATAAACATAAACCTAAACCTAAACCTAAAAGGAAAATTAAAAAAATTTAAAACTAACCTAAAATTTAATAAATAAAATCTTAAATTAAACTAAAAAATAAATAACCTAAAAAAATAAAAAAGTTAAACATAAAATAAATAATCCTTTAATACAAAATAAAATAAAAACTAAATAAAAACCTAAACCTGAATAATAAACCTAAAAATAAATAAAAAATAAAACCTAAACCCTAAACTAAAAAAAACCTAAACCAAAACTAAAAATAAAAGCTAAACCTAAAATAAACTAAACCGAAACCTATGCCTAAACTAAATAAAATAAAATAAACTAAAAATAAACCAAAACCTAAACAAAATATAAATAAATAAACCTAAAATAAAAACCTAAAACCAAAACCTAAAAAAAATTAAAAACCTAAACTTAAACATAAAAATATAAAATAAAACCTAAACTTAAAAATAAAATAAAATTAAATTAAATTAAAAAATAAACCTAAACAAAAAAAAACTAAAATAAAAAAAAATTTATAATAAATAAACCTAAAATAAATAAACCAAACTAAATAAAAATAAAAATAAACCTAAATAAAAATAAAAAATAAATTAAACTCAAATAAATAAAAAATTAACAACATAAACCTAAACCTACAATTTACTTAATTTTAAAAAATAACAAATAAAAAAAACCCTAACTCTAAACCCTAAACTAACTATAAACCTTAAACCCTAACCCCTAATCCCAGAAAACCTAAAAATCTAAACCTAATCTAAATAAAATATAAAAATAAAATAAATAAATAAACCTAAACTTAATAAAATAAAATAATAAAATAAAATAAGATCCTAAACTAAAACTTAAACCCAAACCGATACCTAAAAAATAAAATAAAAAAAAGTAAAAACTAAACTAAAATAAAATAAATAAAAACCTAAACATAAAAAATAAACCTAAAAATAAATAAAAAAGAAAACCTAAACCCTAAATTAAAAAAAAAACCTAAACCAAAAATAAACAAAATAAAGTAAACCTAAACCTAAACTAAACTAAACTAAACTAAAATAAATAAACCTAACAATAGAAACCTAAAAATAAACCAAAAAATAAACCTAAAATAAAACCTATAACCTAAACCTAAAAAAATAAAATAAAAACCTAAACCTCAACCTAAAAATAAAAGATAAAACCTAAACCTAAAAAATAAAAATAAAAATAAAACTAAACCAAAAAGTAGACATAAACCTAAAGCTAAACCTAAAAAATAAACTAAAATATAAAACCTTAACTAAAATAAATAAACATAAAATAAATAAACTAAACTAAATAAATATAATAAATAAACCAAAAGAAAAATATAAAAAAATTAAATAAACATAAGCTTATAGATTTACCTAATTTTTTTAAAAAAGGAAACCATAAACCTTAATCCCTTAACCCAAAACACTAAATCCTAAGCCCCAAACCCTAAACTAACTAAACCCTTAACCCTAACCCTAAACCTACCTAAGTCCTAAACCCTAAATCATAAAATTTAAACCCTAAACCCTAAACCATAACCCTAACACTAAACCCTAAACTCTAAACCACAAACCATTAAACTCTAAACCTTAAACCCTAAGCTAAACCTAAACCCTAAACCCTAAAAACCCTAAACCCTTTACCTAAACACTGAACCCTAAACGCTAAACCCTAAACCCTAACCCTAAACCCTAAAACTCTAAACCCTAAATCCTAAACTCTAAACCCTAAACCCTAAACCCTAAACTCTAAACTCTAAAAACCTAAACCTGAACTAAATAAACCTAAAATAAAGTAAATAAAAAAACTTGAACCTAAATAAAATAAAATAATAAAATAAAACTAAAACCAAAATTATAACTTAAACCTAACCCTAAAAATAAAATTAAAGATTAATAAATATAAACTACAATAAAATAAATAAAAACCTAAACTAAACTAAAAAATAAAATAAAACTAAGAATAAAAAACCTTAAGTAAATTAAAAACTAAACATAAGATAAAAATAAAATCAAGCTAAAATATAATAAAATAAAAATTAAATAAAAACCTAAACTGAAAAAATAAACCTAAAAATAAAAAAATAAAAACCTAAACCCTAAACTAAATCAAACCTAAACTTAAAATATTAATAAAATAAAAATAAAATAAATCAAAACCTAAACTAAAATAAACTGAATTAAAATAAACTAAACTTAAACCTAAACCTAAAATAAACAAAACCTAAACCGAAACCTAAACTACATAAAACAAAATAAACTAAAGATAAACCTAAACCTAAAATAAAAAATAAAACCAAAAAATAAACCTAAAATAAAAACCTAAAACCTATACCTAAAAAAATAAAATAAAAACCTAAACCAAAACTAAAATAAAAAATAAATTAAGCTCAAATAAATAAAGATTAAACTACATAAACTTAAACCTACCAATTTACTTAATTTTAAAAAATATCAAATAAAATATATAAATAAAAAACCCTAACTCTAAACCCTAAAACTAACTGTAAACCCTAAACCCTAACCCCTAATCCCTAAAAACCTAAAAACCTAAACCTAAGCTAAATAAAACTAAAATAAAATAAATAAAATACCCTAAACCTAAATGAAATAATAAAATAAAATAAAATAAGAACCTAAACTAAAACCTAAACCCAAACTAAAACCTAAAAATAAAATAAAATAAAAAATAAAAACTAAGCTAAAATAAAATAAATAAAAACCTAATCTTTAAAAAAACCCTAAATATAAAACCTAAAAATAAATAAAAAATAAAACCTAAACCCTAAATTTAAAAAAAGAAAACCTAAACTAAAAATAAACAAAATTAGGTAAACCTAAACCTTAACCTAAACTAAACTAAACTAAAAATAAATAAACTTGAAAATAGAAACCTAAGAATAAACTAGAAAATTAACCTAAAATAAAAACCTAAAACCTAAATATAAAAAAATAAAATAAAAACCTAAACCTAAACCTAAAAATAAAAGATAAAACCTAAACCTAAAAAAAAAATAAAACTAAACTAAAAAGTAAACATAAGCCTAAACCTAAACCTAAAAAATAAACTAAAATAAATAAACTATACTAAATAAAAATAATAAATAAACAAAAAGAAAATTATAAAAAAACTAAATAAACTTAATAAACCTAAGCCTACCGATTTACCTAATTTTTAAAAAAGAAAACCCTAAACCCTAATCCCTTAATCGTAAACATTAAATCCTAAACCCTAAACCCTAAAACTAACCTAAAACTTAAACTAACCCTAACCCTTAAACCCTAAATCCTAAAACCTAAGTCCTAAACCCTAAATCCTAAAACCTAAACCCTAAACCCTAAACTCTAAACCATAAACCATAAAACTCTAAACCTTAAACCCTAAGCTACCCTAAACCTTAAACCCTAAAGCCTAAACATTGAAACCTAAACCCTAAACCCTAAACTCTAATCGTAAACCCTAAAACCCTAAACAATAAACCTAGACCCTAAACTCTAAACCCTACACTCTAAACTCTAAAAACCTAAAATCCTAAACCTAAACTAAATAAAACCTAAAAATAACATAAATAAAAAACCTAAGCCTAAATAAAATAAAATAATAAAATAAAATAAAAACCTAAATTACAACCTAAACCTAACCCTAAAAATAATATAAATGAGAAAAATAAAAATAAACTAAAATAAAATAAATAAAAACCTAAACTAAACTAAAAATAAAATAAACCTAAGAATGAAAAACTTAAATAAAATAAAAACTAAGCATATAATAAAATAAAAACTAAATAAGAACCTAAACTTAAAACATAAGTATAAAAATAAATAAGTAAAAACTTAAACCCAAAACTAAAAAAAACTAAACCTAAAATATAAATAAAATAAAAATAAAATAAATCTAAACCTAAACTAAAATAAACTGTACTAACATAAATTTAACTTAAACCTAAACCTAAAATAAACTAAACCTAAACCTAAACCTAAACTACATAAAAAAAATAAACTAAATATAAACCTAAACCTAAAATAAAAAATAAAACCTAAAAATAAACCTAAAATAAAAACTTAAAACCTAAACCTAAAAAAATAGAATAAAAACTTCAACCAAAACCTAAAAAAAAAAAAATAAATTAAACTCAAATAAATAAAAAATACATTACATAAACCTAAACCTACAACTTTAAAAAATAACAAATAAAATAAAAATAAAACCCTAACTATAAACCCTAAAACTAACTATAAACCCTAAACCCTAACCCCTAAACCTTAATGCCTAATCCTAAAACCTAAAAACCAAAACCTAAGCTAAATAAAACCTAAAAATAAAATAAATTAAAAACCTAAACCTAAATAAAATAAAAAATTAAAATAAAATAAGAACCTAAACCCAAACTAAAACCTAAAAATAAAATGAAATAAAAAATAAAAACTAAAATAAAATAAAATAAATAAAAACCTAAACCTAAAAAATAAACCTAATAATAAAACCTAAAAATAAATAAAAATAAAACCTAAACCCTAAATTTTAAAAAAAATCTAAACCAAAAATAAACAAAATAAAGTAAACCTATACTAAACTAAACTAAACTAAACTAAACTAAAATAAATAAAAATAAAAATAAAAATAAAAACCTAAAAATAAACCAATAAATAAACCTAAAATAAAAACCTAAAACCTAAACATAAAAAAATAAAATAAAAACCTAAACCTAAACTTAAAAATAAAAGATAAAACCTAAACCTAAAAAATAAAAATAAAAATAAAACTAAACTAAAAATTAAAGCTAAACCAAAATAATAAAATAAAACTAAAATAAAAAACCTTAACTAAAATAAATAAAGTAATCTAAATAAAAATAATAAATAAACCAAAAGAATATATAAAAAACTAAATAAACTAAATAAAGCTAAACCTAATGATTTACCTAATTTTTTTTTAAAAAACAAAACCCAAAACCCTAATCCCATAACCCTAAACACTAAATCCTAAACCCTAAACCCAAAAACTAACCCTAAACCCTAAACTAACCCTAACCCCTAAACCCGAAACCCTATGTCCTAAACCCTAAACATTAAAACCTAAATCTTAAACCCTAAATCATAACCCTAACCCTAAACCCTAAACTCTAAACCATAAACTATAAAACTCCAAACCTTAAACCCTAAGATAACCCTAAACCCTAAACCCTAAAGCCTAAACACTGAACCCTAAACCCTAAAACCATAAATCCTAAACCCTAAACCCTAAACCCTAAACCCTAAACCCTAAACCCTAAACTCTAAACTCAAGACCTAAAAACCTAAACCTAAACTAAATTAAACATAAAAATAAAATAAATAAAAAACCTAATGCTAAATAAAATAAAAATATAAACTATAACCTAAACCTAACCCTAAAAATAAAGTAAAAGAGAAAAATAAAAATAAACAAAAATAAAATAACTAAAAACCTAAACTAAACTAAAAAATAAAATAAACCTAAGAATAAAACACTTTAATAAAATAAAAACTAAACATAAAATAAAAATAAAATTTAGCTAAAATATAATAAAATAAAACCTAAACAAAAATTTAAACTTAAAAAATAAACCTAAAAATAAATAAATAAAAATGTAAACCCTAAACTAAAAAAAACCTAAACCAAAAATATAAATAAAATAAAAATAAAATAAATCTAATCCAAAAATAAAATAAATTGAACTAAAATAAATTTAACTTAAACCTAAACCTAAAATAAACTAAACCTAAACCTAAACCTAAACTACATAAAACAAAATATACTAAAGATAAACCTAAACCTAAAATAAAAAATAAAACCTAAAAATAAACCTAAAATAAAAACCTAAAGCCTAAATCTAAAAAAATAAAACAAAAACCTAAACCAAAACCTAAAAATAAAAAATAAATTAAACTCAAATAAGTAAAAAATAAACTATATAAACCTAAACCTACCAATTTACTTAATTTTAATAATAATAAATAAAATACATAAAAAAACCCTAACTCTAAACCCTAAAGCTAACCATAAATCATAAACCATAACCCCTAATCCCTAAAAACCTAAAAACCTAAACCTAAGCTAAATAAAACCTAAAAAAATAAATAAAAAAACCTAAACCTAAATAAAATAAAACAAATAAAAAAGAACCTAAACTAAAACCTAAACCCAAATTGAAACCTAAAAATAAAATAACATAAAAAATAAACACTAAACTAAAATAAAATAAATAAAAACCTAAACTTAAAAAATAAACCTAAAAATGAAACCTAAAAATAAATAAAAAATAAAACCTAAACCCTAAATTTTAAAAAAAAACCTAAATCAAAAATAAATAAAATAAAGTAAACCTAAACCTAAATGAAACTAAACTAAACTAAAATAAATAAACATAAAAATAAACCTAAAATAAACTAAAAATAAACCTAAAATAAAACATAAACCTAAACCTAAAAAAAACTTAAACCTAAACCTAAAAATAAAAGATAAAACCTAAACCTAAAATATAAAAATAAAAATAAAATTAAACTAAAAGGTAAACATAAACCTAAACCTAAACCTAAAAAATAAGCTAAAATAAAAAACCTTAACTAAAATAAGTAAACATAAAATAAAGAAACTAAACTAATTAAAAATAATAAATAAATTAAAAAATATATAAAAAAACTAAAACTAAATAAACCTAAGCCTACTAATTTACCTAATTTTACCAAAAAAGGAAAACCCTAAACCCTAATCCCTTAACCTCAAACACTAAATCCTAAATCTTAAACCCTAAAACTAACCCTAAACCCTAAACTAACCCTAACCCCTAAACCCTAAACCCTAAGTCCTAAACCCAAAACCCTAAAACCTAAACCCTAAACCCTAAACCAAAACCCTAACCTTAAACCCTAAACTCTAAATCATAAACTGTAAAACTCTAAACCTTAAACCCTAAGCTAACCCTAAACCCTAAACCCTAAAAACCCTAAACCTTAAAGCCTAAACACTGAACCCTAAACCCCAAACCCTAAACCCTAACCCTAAACCCTAAAACCCTAAACCCTAAACCCTAAATCCCAAACCTTGAACACTAAACTCTAAACTCTAAAAACCTATAAACCTAAACCTAAACTAAATAAAACCTAAAAATAAAATAAATAAAAAAACTTAAACCTAAATAAAATAAAATTAAAACCTAAACTATAACCTAAACCTAACCCTAAAAATAAAATAAAAGAAAAAATAAAAATAAACTAAAATAAAATAAATAAAAACCTAAACTAAACTAAAAAATAAAATGAACCTAAGAATAAAAAACCTAAATAAAATTAAAACTGAACGTAAAATAAAAATAAAATTAAACTAAAATATAATAAAATAAAAACTAAATAAAAACCTAAACTTAAAAAATAAACCTAAAAATAAATAAATAAATACCTAAACCCTAAACAAAAAAAAGCTAAACCTAAAATATAAATAAAATAAAAATAAAATAAATCTAATCCTAAACTAAAATAAATTGTACTAAAATAAACTAAACTTAAACATAAACCTAAAATAAACTAAACCTAAACCTAAACCTAAACTACATAAACAAAATAAACTAAAGATAAACCTAAACCTAAAATAAAAAATAAAACCTAAAAATAAACCTAAAATAAAAGCCTAAAACTTAAACCTTAAAATAAAAAAATAAAAACCTAAACCTAAACCTAAAAATAAAAAATAAAACCTAAACCCAAAAAAATAAAAATATAAAACTAAACTAAAAAATAAACTTAAACCTAAACCTAAACTTAAAAAATAAACTAAAATAAAAAATAAACTAAAATAAATAAACCTAAAATAAATATACTAAACTAAAAAAAGAAAAATAAACCTAAATGAAAATTAAAGTAAAATAAAATAAAATAAATCAAAATAAAGTAAATAATTAGAAACCTATCAGTTTACTTAATTTTAAAAAATAAAATAAAATTAACCCTAACCATAAACCCTAATCCCTAAAGCTAACCCTAAACTGTAAACCATAAACCATAAACCTATAACCCTAAACCCTAAAACTCTAAACCCTAAACCCTAAACAATAAGCACTTAACCCTAAACCCTAAACCCTAAGACTAAACCCTAAACCCTGAACCCTAAACCCTAAACGCTAAACCCTAAACCCTAAAACCTACAACCTTAAACCCTAAACCCTAATCCATAGGCCCTAAACCCTAAACCCTAAACCCTAAAACCTAAACCTAAAACCTACTACCCTAAACCCTAAACCCCAAACCCTAAACCCTAAACTCTAAATCTAAAAAATTAAAATCCTAAACCTAAACTAAATAAAACTTAAACCTAAACAAAATAAAACCTAAAAATAAAATAATTGAAAAACTGTAAACCTAAATAAAATAAAATAAAATAAAAACCTAAACTAAAACCTTAACCTAAACCTAAAAATAAAATAAAATAAAAAATAAAACCTAAAATAAAATAAAATAAATAAAAACCTAAACTAAATTAAAAAATAAAATAAACCTAAAAATAGAAAACCTAGATAAAATCAAACCTAAACGTAAAAAAATTAAATAAACATAAAATTAAATTAAATTAAACTATTTAAAAAAACTAAACGTAAAAATAAACGTAAAAATAAAACCTAAAAATAATTAAAAAATTAAACTAAACCCTAATCTAAATAAAACTAAACCTAAAATAAACAAAATAAAATAAACCTAAACCTAAACTAAAATAAATGAAACTAAAATAAATAAAACTTAAACCTAAACCAAAATTGAACTAAACCTAAACCCTAAACTAAATAAAATAAAATAAAATAAAAATAAAATTAAACCTAAACTAAAATATAAAACCTAAAAATAAACCTAAAATAAAAACCTAAAACCTAAACCTAAAAAAGTAAAATGAAAACCTAAACCTAAATCTAAATAAAACCTAAACTCTAAACCTAATAATTAAAAATAAAATCTAAACCTAAAAAATAAATTAAAATAAAAATCCAAAACTAAAATAAATAAACATAAAATAAATAAGCTAAACTAAATAAAAATAAAAAATTAATCCTAAATGAAAATATAAAATAAACTAAATAAACTAAATAAACCTAAATATATCATTTTACTTAATTTTAAAAAAAACTTAAACCCTAAACACTAAATCGTAAACCCTAAACTAACCCGAAACTTACAACCCTAAACCCCCTAACTAAAAGACTAAAAAACTAAAACAAATAAAAAAACTAAACTAAACCCCCCGCACCCGCACCTGCACCCCCTTTTCTTAAACCACTCAACTAAAACTATAAAACTAAAACTAATACTAAAAAACTAAAAACTAAAACTAAACTAAAACCCAAATAAAATACTAATAAAAACCTAAACCATAAAAAAAACCAAAATAAAAAAACTAAAAAAATAAAACCTAACTAATAGTAAAACATAACCACCACCACTTAAAATTAAAACTAAAACCTAAAGCCTAAAACTAAAAAAATTATTGAAATTATTACAAAAATAAAATATAAAAAATAAAACTAATAAAAAACTAAAAAAAACATAGAACCTAACTAATAAACTAAAAAACCTAAACCCAAACTCCACCAAACTAATAAAAAAATCTAAAACTCCTAAACTAAACTAATAAGAAAATAAAATTAAAACCCTAATAACTAAAAACTAAAAAAAAATTAATAAACCCCACCACACCGCCACAAAAAAAAACTAAACCTAAACCCAATAATAATAATAATAATAATAATAATAATAAACTAATATTAACTAAAAATAAACTAAAATAAAAAAATTAATAAATAATAAATAACTAAAAAACCTAAATCATAAATAAACTAATAAAAAAAACTTAAAAAAACCTAAACCCCTAAACCCAAAAACTTACTAAACTAAACCAATAACTATAAATAAAACCCTAAACCCCTATAATAAACTAAAAAACTAAAACTAAAACCTAAACCTATCCCACAACCCCTCCAGTTTTGAGATTCTTGAATCCCTTTTCTTTTCGTTATCTTTCTCAGTGTTTATGGGCTGGTTTTCTAAAAATTTCTTCTGGTTTGGCTCCAGATCTTCGGCCTTTGGCTAACCCTTGTTCTGTTATTAAGTGATGACATTTGACATGGCATCAGGCACTATGAATACTTAGGGAAAACCAAATGCTCTAACTTCTCCAGCTCAGGCTTCCGATTATTTATGTATAGCTAAACCTTTTGCCTCTAAATCCTTCAAAGATGCCTTATCTGGTAAGGATTCTTCAACTTCTTTTGATCTTTCTTTAAACCTGGTTCATACGACCTTCAAAGGTGTTCTAGCTATTATGTGCTCTAACTTGGCTACTAAAAAACTAGCTGAGCCTTATGTGTATACTTTGATTGGAAAATTTTCTTTTCGGCATCTTAATATAGAGGAAATTCAATTTTTATTTCATGACTTATATCTTTTCATTTTTTTTATTGGTTTACTGGATGGTAGACATGTGTTTATTAAATTGCCTAATGACTTTAATTATAGTCATATCTTTGCTCACCAATCTTATTATGTTTAGTTATAATAAGACTGGGTAATTATGGCTCATCTTAAGGTTTAGTCCATTTAAGAATATGCATTTAATAGTTTTTAACATAATAAGATTGGTGAGCAAAGATATGACTATAATTAAAGTCATTAGACAATTTAATCAACACATGTCTACAATCTAGTAAACCAATAAAAAAAAGTAAAGTAAGGCTTAGGGATTACAGAGAAATAAAAAAAACTAAACACACATTATAAGATTTGGTTTATTTAAGTTTAACTTTTATTTTCTTTTTATGTTTAGGTTAAGGTTTAGGCTTTAGTTTATACTTTTATTTTATTATATTTTTTTATTTTATTCTTTAATTATAGTCATATCTTTGCTCACCAATCTTATAATGCCTCATTCTCTATAATCCTAGTTTATTTCTTCCCCTTATTATGGTCGTAGCCTCTCCTATGCTCCATAACCTTACCTCCATAACCTGTAAGGAGAGATCTTGCAATATCCTTGCTATCATAACTTCTTCTCTGTAGAATTGGAATTATTTCTTGAATTCCAATATTACTGATGTTGTGGGATTAGCTGCTAGCCTCATATTATGTGTCTTGATGGATATCAAAGATAACTTTTCTTTGAACCACTTAATAAACTATGTTGTACCATTGCTCTGTACTAGTTTATCTTATGTAGGGTGCAATATCTATGTTGATGTTTTAACTATTGGCTGTTGGATTTTTGGGCCTTCTGTTCTACAGGCCTCTATTGAGGTTATTGACTGCATGGTGGCTTTTTCTTTTCTGCTTGATTTTCTTGTTAGCAATAAGGCTTTTGTTGATCTTTACATGTTTATGGTCTTTCTAAACTATTGCTATTTTTTACATCTTGGTTTAGCTAGCCTTGGCCAGACCACTTCCCTATCTATCTGAGATTTATCTTATGCATTGTCTATTTTGAATGGGTGGTTTTATGGCCAACCTGCTATTACTTTTTATCTTCATTGTTGGTTGATCTGGATCATTGAATCTTATGTCTAGCATGCTACTATTGGGGTTGTCCATCATGTTCATCAGGTTACTTTTGGAGTTGTTTTGCTGTTTGCTTTGGCTAACCTCATATACCAATCCTGCTAGGAGAGAAACTGCAATTTCTCGTTTATTTTTTTTATCTCATTGCAGGATTGGACTTATTTATTGGCTTTTTAGTTTGTCTTTACTAAGGATGTGGTCTTAGCTGTAAGCCTAATCATCCTTATCTGGAAGGATATTTATGTTCATTTTCCTTTGAACCCTTTTTGTTTCTATTTTACATCTCTGCATTTTAATGGAGTTTTATTTAGTGGGTGTAATAATTGTATTATTGTTTCCACTATTGGCCTTTGGAATTTTGGGTCCATTGTCCAGCAGGTTGTCTTTGTGGTTGTTGGTTGTTTCTTTCCTTTCGATTTTATTACTATTTATGCTGTTAACATCTGGGCTGCTGCTGACTTCACCTGCTGCTATTTTTTCCATCCTCGTTCAGCTAGTCTTGGCCATTCTATCTGGGAATTAGCTTATGCATTGTCTATTTTGGAATGGGTGGTTTTATGGCCAACTTGCTATTAATTTTTTTCTTGGTTGTTGGCTGATCTGGTTCAGTGAGTCTTATGTCCAACAAGCTGCTACTGGGGTTGCTTATCATGTTCAGCAGGGTGCTTTTGGAGTTATTTTGCTGATTATTTTGGCTAACCTCATATACCCAACCTGCCAAGAGAGAAACTACAATTTCATGTTCAATTTTATTATTTCATTGCAGGTTTGGACTTACTTAATGGCTTATCAGTTTGCCTTTACTGAGGATGTGGGTTTAGCTACTAGCCTGGTCATCTTTATCTTGAAGGATTTTTCTGTTGATTATCTTTTGAACCCGTTTTGTTTCTATTTTACATCTATGCTTTTTAATGGAGTTTTATATGGTGGGTGTAATAATTATATTTTTGTTTCCACTGTTGGCTTTTGGATTTTCGGGTCCTTTGTCCAGCAGGTTGTCTTTGTGGTTGTTGGCTGTTTCTTGCCTTTTGATTTTTTGATTGTATTTGCTATTAACATCTGGGCTGCAGCTGATCTCTCCTGCTTCTATTTTATCCTTCTTGGTTCTGTTAGAATTATGCAGATCATTGTGATTATGCTTTTGCTTTACTTGATTTTAACCTATGTATTGTTTACTCTAAATGGATGGACTATTTGCTATGACTATTAAAGATCTAACTATTGAGTTTGCTTCAAAGTGTGTTATCTCTGATTATCTTTTATTGGAATTGTTTATGGTGGGGAGTAGCCCTTTACTTGCTTCTTCTAATTTGCAGCTATATTCCCATCTCTGATATACTAAAATTCTGGTAATTTAAGGGGTATGCTATCTTTACACTTCGGATTCTAACTTCTACAATAAGGAGGCTGTTAACATCTACATTACTTACATTCATTGGACTTCCTTTTCTGGGAAATATCCCTGGGTTGTTTACTGGGCTATTTACTAAGACTGTATATTTATTATTATCATATACGTTTGGGATGGAGTTAATACCATGCTTTTGTATTTTCCTAGCTGGTTTTCAGCAGGTATTACATCTAATCTTTTATTGCTTCTTACCTTTGTCTGACCTTTTTTATTGTTTCCCTGTGGTGGGTCTTCTTGCAGGTCTCATTAAACCCTTAGATCTGGTTAAAAATATGGTTGACTGAAAATGATGGCTTTCTTTCATTTGTGTTGGGATTATCATGCCATGGGGCCTAATATGATGACATATATTTTGCATGGGATCCTCTCATCCATTCTGCTCTTTACTGCTCTTTCTTCTACTCTGTATATGTTGTTACTTATGTTTGCAGGTAATAAGGCTCAAAAGATCTTCTTCAAATGGCTGCTATACATGTTTGTTGGCTATGATGGCTGTGATGATTTCACTCCCCTTTGGTTTGGTAGTAGCTCTTGTGATGTAACCCTTTTGCCGAAGTTTGGATGCTCATATTTGCATCTGCCCCTACTTGGTGTGACTGAGCTTGAGCCTTCTCTATTACACTTCTTTACTATCATTCTCAGATTATGATGTTTTCAGTTATCATTTTGTATGTGTTACCTTAACTACTCTAACTTCTTTTTGCCTATAATTTTGCAGGTGCTTCTTGTCCTCTTGCAGGTTTGCTCCATAGTGTCATGCATTCTCATATCCTGCAGAGCATTGGCCTTAATCTTCCATTGGCTTCTTATGTTAATCAATTTCTATCTTACGCTTTCTTTATTTTTTATTTTTTGCTTTTGGCTGTACTTAGATAGGAGATTTACTCCCTAGGCTTATTGTAGCTCTTTAAGCAGTACTTCTAGAGTTTATCCCCTCTAAGGATGTTGTAACCCTCTTTTTGTGGCAATAAAATTCCCCTGTATGGGGTTTTCTAAAAAACAAATAAATAAATAAACCCTAAACCCTAAACATTAGCTGGTTCGGTTACGTGTTGCTAAAGATAAAATGAAATCAATAAGATAAATAAATATATAATATAAATAAAATAAAAAATAAAGATAAAAAATGACAAAAATAAAACACAAAAATAAACTATAAAAATAAATAAAGACCTAAACTGAACAAATAAAATAAAATAAAATAGCTAAATAAAATAAATAACTAACTAAAATAAAACTAATAAACTAATAAAATAAAAAACTAGGCATGAGTAAAATAAAATAAAAAAGATAAAAAATAAAATAAATAAATACCTAAAATACTAAAATAAAACCTAAAAAAAAATAAACCAAACTAAAGATAAAAAAATAAATAAATAAAATAAAACCTACTAAATAAATAAAATAAAACTAAAAATAAAATACTTATAAAGATAAAACTAAAAAAACATATAATAAATAAAATAAACTAAATAACTATAAAAATAAACTCAAAATAAAAATACTAAAACTACTCTGGTTTGCTTATAAAACCTAAAACCAAAAAAACCCTAAAAAACTGAGCCTTACCTGATCAAACCCTAGGCCACTGGGCCCTTTTGTTGTTAATTTAACCTATAAAACAACCTAAACCACTAACCTAAAATTTAAACCCCACAAACCTAAACCTTAAACCTAAACTATAAACCTAAAACACTAAACCTTAAACCCTAAAACTACTACTAAACCCTAATCCCTAAACCCTAAAGAAAAACCTAAACCACACTAAAATACCTAAACCTAAAGTAACCTAAACCTAAGAATGGGCAAAACTTGATGAGAGGAACATCATAACCAGCAGGCTTTATCTAGATCTAGGGTGGAGGTAAAGGTGGAGGCGGATTATTGCATTGGTGGTGGGATCTAGAGTCTGGTGGGTATGGTGGTGGTGAGGGAAGGGTGGTTATGGAGGCGAGAGGAGTGTTGGAGGTTCTGAGAATGTTGGTGGAGCTTTGGCTTAGGAAGACATTGGAGATATGTTGGTGAATCCCACTACCGCTATGGAAGCCACAGAGTGAAAATTTTTGCTATTGCTTTATGGGATCTGGTTTCTGTTTGATAGAATTGGGCTTGGCAACAATAGTCAATTGATCAGACCTACGTTATGGAACTTTGCCACCCCTAAACCTTAAATCCTAAATCCACAAACCCTAAACCTTAAACCCTAAAACCCTAAACCATAAAAGCTACAACCCTAAACACTAAACCCTAAACCCTAAACTAACCCTAAACCCTAAACCCTAAATCTTGAATAAAGATGTCATTAGGAGTAGATCTAAAGAATGACCTAATCCTGACATAGTTATGGTAGCTAAAGAAAATGTCTTCAAGAGACTTTCCCTTGATTATTAGAGATTTGAATACCTAAATCTAACCTAAATCATATTATAATACCATATATTATATTATAATGTAACATATATTTGGATGGGTTTTAGATGTTATAAGATGCTTTGAAATGTTATGGTATTGTAAGTCTATATTAATATAAATCATAAAAATATTGATTTAATAAATTGATGATGAAATTTGAGTGGGAATTTGTAGGGTTGTGCTGTGGTTTGTGTTCAAAATAAATGTTTGTTCATAATCATAATATATTGTTACATTTTAAATTTTTTTTGTATTTTTACAATCATGCAGTCGAGCCTACACTAGCATTATTTATAAAAATGTTGATTTAAACTTTAAAATGGTGGAATTTGGCCAAATTCATAATAGGTAGAGCATGACATCATAATATATTATTTTAATTTAAAATATGTAAGTGAAACAAATAAAATATATAGTTTTTATTTTTTAGACTAATTTTATGATTTTTTATCTTAAGCAATCCATTGTGATGTGATATGCAATATAATATAATATAATATGTTATAATGTATTATAATATAGAATTCCATAACATAGTATAGCATCATGCATTATAACATACTATTGTGTATTATTACTACTTGTTATTTAGCATATTTTAGTTTGTTATAGTATGATGTAGTAGAGTTTGTACTAGATAATTCATAAAATACTTATTTATAGGCTGAGATGATGGGATTTGGCCAAATTTTATGTAAGCTTTAGGGAACATCATTGGGGTGTGCTATGGTGTGTCATTTAATCAAAAGAACGGAATTTTGCATCCAAAATAAATGTTCACTTTTCAACCAAATTTTATAAATTTTTTGCTTAAAATGATTCATTTTAAGGTGTAATGTAAGATAATATATTATATGAAAGCATATTAAAATATAATGTACATAGCAATATAACTTCATATATATATATGAATGTGGTGGTGTGTTACTAAATGTTATTTATTGAACATTTTAGTATGTTTTACTTTTGTTATAATACATTGGGTCAAAACTCACAAAAATGTTAATTTGAAGGTTGAGATGGAAGAATATGGCCAAATTCAAAGCACACACCAAGAAGTTACACCAAAATTATGCTATTTTATACCATTTATAATAGAAAAATAACAATTTTACATCCAAAATGTCCATTATTAATATTTTGAGAAAATTTGTTATTTGTTCCTTTAAGTGATTCTAATGAGGTGTAATGTTAGACAATATATTATATTATAGAAAATTATAATATAACATTATATTATAATATAATATAGTGTGTTAATTCACACTATAATATGTTTAGCATGATATTGTATAGTTAGTTTGAGCTTGCACCATCATAAATCATAAAATGTTGATTACAATGTTAAGATGATGTAATTTGAACGAATACATTGTTAGGCTTTTGGTTGAAGTATTAAAGGTGTGCATAAGAGAAGAAATAAGATTTGATGAGAATTCCATGTCAAGGACATGGAGGGAGATCTGCTAGGGATCACACATGCATTAGACATGACATGTGAGGGGTCTATGTCGAGGGCATAGAAAAAATCTGTTGGGGATAAGGTTTGAATTTGATTTGATTATATGATTTGTGGAAGAAGATTGCTAGGGATAAGAATCTATAATCCACCAGGATTAAGATCAATTGACTTTAATTTATTTATTTTAATTTATTTGGAGGTATATACTAGAGATATGGGCTTGAGTTCACTGGGATCAGTATATGAACCTTCCACTAGAAGTAGGTTTGGGCTATCCAGGGATTGGGATTTGAGTTTGATTTCATAGATTTGTTTGGGGATGTATCCTTGGGGATAATATAGTTTGGTTAGATTTCTTTGATTTAGACTCTACTGGGGGAGTTGGTTTAATTTAGCTCCACTGGGGAGGTTGGTTTTGAATTTGATTTGTTTGCTTGACTTATTTATATATGATTTGGGGCTCCATTAGGGAGAAGGGTGCGATTTAACTCCACTGGGAAAAATCAAATTGGGTTTAATTTAATCTGAGTTAATGTATGGACCATGTCGGCGTGCGATGGACCCACTGAGAAGGGGCTATATCAACCTTGACCTACCTCAAATTTACAAATCCAAAGGGATAGTCTCTGCAGGTGTGGAGCTAGCCAACCTAAGGTTTCATTGGAGTGCAATATGCTAGGAAGAAGGCATAGCACTTACATCTTCTAATGAGGAACAACTCGGGTGACTGTTGGATGCACAACATCGAACTGACTTAGGTGACTATTGAGTGAATGTCAGGGACTTATGTCAACTCAAAAGTAGTCAAGGATTAATTTTATCTTAATTTCATGTGATTTGATATGGTTTGTTTGGTTTAGTTTGATTTTGAATTGAGGGCATATTCCGGGATGTGAGATCAATCAAATTTGATAGATTTAATTTATGGACCATGTGTGTGATGGACCCGAGAAGGGATATATTTCACTTATCCTATCAAATTTACAAATCCAAAGGGATAGTCTATGGCCATGGGGTAGAGCTAGCCAACCTAAGGGGTTGCCTTTTTGTGTGCAATGGCTGTGCTATGAAAAAGGCATAGTAGACTTACATCTTCTAAAGCGAGGAATAATCACTAGTGTGACCTATTGGTAGCACAATAAATCGAACTTGACTTAGGCTGAGTGAATGTATGGGGGACTTATATCAACTCAAGAGTAGTCGGGTTTTATATGGAGTTTTGTTGACACGCCTAAAGATAGGATACTTGGGAAAAGGTACGCTAGGGGTGTCCTCTAATCCATAAGTGAATATATATTTTATTTATATGTTTGTGTGGACCTATTGTGAGGGACCACACTAAGAAGGGGTTGTCCTTGACTTATCTCAAATTTATTGGACCAAGGATAATCTACATCCATAGATGGATTCTCCAACCATGGGTGGTTACTAGAAAGGGGTGTCCAATCGATAGTAACTGGGTAGTGTCTAAATGAGGTTGCAAGGCATGATCCAAATATAGTGCACTAGGGAGGTGCTAATAGATTATCTTGAGCCTAGAAAGAAAACCTATAGTATATGGTGGCCAACTCAAGGAGAAAGCATAGTAGAGTTACATCTGTCATGAGTGGAATATCCTAAGGTGTGAGAACCAACCAACCTAAGGTGTATCCATCAGCATGGTGGTGTATACATCAATATAGTGAGAACCAACCAACCTTTGGTGCCCGTCGGTGTGCAACAATCAATATGGAAAAAAAGCATGAAGGCTTATAACTTTTTAATCAAAATTGATCATCATGGATAGTATCATCCTCGGATAGATGTTATCTAACCTCTACGAGGAAGGGCTGGACCCCTGAACTAGTAAAGAGGGATGGAGGCTTGGGGACTTATCCTAAACAAATCTCAAATGTACTGACCCATTAGTGCACAAAGGCTAATCCAAGAAGAAAGTATAGACTCACATCCTCTTAAATGAAAACATGAGGTAACATGGCCACATTGTAAGGCCTACCAAACTAACAAGGCTCGTTGGTGTTGGGTGGCCAAAGGAAGGAAGAATAGCATACTTACATCCTCCAAAGCAAGAAGACCATTGAGGTGACACACTAGAGGGTAGCACGTTCAGACAACTCTTGAGTGAGTCTGGATTAAGGAGATAAAATATACATGTTTGTTTTATATGTTTGTGTGTAGTTTGTATTTATGTTATGTCAATAAAGGATAGGATGCTGCTCAGGTTCCTTACACCTACCCTAAACACATCATGGTGAATTCAAAAACAAGAATACTTTCAACATGGAAGAGATTGAATTCAAAATAGAATTTTCATTGATATTTTTTAAACATGATTTATAATATTTCTTTAAGTATAACCCATTGATTGGAAGCATTGGGTGCTCTCCCTTATGATTAATAACTATCCTCCTTGGTAGGCCTTCTCTATGGGCCTTCCCAAATGGGTTCAAACTTGCCTCCCATCGATGAGCAACAATTGGTCTCCTTAGAACTAAAATAAGCTCTCCTACTTGAAAAGTTCTAGATGAACAACTTATTGTGAGCTTGAATCATTTTATCTTTATACAACTTTAAGGTTTTGGCATGCCGCATGTCTCCTCCAAACCTTTGATCTCTTCTAACCGTAACTTGGCATTATGCTCTTTTGATCTTGCTACCCAGTTATCCTTAGTGATGGGTGTTAGACTTGGTAGAATGGATTTAGACCCATACACTAAGGTGAAAGGAGTAGGATAAGGTGGAGTTCCATATGTTGTGCGGTAGGCTTACAATTCTTCAACTAACTGCTCATGCCATTATCGCTTTTTGTTGTCGAGTGCCATCTTATTTAGATGAGAGTTTGTTGAAGGCTATTAAGCGTTTGCCTTTGGGTAGTTGATGGTAGAATATCTTTAATCTATATTATGTCTTTGGAGGAGTTGTTTATCTCGTGCTCTTGAATGCAATACCATTATAATATAATTCATCGAGGCACTCAAACCTATATATGATATGGTTCTAAAAAATTGGAGCACATGGGATTTGTGACCTCTCACGTAATCACCTTTTCACATTTGGAAAAATTAGTTGTAGTAGCTAAGATGAATAATGACCCTTGGAAGAAGAAGGATCAATCACCTATGTGGTACCCCAACACGATTGACCATGAGGCCAATGTAGATGTAGAATGTTGGGTGGTTGGTGTAGGACCACACTATGTATTTGACATTGGTGCATCTCTAGTCATATCCATGCAATCTTTGATCATCGATAGTAGTATGACTCTTGATCTTGGCTTTCATCTTTACGGATTGGTTGGCTCCACATAATCTTGAGTGTACCTCATGATCATGGGCTTCATGTTTGTCTAAACAACGTAACCACATATGATCGAAAGACCACGAAAAAGACACATCCACAAGAGCATAGGAAAGTGCTCTACTTCATCAATGGGCTTGGGACTTCTCTTGAGTAGTTTGTCTTTATTTAGGTAATCCATGAATGGTTGCTTCCAATCTAACTCCTCATCCTTCTTGGCAATGGAAACCTCCCCTTTAAGAGTACTTTTTGATGAGTTAAATATCAATAAGGGATAAGACTTGTCTATTTTGGACCTTTATTGATATGGACTCATCCTGTATGCCAACTCCTTGAGCAAGCTTGGAAAACATATGCTACATTCTCTCCTTGAGAATCTTATAAATAACCTCATGATTTGGCCAACAACTCCATGGTGTACTTATAGTGATGGAGCTTGGGCTTTATAACCTTATAGGACCCAACAATTTGGTTGATAACTAGCTAGAATCCTCGAAGATGTTGATGTTAATTCTTAGAGTAATGGCTAACTCACGCACTCAAAGCCTTATATTTGGCTTCATTGTTGGTGTAAGGATTGGATAGATAATATGAGAATATTATCACATCATGGTCCAAAATTAAGAGAACTATTCCTACCCCTACCTTTCTTGGAATAGTAGATTGTTGTTCTTCTCCTCTTTTAGAAACCATGCCATCAAAGTACATCTCCCGGTGAATAGTATCCCCTAAGTTCATGATTTTTTCATCAGGGTGATCATCACTAAGCAAAGAGTTAGTAAGAAGTGGGTGTGCCACTAAGAAATTCATTAGTGCTTGTCCTTTCACTACATTGAGGGGTATGAAAGTAATGAAAAACTATGAGAGGATCATGGACCGTCATGTCAACCATCCAGATAGCTTCAGTTATGTCATGAGATACTATAGTGGATTAATCCTAGTGATCAAGTTCACCTTATGAGAAAGCATGTAGTGCTGTAGCTTTTGGGATGCAAAGATTTAAACTAGGCAATGCTTCTCAATGGGTGGATAATTAGCCTCAGCAGAGATTAGACAACATCTGAGGTAGTAGAGTGCATTTTACTTCCTTTCATCATTGGCTTGGGCCAACAAAGCACTAAGGGATTCATCTAACACAACAGTGTAAAGTATGAGCGGCTTGCCCATGATAGGGGCTGATAGAACTGGTGGTGTCATCAAGTAATGCTTGATATCTTTAAAGGCATGCTCACATTTATCATCTCACTTAAACTTGGCATCCTTTTTGACAACTAATGAGAATGGCTGACATCTTCCTGAAAGGTTGGACATAAAGCATCTTAGATATGCCAATTTCCCTTGGAATGATATGAGCTGAGTTAAACTAATATTTCCTTGATCTTCTCTAGATTGATTTTGATTCCCTAGTGTAGGATAGTAAAACCAAGGAATATCCTTGAAGCTACTCTGAATGCACACTTCAGGGGGTTCATTTTGAGGTTAAATTATCTTAACTATTCAAAAACTACTCTCAAGTCAAATTGATGGTCTTCCTCTTCTCTACTTTTGACAATGAGATCATCGATACTCGACTTGATGATGAATGAGTTCATCAAAGATTTAAGTTAGCCATTGTTATGTAACACTAACATTTTTTAAGGTGAAAGGCATGACTTTATTGCAATAGATTTTGATCGAGGTTCTAAAAGCAGTGTTTCTTTCATCTTCAAAGGCCATCTTTATTTGGTTATATCTAGATGTGCATCCATGAAAGAAAAGGTTGTATGATATGAGAAAATGTCAACCATTAGCTCTCGGATTGGTAGTTAAAATTTGCCTTTTTAACATGTCTTATTTAAATCCCTAAAATCTACGCATATGTGAATTTGGCCATTTTTTTATTAACGGGATGATCTTTGGCTAACCAAGTAGGGTATTTTTCTTCTCGAATGAAGACAACATCGATCAATTTCTTGACTTCAAAAATGACATGTTATTTTATGTCTAATCGCATGCACCTAGATGCTTGCTTGATAGGGTTAGCAATAAGCTCTATTACTAGTTTATGGTCCACTATGTCAAGAGCCAATCTAGACATCTCTTCATAACTCCATGTAAAGCAGTCCTTAAACTCAGTCATTAGCCAAACTTTATCATTGGTTTCAATTTCATTCAACAAAGAAATGATGTATGTCGTGCATGGATCTTCTTCAGTTCCTAAGTTGATTTCCTTGAGCTCATCGATGGTTGACTTGATCTCTTCTTCGAACTCTAGCGATGGATCTTTGACTTCAAAATCATCTAGATCATTTAAAGTTTCTAAAACTCCTCATATGAGTGAATGTGATTAGAAAAGAACCTATCAGATTCCAAATGATTGGTAATGACTAAGTAATCATCATCATGGACCCATTGTATTGAATCCTAGTCCGATCTTGATTGAGAGCTTTTGCATTTGTTCTTCCATATTCTTTGAGTAGTCGACCCATGCTTTGACCAAGTATGTGTTCTTTGCTAAATTATGAACACAAGGCAAACACCAATCAAAAGGTAATCTATTAAATCTTTATATGAATCATCCTCAAGTTCTACATCAACTTCTTGACTTGAGGATGATGCTCCCAAAGAACCTCGAGTCTTCACAACTGGATGACTTAGGGTTTTAACTACCAAACCCTTCTTTTGAAGAGGAAAGTGAGGTTAGAGATAAGGTTTCCAACTGATGCCTAACTATTTCACATGTAGACTTGGATACACTTATGCTTTGCTTTATAGTCCGATCTTCATCGCTATCTGGCTCAAGTGTCACCTCTAAGAGAATCTACTGCTGAGAATAGATGGCTGGTGTGCTAACCATATAAGACTCATCCTATGAACTAGATTCTAAGTCAATATGGATAGCAGGTGTACTCCTGGTAGCTGGGACATATCTCTATTGGGTGGCCAATAAAGAGGTTTTCCACCCCTAGGATTGCCTCTGAACTAGCTTCTTCCTCTACCTGGTGGAGGTCAGGTCATCCTACCCATAAGTTCGAATGGAGTAACAAATTATGGGTGGAATATAATACCAGGCTCCACTTCCCCCTCCAAGTATATTTTCACTCCATTTTATTTTTTTTCATTTTATCTTTTCTTTTCTTTTTCTTTTTTTTTATTTTTATTTTTTATTTTATTTTTAAACTTTTGCCAAGTTCATGAGAATAGCCTTATTGATTTTGAGGGAGGTAGTAAGCTGCATCCTCATATATGCTGACCTTGTGAACTATAAATGGTTAGATATCTCCTTTGACATAGTAGATGGTCTCACCTTTCATGAACTTCATACACTAATGCAAAGAGGATGGAACTATGTTGTTCTCATGTATCCATGGTCTCCCAAACAAAGCATTGAAGATGTATGAGTCTATAATGTGAAACTTGGCTTGGTCTTCCAATATCTCCAAGGCAACACTATGGAGCCTAAGGCTTTGACCTCACTTTTGGAGTGTGGATTCAATCTTCCCATATTAGAAAATTCTTTTTAGACTACTGACTTCCCTAGTCATAAGACACTTCTAACAATTAGGTAAACACTTAAGCTAAGCTTAAAGACTTAAAAAGGGTTAACCATAGGATTAGGTTATGCCCTTGGGATTAGGAAAATCCACCTACAACCCAAATCCAATCCATGTTCACCTTCTCAAACCAAACCTCAAGTTCAATTCAAACATCAAATTCAAATCCAAATCCAACCCAAATTCCAAAACCAAATGATTGAAGCCATGATCAAATCAAACTTGAAACCCTTCTAAGCCATATGACCTATCCCATGGACTTAGCCAAATCTTAATCCAAATCAATCCAAAATTAATTTCTTTTCTAATAATCAATTTATATCTTTAATCATCTTCCTAAATATAAATCAAATCTACATTCAAATGATCAAAACTAAATAAAACTAAATCAAAGACCTTCCAAAGCCATATGGCCTATCCCATAGACTTAGCCAAATCTTAATCCAAATCAAGTCAAACTTTATTGATTTTCTCACGAATCAATAATATTTTCAATCAACTTCACAAATTTATATGAAATATACATTTAAATAATCAAAACTAAATCAAATTAAAATCCAAACCTAAGCCACAAGACCCAACTACATGGACTTAGCCAAATTCCTTCATTCCAAATTCAATTGATTTTCTCATGAATTAATCATTCCTTCAATCATATTCACAAATATAAATGAAATATACAATCATCATGCCAAACCAAAATCAACCAAAGTCAAACCCAACTTAACACTTTTGACTTGAAATGTTCAAATGAACCAAAACCCATTTGGACCCAAGCCAATTGCAATTGAATTTATAAATTAATCCCAAATCCACATATAAAATCAAAAAAAAACTCAACCCAAAATCAATCCAACTAAACTCAATTGGTCCACTTGACCCAAAGTGGCCAATTTGATCTATTTGAGCCAAGTTCTAATCCTACCCAAATTGGATTGAAGCAAGCCCATCAAAACCTCCAATCATGATTGTTGATCACCCTAAGTTGACCAATTAGTACAAATTAAGATAATGTAAGTCAACTTGGTCATTTGACCAAGTCAACCCCTTAACCCATATGAACCCAAACTAACTTTATGCCAAATCCTTGAAACCAATGATTCATACCAAATCAAAATCAATATTTGAATATGACTTGACCTTCAATTGAGTCAAACCAAACCCTTGGTCCTCTTGACCCAAGTTGACCAAAATTGACTAAAATATCAAATTATGCCAAATCAAAATATAAACCAAATTGATTGCAACTAATGTCTCAAATTCATTCCAAATTGATTGTTGAACTTGACCAAAGCTATGGTTGGACCCAATTGAATCAATTGACCTACTTAGCCCAAATTGATCTAAAGGTTCAATTTGGCCTGAATCAAATCTAAATCTAAATTAATTAAAACCAAAGCCTACAATTATCTTCAATTGGTCAGTTAAACCCAAACCAACACAACCCCAATTTGGCCAATTTAGTCAAATTGGTCAACTTAACCATGAGCAAAATGAATTCAAATGAGCCAAAATAAAATCTAGCCAAAGTAAACCAAACCAATTGAACAAACATCCCAAATGATCATATGAACTTGAATCCTTGGTTTGACCCAATTTGACCAATTGGTCAACTTGACCCAACCTAATCCAATTTGACCTAAATGAGTCAAATTGATCCAAACCTAACCAAATCAACTGCAATTGACTTGAAATTTGGGCTAACACACTTTTGGCTCATTTTAAGTTTGTGCCAAATAAAATCTAATGCCATATGATCATTCTACTCTTTGGTCAAGGGCATCACATGAGACAAATCACCCATGTAAGTGGTCATTTCCATTCCTTGGCCACTTGGTACTCTCTTAATGGTCCACTTAGACACCTAGGACACTGGCCAACTTGATTGAAAGAGTGGTTGGGTCGACCATGACCCATGGGAGGTAAAATCACCTCACCCTCCTCATCAGAGCATTTGAAACCAATAGGATACCCATGATTCCTCTTTGGCGAACCTCCTTCAACCAACCAAGTTAAACCCTCCTCCATGCCACCCATGACACCACGAGATGGCCCACTAGAAGCCAAACGATCCATCGAGAGGAAGGGGATACACCCCCTAGTTTTCACTCAAATAAACACAAAAATCATTGCTTAGAGCCCTAGCTACCCAAGACGAGCTGCTAGAGCCATTCCCTAAGCTCCCAAGCTCGTTGCTTGATCAAAAAATGCCATTCTTGTCTGTCTTGAAATAGGACACTCCCATTTCTAACCTAACTTCTCCATTTCTCCATTAAACTCAAATTAACTTTAAACGCACCTTCTCTAGGCCTCATTGAGTAAGAAAGAATCATCTCCCAAGCTTCTCAAGCACTAGAGGTGGGACTTCAATCAAAGCCGAGCTCAAAATTGTAGGTTCATGGCCTTCTGAGTGAACGTCAAGGAATTGATCCAATTGTTGGTCAACAAGGTTTTATCTCCACTAGATGAAGCTTCCTCAATCTTTTAAGCCACCAACCTTTAGCTCTAGCAAGGTATGCTTCCAAAATTGATCCTTAAGCAAAAAAGGGTTGGAGCGTTTTGAAGAAAACTTGCATCTCATGTGATCTTGACCATTGGATCACCTCTGCTCGAGTAAGCCTAGATCAAGTGAGCAATGGTGAACGAACTACATTCTCCCTCACTCATGTGATGTTAGACCACACATCGTCTATTATGCCTAATCGGAATGGATGGTCATGATTAATTCCACTAGATCGATCTAATTTAATCTTATTAAGCAGTGGGATTAATCATAGACGTCTGATCTTAGATTGGATGATGGACGAGAAAGTACATCCATTACCGCAACATAGGCACTGAGTCGGATATGTTTTAAGTAGCCAATCACGCGATGCCATGTGGAAAGCAGGCCATGTCAGCGCACCACGTGGCACCGATAGGATTAGGCTTTAATTAGGCTTAATTAATCATTTTTATTGGCTAAATCTTCTAAAATAAAAAAATCTTAGAAATAAAAAACATGCAAATAAATACTCATTTTAAAGGTATTTCAAAGGAAAATTAATTAAAAATAATCTTAATTATTTTTAAATAGTAATTAAGGTCTAATTACAAAATTAATTAGCTTAATTACTCCCTAATTACTTAAGCAATTAATCTTAAATTTTGTGGGTTAATTTAATGGGATGACCTCTGCCTCCCATGATTTGTTTGGGTTTTATTGCTTATTTAATTAGGAAAATTGACCAATTAAACCTTAACTACTCTTTTAAGTTAATTAATGATTAATTAATTCCATGAATAGTAATAAATTGGTTAATTAAGTTTATTAATCATTGTTCAATAGTAACTGAACTAAATAATAGGGTTGGGACCCCTTTCCCTAAGTTCATTTCACCCATTTTTAAAATGAAATTAATTAAGATTTAACTAATTAATTAAATCAATTAATCAAATTTAAGTCAAAATGACATTATACTTTAATTAATTAAATCATGGGGTAGATCTTTTGGTGTTTAATAAGCTGAAGGAGTTTAATAAATTTATGGTTAGTCCATATGTGTGGGAAAACCATAAGAGTAATTAATTAAGTCCCTTAATATAATTAACTATTAATCATGAGCCAATTGCATTAGGCCCTTTTTATTTCCTGGGATCATTGCAAATTTATCTTTCATGTAGATCATGTTGGCCATAATTATTTAGTTAATTACTTTAAGGTGACATAAGTAAGGGTAATTAATTCATATAATTAAGGTTTCAACCTAATTAACCCATAACTACATTTCCTTAAATTAAATCAAATCAAAATGTGGGAAAGGTTTAAAACAACATGTGATGATTTCTCTTCTCCTCTTTAAATCAAATCAAATCAATACTTAATTAATAAAAGCTTTGGTTTATTTAAATAATATTATTTGATTTAATTATCCTTAAGAACTAATTTGGTTGAATAATAACATGCTTATATTTGATTTTCCTCTTTCAAATCATGTTAAATTTGGTATGTCGTTTGAATTCATGCATCCATCTTTTCAAAATCAAGTAAAATAAAAAAGATTTCCTTTATGTAAGCTTGCATGTGTTGATTTAATTTAATATATGATTGGATAGTATCACTATTAAATCCAAATGTATTTTTCAAAAGCTTATAAATGAATAATAATATGTGTTATGATGCTAGTTATAAATACATAAGAAATGCATGTGCTTATAGCTTAAGTGCATGAATGTTGAGTTCTCTTTCCTCTATTCATGTGTTGATTTATATAAGATTGAATCGAAATGGGTATATAGTCTGTACATCTCAACAACATGAGGCTTTAGCTAAGGAGGTCATTTGATTACTTCACTTCCATGGTTTAATAACAACATGTATCCATTTGATTTCATTCTTATGTATTTCAATAATAGAATTTGTATAGAGCATTATTTCATATATATGAATGATTATATAAATGATTTAATCAAACAAAATATACAATCTTTGCATGATTTTACTTCCCTCATTTATATTTACATTCATGTGTGTCCAAGAAAAGCAAGTATATAGTCTGGACATCTCAGGAATACGAGGCTTTAGTTAGCCCCAAGGAGGTCATTTGATTAGCTCACTTCCCTAGTTTAACAATTACATGTACTTGCCTATACCTTTGTACATGTATATGTATATGTGATTAATGAATGAAAATCCCATTTCACATTAAAATTGCATTCATTCAGAATTGACTAAGCGGTTGAATTAATTTGCCATATGATTTGGGGCTTACTTCCTATGTTCATGTATACAAATTTACATGTGTTTGAATGCAAATGTGTATATAGTCTAGACATTCCAAGAATATGAGGCTTTAGCTAGCTCCAAGGAGGCCATTTGATTACCTCACTTCCCTAATTTAACAATGGCACATGCCTATTTAATTTCATTCTTATGAACTTTTTCTATAAGAATTTGGATAAAGTTTTAAATTAATATGTTTAAATAATTTAATCAAATAAAATATAAATTCTAAACATACACATACATTCATCATTTAAGTGTGCTAAAATATATTTATATATAGGATTAAATCATATGCATGTTATATGTGTTGAAAAGGAATGCTTTAATATATGTCATGTGGTAGTAATTCAATTAAATTAATCTTAAGATGCCTTTCATTTTGAATAGGATTATTTAAAGTGAAACTAAACTTATGATTAATTAAATCATTTTATAAGCCATTCAATGAAAAGAACTAAATCAAATTAATATACTTTAGAAAGTGACTTAAGGTAGGGATGAAAGAGGGCAATCATTTTTTGCTCTCTTTATAACAATTAGTTGCTAAGTGTAATCAAATGAAAGAAAAGAAAACATAAATTAAAATTCTCAAATCAATTAAACTACTTCAAGTGAAATCAACCATTCAAGTTAAATTGAATCTTTATACACTTAGAAAACACAACACTAATGCCTAACAAGACTTATAACATAAGCTTTAATACACACATCAGAATTAAGTCACCACTTCAAGCTCTAAGTTAGGACAGTGTATGATCTAATGTATGTTTTATTTGATGATATATTATTTTAGATTGGATGTTAGTGTGTATGCTTCATAGATTGGATGATAGGCCAATATTAGCCTAATCATATTTTCTACAAGGGATTATGCTTAAGGGATGCTAAAAAATAAATGTGAATGCTCATTTTACAGGTTGCTTAAATCCTTAAGCATAATCCAAGTTAGGACAGTTGGGCTTAGTTACTCACATGTAGGGTGTTAAGTCCAAATTGAAAATATAACTACTTTGGATTATATGTATATTTAGCTAACCTCTATTTTATAGGTGTAGTTAGATTTAGTTTTCCCATAAAAATGTAATTTTTGCAATAGTAATTAGGAATAATGCTATGAGGGATTAGGATGAGTCGTGGCCAAAAGGCTTTGTTATGGGGTGCCCTGTGATGCCTTTAAAGCAAGCACCATCCAAATCAAAGAAGGAACCAAATCAAAAATGGAGATATGAAGAAAGAATACCCCCATAGCATTTAATACAATTATAATTGTTCTTTTATATTCTAGGTTGTATAAAGGTATAGCTCAGTTACCCATCTTTTCTCTCTTTGGGTTGTATGGTGGTACCCGACCGCACCAATTTTTTATTCTCTTACGATAGTTTATATAATTATTTCATGTTATGTTTACATTCTGCATTAGGATAACATGCTTTTTATAATTTCTTAAATAATTGATGCTTTAATGTGTGGCTTGGATTCGGTTAGGCTCTTAGGATAAAAATAACTTTTCTACCCAACTAATCACTCATAACTAAATTTTAAACAACTCATCACCTCATCATAAAACCTAATACATAAATAAGATAATTAAAAGATTTAACAGCCCCTTAGCTATATGGTTGTATGTTTCACATCATGCATGCATATTCTTTCTTCCTTGAACATGAAGGATCTCCATCCTTGCACAATAAAGGAATGCTTGACCTGTGAGGCCATCCCATATAGTGGAGAACACCTTCTAGCTGATTTGAGCCATAATATATTTCATCATGCATTTAGGCATAAGAAATCCTAAAGCCTCTATCAAAATGATGCGTCTAAAATGAAATAAAATTTGAAAAGATTTTACATCTATAGATTAAGTCCAAGAAAAGAAAGTAAATATTATGGACATCCCAGGAATATGAGGCTTTAGTTATCCCCAAAGCAGTCAATTGATTACCTCACTTCATTGGTTTAACAATGACACGTACTTGCATATATCTTTGTACATGTATATGTATATGTGATTTGTGAATGAAAATCCCATTTTACATTAAAATTGAATGCATTCATAATTGACTAAGTGGTTGAATTATTTAGACATCTGATTTAGAGCTTACATGCTATGTTCATGTATACAAATTTACATATGTTTGAATGTAAATGGGTGTATAGTCTAGACATCCCAAGAATACGAGATTTTAGCTAGCTCCAAGGAGATCATTTGATTACCTCACTTCCCTGGTTTAACATGACAGATGCCTATTTAATTTCATTTTTATGTCCTTTTATATAAGAATTTGGATTAAGTTTTAAATTAATATGTTTAAATAATTCAATCAAATAAAATATAAATTTTAAGCATACACATACAGTCATCATTTAAATGTGCCAAAATATGTTGCATGTATAGATGCACTTAGATTAAATCATAAGCATGTTACATGTGATGGAAATGAATGATTTAATATTTGTCATGTGGCAGTAATTCAATTAAATTAATCTTAAGATGCCTTTCATTTTTAATTGGATTATTTAAAGTGAACCTAAACTTAGGATTAATTAAATCATTTAATAATCCATTCACTAAAGAGAACTAAAACAAAATAATATACTTTAGAAAGTTACTTAAGGTAGGGATGAAAGAGGGAAATCCTTTTTTCCTCTCTTTATAACATTCCTAAGTGTAATCAAATGAAATAAAAGAAAACACAAATTAAAATTCTCAAGTCAATTAAACTACTTCAAGTGAAATCAATTTTTCATGTTAAATTGAAACCTTCTACACTTAGAAAATATAGCACTAGTCCTAATAAGATTTACACAACTTAATACACACATTAGAATTAAGTCACCACTTCAGCTCTAAGTTAGGATGGTGTATAATGTGATGTATATTTTATTTTATGATGTATTATTTTAGATTGCATGTTAGGGTGTATGCTTTATAGACTGGATGATAGGCCAATATTATCCTAATCATGTTCTCTACAGGGGATTATGTTTAAGAGATGCTTAACAAAAAATATGAATGCTAATTGTATAGGTTGCTTAAATCCTTAAGCATAATCCAAGTTAGGACAGGTGGGCTTAGTTACCCATGTTTAGAGTGCTAAGTCAAAACTATAAATACAACTGCTTAGGATAATATGTCTATTTAGCTAACCTCTATTTTGCAGGTGTAGTTAGATATTCTTTCTCCACATAAATGTAATTTTCTCAATATGAATTAGGATTAGTCTTATGGGAGATTAGGATGACTAGTAGCCTAAAGGCTTTGTCCTACGGTGCCCTCTGATGCCTTTGAAGCAAGCACCATCCAAATCAAAGAAAGAACTAAATTAGAAATAGAGATATGAAGAAACAAGGGCCCCATAGAATTTAATACAATTGTAATTATTCTTTCATATTCTAGGTTATATAAGGGTAGAGCTTGGCTACCCATCTTTTCTTTCTTTGGGTTATACGGCAGTACCTGACTACACCCGCCTTTTATTCTTTTATGATAGTTGTGGTGAAAATATTCTTCTTTATACATTTCTGCCTTATTCTATCCACTTCCCTTTCGAAAAGGAAGGATAAATGAATATATATATATATATATATATATATATTACACCTTGTTGAGATACCACGTAGATCTACAGATGTTCTTATTAAGGTGATCAGGTATGACATTGAGGAGAGGTGTGCTATCTCGAGAGATAGAAGTCACCACCCTATAATGGAATTAATCACCAGAATAAAGACTCCTAAGAACAATAGGTCTGCATATCTACCAAAGATTCTTCCCCTACTTTATATGGAAAAGAAAAGTATTTTAAACCGGGTTCGTTAAGTTCCCTACATGGGCAAGGCCCTATAGTAAATTACATCCTAAGGGATTAGATCCCATAGGAATACTCTCGATTAAGGTAAATGATTATTGTCTCCAAAGATTTCAATAGGTAGGACTATCAATCGATTAGTTTATTTTGGAAGATCAAATGGGATTGATCAAAATGAGGGAGTTATTATCGAAGCCAAAAAAAGATATGTAGGAGATGCCCACGACGGTTTCCGGCTTTACATTTTTGAAATTGATTCAATTTATTTGAATTGAATTTTTCATTAGACATTTAGGGCTTATGATTCCACAACACAAGATTATGGAAATGCCTAAGAGGTGAGAATTTAAGCTTATGGCTCACAAAAGGAAAAGCAACCTCGGAACCTAAATCTAGGGAGTTTTGATGAGTGTCGAAAGCACAACCTAAATCCAAAACAAAAATGGGTATTTTGGTTTGCCTCTATAAGAGAGGACAAACCACCCTACTATGGGACTTATAACTGCAGGTGGTCACCAACTCCTCCTCATTTTAAATTCATGTAGGAAAGTCATATGCCTTATGCAAGATAGCTATGTTGTTATTTATTTATAAAGAGACTAAGTCCTTAAACTCACTCCCTAAAGAGACTAGATCATGTAAGGGTATGATCCAAATGACCTAAATCTAATGCAATTTAGATTTCATTTTATTTTCATTTTTGGACAATTATTTTGATTCGGGCTAATAGGATTCATATGCCTAATGCATGAGAAATGAGATTATTGGCCAAAATCAGTGGGAAGGGAGGAGGTGTGTTTCCACCATGGCTCTCAAAGATCAAGCCAAGTTTCTCTAGTAAACATGGAAGCCCTCCAATCAAGAGTGAAAATAATATGCATTTGTTCATGATGTTATAAAAGAAGTACTCATCCAACTAAGGGGTTGCTAATTTTTTATCTTGATTTTAGCCTAACCTTTAGGTGAGGTTATGAGTTCTTTATTTTTATTTTTGAGGTTTGATTTGGTAGAAGATTTATTATTCCCTAAGAGCCTAATCCACATCCAAGCCATACATAGAGCAAGGAAGAAACTAGGAAAAGGATGCCAGTTAATGCACAAGATAAACAAATCATCAATCAATTTATAAAGCTAATTGCAAAAGAATAAGAGGTCATTGAGGTCGAGTACCACCGCACAAACCCAAAAGTAAATTGGATAGCTGAGCTCTACCCTTATACAACCCAAATTACAAATGAATTACATACAATTAAGCAAGGAACTCATTGTTATGGGGGTCTTCAAGCTTCATTTCTTCATTCTTCTTTTCTTCTTTATTCTTCTTTCCTTCTTTCTTCTTTGGTTCCTTCTTTTGGATGGTTGGAAGGTGGATGCTCCAAAGGCTTCACATGGTGCATAAGATGAGATCTTATGACCAATGTTCATCTTAATCCCCATAACAATCATTCCAAAATCTTAATTGTAAAATTTACATGAAAAGGAAATCTAGCTAACACACGCAAAATAAAGATTAGCTAAACAAACCACAAAATCCCAAGCATCTATATTGGACTTATCACCCCACATGGGTGACTAAGTCCACGCTGGATTATGCTTAGGGGTATAAGCACACACACAAAAGCATTTATATTTTTATTTATTATATCACCCCTTAAGCACAATCCCCTCCAGAAAATAATGGTTAGACTAAGATCATCTTACCATTCATTCTATGCCCATACATCCTAACATCCAGAATAAAACATATATCACAAAAAAGCAAGCATCAAACCATGCATCGCCCTAACCTAAAGCTAGAAGTGGTGACTTAGCCTAATGTGTGTGCTTTGGAAGTTTGTGTGGTATGCTATGGCTTTAAGTTAGAATTTTCTAAGTGTGAAGCATGTTGAACTTAGAGGAAGGTTTCATTTAAGTGATTTAATTATTTTGGGTTGATTTTATTTCATGTTTCTATTAGGTTCAAGTGAATCCTACAATTAATTACTAAGTTATGAGAGGAAAGAGAGAGAACTTCTCTTTCCTTCCCTAACCTAAGTAATTTCTAAGGTAGATTCATGTTTTGTTTTTTGTTTAGTGAATGTTTTAATTAAGTTTTTTAATTATTCCTAAATTTAGATAAACTCTAAATAAACCTATTAAAAAAATGCATTTTAAGATTAAGTAAAATGAACTAAATTCACAAAACATACATCACTTCATTTCTTTCCCAACATGTATAACATGCATATGAAAAAGTCCTAAGCATATCTATACATACAAATGAGAATATTTAACACACTTTATGATGCATGCTAAGAAACTCATTTAAGAGAATTTGAAGGTTTATGATGCATGATTTTCATTAAGTAGCGAAAGGGTTTCTTATCCAACTTTCACATGCATACATGAATGTATGAAAGGCATAAGTGAGTACGACACCATTATTAACTAGAGGTGTAAGGTACAAGACCTACTTAGGGCTACTTAAAGCCTCACAACCTCAGGTTTTCCAGGCTAATATACCACTTTCCTTAAATACAAGCATGTGTACAAAAGAAATGAATGAAAAAGAAAGAATGCAAAAGTTGGTGTTAGTAGATTTATTTTTGTTTATGCAATTTATATGTGCAAGCATATGTATCCTTCTTAAGTGATAGTATAGGAATGAATAAGGTATAGAATGTTAGGTTCTTTTCAAATGAACCATACAGCTTGTCGAATCCTATTCAAAACTATACTAAAAGAGAAACGAAGGAAGACCTACATTAAGCACATCTTTATATTTTACTCACACGCAAACTTATAATTAAGATATAAGTAACACACTTTCAGTTTTGATAATTGATTCATATATTTTGAAAATAATTTGAATTTAATAGTGATAATTGTCACTCATATTTTTACTTTAGCCAACACATGCAATTTTGACATAAAGGAAACATTTTCATTTTAAATTTGATTTTGAAAAGCATGGATGCATTAAACCACATGACATACATATTTAACATGTTGGGGAAAAACTAAAGTAATGAAAGCATGTAAACACATTCACTTCAATTAAATCCTAAAGATAATCTTATGAAATAAGAAAGCTTAAAGTAAATCAAAGTTTATTTAGTATGATTTTTGTTTGATTTTGAATTTGATTTAATTTTGAAAATGTCAATTAAGTTTGCTATTCCTAACCCATTTTAACATGTGTTTGGCATTTTTATTTAATATTTAGATGATTAGATTCATTTTAGATTTTGATTAGGTTAAGGTATGAATTAAACATGTTAATGTTAATTAACCTACACCACCTTAGCATAGTTAACCAAATAATTATGAGCCAATGAGATGACATAAAACCTCACAATGAATTTAAATTTTCAATGCACCTAAGAAGAAAAGGGCCTAATGCAATTTGGCTCATGATTAATGGTTAATTAAGCTAAGGGGTTTAACTTAAGTAATTTCAAAACACCCCTCACACATATGAGTTGAGTTTTGATTTTCTTAATTGAACTTAGGCTCTTGAACACTTAAGCATCTACCCAAAGTAGATTAATTAAGTTCTAGAAGGTTTTAGAATTTTAAGAAATTCATTAAGAGGGTAATTGAATTAGCCCTTAATTAAAGAGGATTAAGAGAAAAGGGGTTTAAGAATAGCTTAAGAAATGCCCCAAAATTATTCCCTAAACCTCCTATTCATTGAATCAGACCTTAATCAACTTCAATGAGGGATTAAAAACTAATCAAATACTTAAATTATCTTTAATTACATAAAGGGGTAATTAGGAAATGAATTAGCAATTCCCCAATTAAAGCCAATAAATCTCAAGAAAAAGGGAGGTAAGTCATCCCCAAAATATACTCAAGAATTTTGAGATTAATCAGTGATTAATTAAGGAGTAATTAACAAATTAAAAATTCTAATAAAACCCATAATCAGAGAAAGATACAATTCAAAATCCATTAAAACCAATTTTAAATATTCTAGATTGAATTATCTTTCACTAGAAATTTACCTCATATTTTTTGATTTTTCTTTAGAGAGATATAAATTTTTAAAGTTTAGAGGATTAATTAGAATTAAATAAACACTAATTAATCCCTTAATCCAATCAGCGCACCATGCAACAGCTGACTCGAATGCACTTTCCACGTCGATCGGTAGTAACTTAAACCTCACGTCATAACGTCACGTCGTGGCGGTGCTATGCACTTTTTTATCTGCCCTTCAATCAAGGATCGAATGATGGGGATTTAATATGAGGTCTTAAAGGATAAAATTAGATATAAAATTTGTGTTTAATCTTGTTCTTCCATCCAAAATGCGTGGATGGACGGCCAGAGATCTATCCTTGCCAAAGCCTGTTATCCATGGGGACCGTCCATGTTCTAGGCTTTGATCCGAGCTTGATTGAGTTTGGATTGGGATGAATCTTTGCACATATCATCTAACCCTAATGGCAATCACATCTAACGTTGAAATCTCATGCCATTAAAATTTATTTCATAAAGGACCAACACATATTGAGTTTAGTGATCGAAAAAAGTCTAACCTCACCGAGGTGATCACCAACACTTGATTCCCTTAGAGGAGCTTCATCTGGTTGAGACAAAGCTATGGTGAAAGTTTTAGCTCTTGAGGTTAAGTGGATAGCTCTATGGACCAACCCCTCCTTAGCTTCTTTGTGGCTTTGTTGGAATTAGATCTCCCTTTGCCTTTGGAATTTGAGAGAGAGCTTGGGCAAGCTAGACTTGGCCCTCTGGTGGAGTGTACAAAGAGAATTTGGTTGAATTAGAGTGTAGTGGAAGTTTTCAAATCAATGGAGCTCTCCTATTTTTACTTGAGGAAAACCAAGAATGGAAAATTCAAATTCCTTCTAGAGAGCTTAGGATCACTCAAGAATGGTTCCTATGACTCTCTAACGTTTAATCAAATTAGCCTCTGTTGGAATTAGAGTGGATTAGGGGGAGTATATCTCCCCCTTAGCCAATCGGATAGTCAAAGATCTTCTTGCCATTTTGATCCAATTGACCTTAGGCATTGAGTTGTTTAGTCTGTTAGAAGCTTGCACATGGTTGATTTGGGAAAGGGAGTGGAGTGGTAACCTCCCATGTGCTTCAAATTAAGTGGGAACATGATTCCCATATGGCCAATTTGAGCCATGTGCTTGATTTTGGCCTTGGGTCAATTTGGGCTGATCTAAACCCATTGGGTTGGGTTCACCACCCTCCACAGGGTCTACTTGACCTATTAGGAAAGTATTAAGTAGGTATGAAATGGAATTCCCCATGGATTTGACCAAAAGTTTATTCTATGGTGTTGGGGTAGAATGGTCATTTGGATTATTTTTAAATTTGGATATGTTGGGTATGTTGAGAAAATAGGTTTGGGCAAGTTTCATTAGATTTGGAGTTCATTTGGTATGGTTTGGCTCATGTTGACCCATTTAGGTCAAAATGAGTCAACTTGGGTCAAGTTGACCAATTGGTCAAACTGGGTCAAACTAGAGTTTGGTCAAGTTCATATGACCATTTTAAATGTTTTGGTGGCTTTGGTTTGGTTCAATTTGGTTTATGTTTGAATTTAGTTCATATTACTTCATTTAGGTCAAATGGGTCAAGTTGACCAATTTGACCCATTTGACCTATTTGAGCTAGGTCATGGGTAGGTTTAAGTTTTGTTAATCATATGAAGTGGATTGGTATCTTTGTTTCCAATAAATTTTGGTTAAGTTTGAATTTGGCTCAACATTACCCTTTAGGTCAAGTTGGGTTTAAGGTCAACTGGGCTAGGTTAGGTGTAGTTGGCCAATTGAGGCTTTGGTCAAGTTCAATAAGTGATTTGGAATGAACTTGACCCATTGGTTTTAATCAATTTGGCTTAGATCTTATTTTGACACATTTTGATCTTTTAGGTCAAGTTGGGTCAACTTGGGTCAAGTGGCCAATTGGCTTTGGTTAGGCTCAAATGTTGACTTGGTCAAGTTCAAACATTGGTCATGAATTAACTTAGATCAATGGTTTCAATCAATTTGGCCTATGGTAGATTTTGGCTATATTAGGTTTCATTTTGGCTATGTGTTAACTTGGTAAAATCTTAGGTTTGACCCAATTTGGGTGATTGATCATCTCATGATGTTTTTTGATCATGATGCAAGGCATAGGTGAGTTTGATTTCATCCAATTTAGTTAGGATTATAATTTGGCTCATAAGGGTACTTTAGGTCACTTTGGGTCAAGTGAGCCTAATTGGGTCAAATGGCTTGGTCAAAGCTTGAATTGAGTTTGATTGAACTTGTATATGGACTTATGATTAAAAATAAATCCATTTTGCAAGTGGTTTGAAGTCAAATGGGTTTTGATTCATTTGACAATTTCATATTCAAAGGAAGAATATGAATGGACTTGGCTTGATTTTGAATTGAGTTTTGATTTAGTGATTGAGATTTGTATTTATTTTTTGGATTCATGATTGTATCATTGATTGAATCATGAAGGAAGATCAAGAGTTGGTTGATTTGAAATTGATTTTGGATAAGTCCTTTAAGAGGGAATTTAAATGATTTAGAAATTTTGGAGTAGGGATTTGAATTTTGGATTTAGATTTGATTGATTTATATTTATATTTCATTTATATATGTGAATATACATGAGGATATAAATGAGTTATGAGAAAATTTCAAGGATTTGATTTGTTTTCATCATGATTTAGGTTAAGTCTTTAAGAGGAAGTTTAAAGAACATAGGAAATTTTGGAGTTTTGTATTTGATTTTTGAGCTTAGTTTGATTGATTTATATTTATATTTCATTTATGTCTGTGAATATAAATGAGAATATAAATGAGTTGTTAGAAAATTCCATGATTTTGAATTGATTTGATCATGATTTTGGATAAGTCCTTTAAGAGGGAATTTAAAGGACTTAGGAAATTTTGGAGTAGGGATTTGAATTTTGGATTTAGATTTGATTGATTTATATTTATATTTCATTTATATATGTGAATATAAATGAGTTATGAAAAAATTTCATGAATTTGGAATGATTTGATCATGATCTAGGCTAAGTCTTTTAAGAGGGAATTAAAGACTTAGATGATTTTTGGAGTTTGAAATTTCATTCATGGGTTTCAATCATGAATTTCAATTATGGACTTCAATCATGGATTTCAATCATGGACTTCAATCATGGATTTCAATCAGGGATTTCAATCATGTGGCATTGATTTGTGTTTGGAGAAAATCAAATGAGATTGATTTGGAGTTTGACTTAAAGAAGGAGGGTGAGGAGTGGTTCAAGCTAATGGTAGGCAAATTTTCCTAACACCCCTAAGGCATGAACTATTCCTATGGCTAACTCTTCTAAGTCTTTTGGGCTAGGTTGAGTGTCCATCTAATCACTAGATGTGTCTTAAGACTAAGGAACTCTTAAAGTTTAAGAGAAGCCCTATGTCTAAGATGGAAAAGTTGAGAGCTCATTCTAAAAATGAGGTCAACAAGGGGCCCGTGTGGTGTGATTGACAAGGAACACACATATTGGTGTTGACCAAAATGATCAACAACAGAGATCATGAGCATTAACAAAACAATCTATCCCAACCCAAGGTGTAGAAAGAATCTAGTGCTTAGTGCAATGTGGCTCTACTTATGTCCAAGACATAAGAGAGAGGGAAGAATCCACTACGGGATAGAGTGTGAACCTTCCACTAGGGAAGCAGGTTCAAGTCATCCATAAGGGGATGAGAGTTTTGATTTGGTTTAGGTCTCTCTAAGGAGAAATTCCCACTAGGGAAGAGAGCTGAATTTGTTTCAATTTGGATTTTTGAGATGAACCTTGTTGGTCTACGATGGACTACACTGAGTAAGAGCCATGGAGGCCTAAACATAACTCAGACTTATCAATTCAAAAGGGTTGTCTACCAAACACATAGTTGGACTAGCTAACCAAAGGGAAACCTTTCAGTATGTAGTTGTTGTACTAGGAAGAAATCATAAGAGACTTATATCTTTGAAAATAGAGACCAGTTGCTGGGGTAATCTATTGGTAAAATAATAAATTGACCCAACCTACGGTTGTCAATTGAATGAATGTTGCTGGGGGACTTAGATCAACTCAAAGAGAGTCAAGATTAATTTCATTTTTAAATTTATTTTGATGGATTTTATTGGTTTGCGATGGATCTCACTGAGAAGGAGCTTATATCAGCCTAGACCTTTCTCAGATTTACTGAACCAAAGGGAGTAACTTCCCAGTCGATGGGAGAATTATCCGACCAAAGGAATGCCTTTCAGTTTGTAATGATCAATTAAAGGGAAGAAAGCTTGAGAATTCACATCTTCCACTACAAAAGACCACTAGGAAGATCGGTTGCTTTGGGCAACAAATCAAACCCGACCTAAGGCTGCCTATCGGTTTGCGACCATCATGCTAGAAAGAATGCGGCATAGTCTTAAATCTTCCAAAGCATAATGAATGTCGGGGTAACTGCCTTCAATCAAAATAGATTGAACCCAACCTAAGGGTGACTACGGAGTGAGTGCTAACCCAGGGACTTATCTCAACTTAGTAGTGCAATTCTATAGGAGTTCTACGACACGCCTAAAGTTATGATACGCTTGAAAAGGGGCCCTTTGGGGGATTGAATTCCTAATCCACAAGCGAAGTAATTTTATTTATTTTATTTAGTTTATTTTATCATGAACCCTGTTAGTTTGAGGGATCAAATTGAGAAGGTGCTTATATCAGCCTAGACCTATCTCGATTCTTGAACCAAGGAGAATCTATGCATCCCTCAAATTCTCCACCCATAGTGGTGGCTACTAGGAAATGGGGATTGTCCAATCCAAAAGTAACCCATGTAGTGTCTAAATGGGGTTGCAAATGACGTGATCCAAATAGAATGCCTGTAGGGAATGGGGCCAATAATGGCTTAATCCAACACCCAGGAGAAGATGACTTGGATAGTCATATATCCAATAGGTTTTCGGAGGCCAACTCAAGGAGAAAGCATGGGGACTCACATCGGTTAAGAGTGGTGTATCCATCGGGTGAGTCACGCGATAGCAAACATCCACCAACCTAAGGTGCCCATCGATTTGTAACAATTAGCCTAAGAAAGCTCGGGGACTCACATCCTCCTATAGTAGAACTAATTGCTGGGATAGTCTATCTTTGACAGTGCTATCCGACCTAGGGAAACTATTGAGTGAATTCCACTGGGGTACTTATATCAACTCAAACATAGTCAAGAAAAGGAGCCTCTAGGGGACCTATCCTATACCTCAAATATACTCGACCTAGTCAGATCATGATGATTAGTTCAAGAAAAAATCTCAGGGACTCACATCTTCTTAAACAAAATCAATGTGAGGTAACTAAAGCGTGAAGCCTACTATACTAACAAGTGCTAGTTTACAATGGTCAAGTTAGGAAGAAAACTGGGCATCTTCCAAATAGAAGGTCACTAGGGTAACATACTAGCAAGGTAGCATGTAGACCTGACCTAGAGCAGCTAATAAGTGAGTGCCACAGGAGGCTTGCTCTCACATCAAAATAGCTCGAGACAAAAGATTTGTGTTTACTGTTGTGCATGTATCAAAAGGATAGAAAGCCTCTAGGGGACTCTTACACCTACCTTAAACATGCTAGGGGATTTGATGAAATGATTCCACGAATGGCAAATAGATTCCCTCTAAGAAAGGATGCCACTTGAGTTCTCGTACACCTTTCCTAATTATGCTAATCAAAATAGGATGCCTTTCGAGTTCTCTTACACCTATTCTAATAGTGTTGAGATATTATGTTTGTGTTGTGATAGAAGGATAGGATGCCACTAGGACTCATTACACCCCTAAACACATCATAGATTCTGAGATAAGCAAACGCTTCAAAGAAGAGAAGATTTTATGAATGGAATTAGATTTTTGTTCTTTTTATTAATAATTATTTTCAAACATGATTTATTTCATGGGTAATATTTTTTTAGATAGAGCACATTAATTTGAAGCATCGTGTTCCTTTACAATCAATAAGTCGATAAGATCCTCCTTAGTAGGCCTTCTCTATGACATAGGGGCATTCCCAAGTGGGTTCAAACTTGCCTCCCATCTTTTGATGGGCAATAAATGGTCTCTTTAAGACTAACACAAGTTCTCCTACTCGGAAAGACTTAAGGTGGACCAGCTTGTTGTGAGCTTGAATCATTTTGGCCTTGGCCTCGAGGTTTGCATGCTGGTAACTTTCCTTCAAAGAGCAACCAAACTTGCATTTGCTGATCTTGCTACCAATGCTATCCTTAGTGATGAGAATTGAACTTCTAAGGATAGGACAGCTTCAAATCCATACACTAAGAAAAATGGGGTAGGCTGAGTTGGAGTTCCGTATGTGGTGCGGTAGGCCAACAAGGCTTCAACTAACTTCTCATTCCATTGTCGCTTATTATCATCAAGAGTCTTCTTCAGTATTTGGATGAGAGTTTTGTTGAATGCTTTTGCTAAGCCATTTGCTCTAGGGTAGTAGATGGTGGAGTATCTCCAATCTATGTCATGTCTTCTGGCGAAGCTGTTGTTCTTCATGCTTTTGAATGCAGTACCATTATCAGATATAATTCATCGAGGCACCCCAAACCTATATACAATATGGTTCCTGAAAAATTGAAGCACATGCTAAGTTATGACCTCTTTGAGTGGGATGGTTTCTGACCACTTGAAAAAGCAGTCGGTGGCAGCTAAGATGAATCGATAACCCTTGGAAGAAGGAGGATCAATCAGACCCACAATGTCGGTACCCTAATATTCTAATGGCCTTGAAGTCAATGTAGGGTGTAGAATGTTGGGTGGTTGGTGGAGGACCACACCGTGTACCTAACACTGATGGCATCTCCTAGCTACATCCATGGAGCCTATAATCATCAAGGCCGTAGTATCCTAGTCTCTTGATCTTCATCTTCATCTTTGACGGGTTGATGTGTGCTCCACATAGATCTAAATGTACCTCGATTACAATGTCATGGGCTTCATGTTTTCTAAATAGCGTAACCATATTTGGTCAATGGATCATCGGTACAGGGTGCCATCAACAAGAGCATAAGAGAGAGCTCTATGTTTCACCTGATGGGCTTGTGACTTTTGTTGATGTAGTTTGCTGGTATTCAAGTAATCTATGAATGGTTGCCTCTAATCCAGCTCCTTGTCCATTTTGGCAACCTCCCCTTCAAGAGAAAGTCTCTCGATGAGTTCAACATCAATAAGGGATAGGACTTGTCTATTTTGGATCCTTATTGAAATGGACTCATCTTCCAGACATGCCAATTCTTTGGCAAGTTTGGCCAAAGCAGTTGCTACTGCATTCTCTACTCTGGGAACCTTGTAGATGGTGACTTAGAATTTGGGCCAACAACTTCATGGTATACTCATAATAATGACAAAGCTTGGGTTTGAGAACCTTGTAAGGCCTGACAATCTGATTGATAACCAACTAAGAATCTCCAAAGATGTTGATGCTCTTGACACTAATAGTGATGGCTAACTCTAGACTGACAATCAAAGCCTCATACTTAGCTTCATTGTTGGTGCAAGGGTTGGAAAGATAGTTTGAGAATCTCATCACATCACGATCTAGAGTTAGGAGAACTATTCCAACCCTTGCCTTTCTTGGGAGAATAGATCATGGTGCTTCCCCTTTGTGAAAAGAAGCTGCACCATCAAAATACATCTCCCATCGGTGGTTGTCAGCCTTCCCTATGTTCATTATTTGTTCATCAGGGAGATTGCCACTAAGCAGAGAATCAACAGGAAGTTTGGGTGATGCTAAGAAATCGCCTAGTGCCTATCCTTTTACCACACAGGGGTACGAATGTGATATCAAACTATGAGAGAATCATGGAGCAGTGAGCCAAATGTTTGCATAGCATTGGCCATGTCATGAGGTACTGCAGTTGATTGGTTTGAGAGATCAAGTTCACCTTATGAGAAAGCATATAATACTATAGCTTTTGGGAAGCAAAGATCAAAGCTAGGCATTGTTTCTTAATTGGTGGATAGTTCACTTCAGTAGGAATCAGAAGATGGATGAGGTAGTAGAGAGTGTTCTCCTTCCCTTTCTCATTGGCTTGGGCCAACAAAGTATCGAGAGAGTCATCCAATGCAGCAATGTAGAGGTTGTGTGGCCTGCTTGGGATAGGGGCTACTAGAATTGGTGGCTCCCCTAAATACTGCTCGATGTCTTTGAATGCATGCTGACACTTATCATCCCACTTGAATTTGGCATCATTTTTGATAAGTGTTAAAAATGGCTTGCATCTCCCCGATAGGTAGGAGATAAAGCATCTTAGATATGTCAGTCATCCTTAGAAGGATCTGAGTTGAGTAAAACTCTTAGGATGTGGCATTTCTAAGATAGCTTTGATCTTTTCTGGATCTATTTATATTGTCTAGAGTCGAACAACAAATGCAAGAAATTTCCTTGAAGCTACTCCAAATGCACACTCAGGGGATTCATTTTGAGGTTATATTGTCTTAACCATTCGAAAACTACTCTCATGTCAAAGAGATGGTTTTTTTTCTCTATTCTTGACTACTAGGTCATCAACGTAGCACTCAACTTGATGATGGATGAGTCATTGAAGATCTGAGTCATGTCCCATTGGTATGTAGCACCAGCATTTTTTTTGAAAGCCACCTATAACAAGATTCTCGAGTTGAAAGTAGTGTTTCCTTCATCTTCAGGAAACATCTTGATTTGGTTATAGCCAGATGACCCATCCATGAAAGAGAAGACTACATGAGATGAGGCGATGTCCACCATTAATTCTAGTATAGGAAGAGGAAACTCATCCTTAGGACATGCCTTATTTAAGTCCCTAAAATTGATGCATATGCGAATTTGGTCATTCTTGTTCTTAATTGAGACGACATTGGCTAACAGGTAGGGTATTTTTCTTCCCTGATGAAACTAGCATCGATCAATTTCTTGACTTTAGAAATGACCTGCTATTCAATTTCTAATCATATGCATCTAGGAGCTTGCTTAATAGGGGTAGCATTAGGATCTATTACTAGCTTGTGGACTACTACATTAAGAGATAATCCAGGCATCTCTTCATAACTCCATGCGAAGTAGTCTTTAAACTTAGTCAATAGCCTAACTAAGTCATTTGTTTCTTCTTCATTCAACAACAAACTGATTTACATCGGGCGTGGATTTTCTTCTATCTTGAGATTGATTTCTTTAAGCTTGTCAATTGTTGAATGGATCTCCTTATCAAATTCTGGCTGTGCCTCTTTAATTTGGAGATCATCTAGATCATTTGAGGTTTCTAAACACACATTCTCATAAGAGTTGGTGTTGTATGAAAAGAACCTATCAGACTCTAAATGATTGGTAACAACTAAGTAGTAATTATCATCATCGACTAGACCCACTGTATCGAATCCTAGTCCTGCTCTTGATTGTGCTTCCTTGCCTGTATTATTCCATAGCTTCTTAAAGTACTCTGACCTGCACCTGGACCATATATGAGGAATAAACCTTTTTGTATAAAATTATGAACACAAGGTGAGTAAAAGTCAAATGATAATTTGATTAATTCTTTAAATGTATCCTCCTGAAGATCAACATCAACTTCAGGACTTGAAGATGATGATCCCAAAAAGAATCTCTTTGGCTACATGTCACTGGAAGACATAGGGACTTCCTTAACTACCAAACCTTCAACTTTTTGAGATGTAAGTGAGGTTAGAGCTAAGGTTCCCAACTGCTGCCTAATAGTTTCACATAAACCTAATTCGAATACTTTGCTTTGTCTGGAGGCCTAATCTTCATCTCTGTTTAGATTGAAAGTCACCTCCAATGGAACCCTCTAAGAGGGGTTAGCTGTTATACTAATCACATTAGACTCATCCTCTAAGCTAGATTCTAAGTCTATGTGAATAGTAGGGGCACTCCTATGAACCAAACACAACCTCTATTGGCTGATGACCAACCAGGGGGTCTTCCACCTCTGGAATTGCCTCTATTTCTACATATACCTCTGCCTGGTGGAGGTTTAGCCATCCTACCCACATGTTCATATGATGGAATCAACTATGGGTGGAATGTGATATGCAAATCTATTTCTTCTTCAATTCCCCTTTCTTGTTCACTTGGACTTTCATTTTTCTTTTTGTTTTCTTTTTTTTTCATTTTCTTTTTCTTTTGATTTTGAATTTGAATTTCATCCAAGTTCACAAGAAAGGGTGTTCTGAGGAAGATAGTAGGTCTCATCCTCATAAATCTTAACCTCTCTAACTAAAAATGGCTTTTCATCTCCATTGACACGGTATTCAATCACATTTTTTTTTGAACTTGATGTATTGATGGAGGGAGGATGGAATTATTTTATTTTGATGTATATAAGGACTATCAAGCAAAGTAGTGAACAAAGTATCTGAATGAATGATGTAAAATATGGCTTCAGTCTTCTAGTCACCTATCTCTAAAGGTAACACTATAGAACCTAAAGCCCGCTCACCTTGTTATTTGAATCCACTCAACATCATCTCCTGGTGTGGAGATGTCGATCCTCAAATAAGCAAAGGTATTAGAATCATAATGTTCATCGATGCACCTAGATCAACAAGAACTCTAGCAAGTTTGAACCTTTCCATGTCAACTATGATGTAGAGGGGACGGTTGTGCTCCAAGTCTCCTAGAAGAAGGGCTTCATCTGTGAAGGTGATCCCCTGAGCATCTTTTGTATAATGTGCCTCCTCACCTATAGCGGTCAACTGAGCTAGGCATATTTCAGGATCAAGGAGAGCCTTGATTAATGATTCCCTGATCTCCTTTGATAAGACAAGGGAATCGGATATGCTTAGCTTTGATGGCAACTTTCTTTGAGAGAGAGGACATTGTAGTCCATAATGGGTGGTCCTCCATAAGCATATCCAAGGGTGGAGCATCCTGGAGGGGCTTCTGATCCTCGACCAATGACTTCTCTATCTTGAGGTGCTGCCCTAGGAGGTAGAACCTTGCCACTACGGAGGTTGACTTCGGTGATCTCTTGCGGCAGGGTAATAGAAGGTTCTACCTACACATCAGGTTCACATATAACTTCTCCTATGAGACCCACAGAATCAGATGATTCTAAGTCTATCTCAAGAGGTGAACTTGTAGTATTCAGTGTAGGAAAGTCTAACTCTGAATCAAAAAAAAGAAGATCAGAATTATTATAGTTATTTTGACTTGAAGAGTTATCATTATGAATAGAAGAAGACAACCCATCAGAAGGGACACAGATGTAATTTAAACTAGATTTATTCTTCAATTTCTTGGATTTATTTGGAGGTACAAAGTAGAAATCAACTAAAGTGAGTGGGGTAAGGGATTTGATGCCCTTATCTGTCGATATAAGAGTTCTACTAGTAGAAGAAGAAGAACTAGTTAAAGTGGAGGAAGATGTTGGTGTGGAAGATGTAACTATAGGCTGGAGGCTAGACATAGTCAGTGATTGCATTAATGGCCTATCTCATGACACATCTCGCTATTCTTCCGCCTCGAGCTCCCCTTTCTTTGAGTTGGCACGAAACTTGCAAACCTTCCTTGATGTTGGAGGTTTGACTCAACACCTAAAGTTTCTTGATCTTAGATGATCTTCTTAGAGGTTTTGGATAAAGAAATATCCCAACCTTCTTTAGTTTTGGAAGGATCACATGTATCCCCAAGGGTTACTCTGATGGAACTGGATGGTTGTTTGACAAGGTATTCCTTTGGGATAACTACAGCACCGGTCTTGAAGCTATGTTCAAGCTAGTCCTTAAATGTGAAGTTGAAAATCAAGCTTCTTTAAGAGATTCTTAAAGACCTTTCTAATTACTTCCCTCTTAAATAAATAAGGTTTGTTAAGCTTATCTAAAAGTAGGTCTAGCTACACAGCGTAGGTATGTGTGCCACCTGGTGGTATAGCGAGTTGGCATCGGCCATAGAGGCTATGGATGAGGAGGGGTTGCCTCGAGGTGGTAAAGGAGGTGGAGGTTGCTGAGGTCATGGTCTCTTAGACTGATCTCCAGCTAGCTCCTTTCCTTTATCTACCACTATCACTACTCTTGTATTCTTCTCATAGACCTTCTATGGCTTTGCTTTAGGCAATTGGTCTTGAAAAGGCAACTATTTGGCTTCTCCTTGTAGACTAGCCACCTTGTTGATTAGCTTCTCAAATGTTTTGATAGTGAAGCCCTTAAGCATGAAGGTGACCAGGCCATGGATATTCTTTAGAAGAATATCAATGGCATGCTGCTTAGACAGTTATGGCTCACATTTCATACTCATGTTACATCATCAGAGAATATAATCAATAATCAACAAGGGACTCACCTTGGTGCTATTGTGCTACAACGAGATCACCTACAGTAATCCTTTACTGAGCTTCAGCAAACCTCTTGATAAAGAGTTGCTCTAACTCAGTAAATGTCTTTATTGAACCATTGGACTGTTTAGCATACCAATCAAAAGAAATCCCTGCTAGGCTACTAACGAAGAGGTAGAATAGCAAAGCATCGCTGCCACCAGCATTGCAACAATTAGCCCTGAAGTGTGCTATATGCAGCCTTAGGTTTCCACTGCCATCAAAACTTTTGAAGGAAGGTGACATGAAACCCTTGGGATATTGGATTGAATCAAATTCTTCCGGGTAGGGTCTACCCTTTGGAACCGATGATCCTCCCCGTGCTTGAGCCAATGCTTCCTTCACTTGTGGTCAACCATGGATATGATGTCTTTTTTTGTATGGAGGTACTTTCCACTACCTTCATATACATGCTAGTGATACCTTGCTCAATGAGGTCTTGGCGGGTCCAAGACATGCACCCCTTCGACTAATGTAGTAGGATGAACTATTAGGGCTTATTTTGGAAGTATTAAAACTACTGTTTACAAGTCCTCAAGCTGTCATGCCATCCTATCTATCTGCTCATCTTTTTCTTCAACTAATATCAGAGGTGTTGGGCTGATTGGGTTGTGTCTTCCTGATCAACCTCATCACCTTCCATGGACTGCTGCTCCATGAGGAGAGATCCTCTGGTATATACCATACAAACTCCAGCTGAGTCTCCCAATAAGTCATTTTCATTAGGATCGAAGATGACCTTCTCCTTATCTGGCCAATTATAACCTAGAATCTCCTTCTTCTCTATAAGATAATGTGCTACTATCTCCTCGAGAGAATGAACAATTTAAATGAGAACAAATGATCTTGACTGACTGGTGTGATCACTGTCATGCACTGAGAGGCATCAGACCTCGCCTGCTATTGGAGAGTCAATCCTATGAGGACTGTACTCACTAGAGGAGACACACTCCTGACTGTCACTACCTATGAAAGGGGTGACATTCCTAGGAGGTTCCATTATCATTGGTGCAGCTGGCTATCATATGCTACCTTTGTAATAGTCACTACCTAAGAAAGGGATGGCATTCCTATGAGAATTATTAAATGAGGGTGATTATAAATTATGTGGAAAATATCTTATTATGTGCATTTTTTGAAAGAGTGCTTTTTCAAAATCAAGGTTCTTATGAAAATTTATTTTTCTTTATTATTTTAAAATGAACCTTTTTTCTTATCATAAAATGATAAGGAGAAAGTCTTTAAATATTTTCTTTTATTTAGATCTTTTTATTTTACCCATTGGACCAATGGGGCTTTTAAGACCAACACGGGGTGAGGTCCTAAAACCTAAAGATGTTGGCTAACTCAACTTAAGAATGAAATAAGCTAAGTGCTAACAGAAAGAAAGATAGTCTCGAATTCATACCAAAGTACTAACCCATTATTAATATTTGAACACAACAATCATTTACAAAAGATGGAGAGAGGAACCATCCCCAGCGGAGTCACCAAAAAAATTTGTGATGGAAAATATTATTCTTTACATATTTCTGCCTTCATCTATCCCCTTCCCTTTTGAAAAGGAAGGATAAATGAAAATAGAAATATATAAAATATATATTACCCCTTGTTGGGGTAACACGTAGATCCACAGATGTTCTTATTAAGGTGATCGGGTATGACATTGAGGAGAGGTGTACTATCTCAAGAGATAGAAGTCACCAACCTACAATGGACCTAATCACCAAAATAAAGACTCCAAGGACATGGGTGCGGCCAAAGATTCTTCCCCTACTTTACATGGAAAAGCAAAGTAGGGTTTATTTTAAACCAGGTTTGTTAAGTTCCCTACAGGGCAAGCCCCCATTATTAATTACATCCTAAGGGATGGGATCACTTAGGAATACTCTCGATTAAGGTAAATGATCATTGTCTCCAAAGATTTCAATAGGTAGGACTATCAATTGATTAGTTTATTTTGGAAGATTAAATGGGATTGATCAAAGAGAGGAGTTATTATCAAGCCAAAGATGATAAGTAGGAGATGCCCACAATGCTAGGAAACCTAGAGCATCTCAAACTATCCTATAGTTGGGCTTTACATTTTGAAATTGATTTAAGTTTGTTTGAGTTATTTCATTAGAAGATTAAGGAAATGCACAAGAGGTGAGGAATTATGCTTATGGTCCCCAAAGGGAGAAGGAACCTCAAACCTAAATCTAAGGAGCTTTGACAAGGCCAAAAGCACAACCTAAATCTAAGGCAAAATGGGTATTTGGTTTGCCTCACAAGAGGACAAACCACCCCGACACTTGGACTTACAACCACCTAGGGGTGGCTGCCAACTAACTCCTACAATTTTAAATACATGTAGGTAAGTCATTATGCTTAATGCAAGATAGTTAGGCTATTATTTATTTAGAAAGAGACTAAGTCTTTAAACTCACTCCCTTGTAAAGGTGTGTTCCAAATGACCTAAATGTAATGCAATTCATATTTAATTTTACTTTTGGACAATTATTTTGACTCGGGCTAACAGGATTCATATGCCTAATGCATGAGAAATAAGTTTATTGGCAAAAAGCAGCGAGAAGGGAGGAGGTGTATTTTCACCATGGCTCTCAAAGGTCAAGCCAAGTTTCTATGGCAAAGGTGGAAGCCCTCCAATAAAGAGTGAAAACAATATGCATTTGTTCATGATGTTATAAAAGAAGTACTCATCCACTAAGGGTTGTTAATTCTTTTATCTTGATTTTAGCCTAAGCTTTAGGTGAGGTTATGAGTTCTTTATTTTAGTTTTGAGTTGTTAGATTTGGTAGAAGATTTATTTTTCCCTAAGAGCCTAATCCACATTGCCATACATAAAGCAAGAAGAAACTAGGAAAAGGATGCCACTTAATGCACAAGCTAAACAAATCAACAATCAATTTATAAAGCTAATCAAAAGAATAAGAGGCCATTATGGTGGTACCACCACAAACCCAAAACAATTTGGGTAGGGCTCTCTATACAACCTAGATTATAAATGAATTACATACAATTAAGCAAGGAACTCATTGTTATGGGGTCTTCAAGCTTCATTTCTTCATTCTTCTTTTCTTCTTTATTCTTCTTTTCTTCTTCTTCTTTGGTTCTTCTTGGTTCCTTCTTGGATGGTTGGAAGGTGGATGCTCCAAAGGCTTCACATGGTGCATAAGATGAGATCTTATGACCAATGTTCATCTAATCCCCATAACAATCATTCCAAAATCCTAATTGCAAAATTTACATGAAAAGGAAAAGTAAATCTGCTAACACGTGCAAAATAAAGGTTAGTTAAACAAACCATCAAATCCCAAGCATGTATATTGGACTTATCACCCCACATATGGGTGACTAATTCCACACCTATTATTATTAGGGGTATAAGCACTGCACAAAAAAAACATTTATATTTTTATTTATTACATACATCCTTAAGCACAATCCCTGCAAAATAATGGTTAGACTAAGATCATCTTACCATTCATTCTACACATACATCTAACATCTAGATTAAAACATATATCACAAACAAAAGTAAGCATCAAACCATGCACCCTAACCTAAAGCTAGAAGTGGTGACTTAGCCTAATGTGTGTGCTTTGGAAGTTTGTGTGGTATGCTTATGGCTTTAAGTTAGAATTTTCTAAGTGTGAAGCATGTTCAACTTAGAGGAAGGTTTCATTTAAGTGATTAAGTTGTTTTGGGTTGATTTTATTTCATGTTTTGATTAGGTTCAAGTGAATCCTACAATTACTAAGTTATGAAGAGAGAGAAAGAGAGAGAACTTCTCTTTCCTTCCCCTAAGTAATTTCTAAGGTAGATTGATATTTTGATTTTTATTTAGTGAATGTTTTAATTAAGTGTTTTAATTAATCCTAAGTTTAGATAAACTCTAAACAAACCTATTCAAAAAGAAAGGCATTTTAAGATTAAGTAAAATGAACTAAATTCACAAAACATACATCACTTCATTTCTTTCCCAACATGTGTAACATGCATATGAATGAGTCCTAAGCATATCTATACATACAAATGAGAATGTTTAACACACTTTATGATGCATGCTAAGCAATTCATTTAAGAGAATTTGAAAGTTTATGATGCATGATTTTCATTAAGTAGCAAAGGGGTTTCTTATCCAACTTTCACATGCATATATGAATGTATGAAAGGCATAAGTGAGCATGATTCTATTGTTAACTGAGGTGTAAGGTACAATACCTACTTACGGCTACTTAAAGCCTCGTAACCTCAAGGTTATCCAGACTAATATACCACTTTCCTTAAATACAAGCATGTGTACAAAAAAAATGAATGGAAAAGAAAGAATGCAAAAGTTGGTGTTAGTTGATTTATTTTTGTTTATGCAATTTATATGTGCAAGCATAGGTATCCTTCTTAAGTGATATAGGAATGAATAGGATATAGAATTAGGCAAGTGTTAGGTTCTTTTCAAATGAACCATACACCTTGCCAAATCTATTCAAAACTATACTAAAGAGAAGAGAAGGAAGACCTACATTAAGCACATCTATATTTTACTCACATGCAAACTTATAATTAAGATAAAACACACTTTAAGTTTTGATAATTGATTCATATATTTTGAAAATAATTTGAATTTAATAGCGATAATAGTCACTCATATTTTTACTTTAGCCAACACATGCAATTTTGACATAAAGGAAACATTTTCATTTTAAATTTGATTTTGGAAAAGCATGGATGCATGAAACCACATGACATACATATTTAACATGTTGGGGAAGAACTAAAGTAATGAAAGCATGTAAACACATTCACTTCAATTATATCCTAAAGGCAATCTTATGAAATAAGAAAGCTTAAAGTAAATCAAAGTTTATTTAGTATTATTTTTGTTTGATTTTGAATTTGACTTAATTTTGAAAATGTGAGTTGAGTTTGCTATTTCTAACCCATTCCCACATGTGTTTGACATTTTTGTTTAATTTTTATATGATTAGATTCATTTTAGATTTTGATTAGGTTAAGGCATGAATTAAACATGTTAATTAATCCTTACCTATACCACCTTAGCATAGTTAACCAAATAATTATGAGCCAATGAGATGACATAAAACCTCACAATGAATTTAAATTTGTGCACCTAGGAAGAAAAGGGCCTAATGCAATTTGGCTCATGATTAATGGTTAATTAAGCTAAGGGGTTTAACTTAAGTAATTTCAAAACACCCCTCACACATATGAGTTGAGTTTTGATTTCCTTAATGGAACTTAGGCTCTTGAAAATCTAAGAATCTACCTAAAGTAGATTAATTAAGATTTGGAAGGTTTTAGAATTTTAAGAAATTAATTAAGAGGGTAATTAATGAATTAGCCCTTAATTAAGAGAGGATTAAGAGAAAGGGGTTTAGGGAATAGCTTAGGGGAAATGCCCCAAAATTATTCCCTAAACCTCCTATTCATTGAATCAGACCTTAATCAACTTCAATGAGGGATTAAAACACTAATCAAACCCTTAATTATCCTTAATTACATAAAGGGGTAATTAGGAAATGAGTTAGCAATTCCCCCAATTAAGCCACCAATAAATCCCAAAAAAGGGGGGAGTCATCCCCAAAATATACTCAAGAAGTTTGAAATTAATTAGTGGATTAATTAAGGAGAAATCAGAAAATTAATATTTCCACTAAAATCTAAAATCAGAGAAAGATACAATTCAAAATCTATTAAAACCAATTTTATAATATTCTAGACTGAATTATCTTTTAGTTGCAATTTACCTTATATTTTTTTGATATTTCTTTAGGGAGATTTAAAATTTTGAAATTTAGAGGATTAATTATAATTAAATAAACACTAATTAATCCCTTAATCCAATCGACGTGCCACACAACAGCTGACTCGGATGCACTTTCCACGCATCGACGCTAAGTGGTAACTTAAATGTCACATCATAGAGCCATGTGGTGGCGGCGCTACGCTTTTGTATCCACCGTTCGATCAAGGATCGAATGGCTAGGATTTAATATGAGGTCTTAAAGGATAAAATCAGATATAAAATGCATTTAATCTTGGCCGTCCAAGAAAAATGTGTGGATGTATGGCCAGAGAACTATCCCTACCAAAACCTGTGATCCATGGGGACCGTCCATATTATAGGCTTTGATCTGAGTTTGATTGAGTTCAGATTAGTATGAATCTTCGCACACACCATCTAATCCTAATGGTAATCACATCTAATGGTTGAAATCTCATGCCATTAAAATTTATTTCATAAAGGACCAACACACATTGAGTTTAGTGATCAAAATGTCTAACCTCATGAAGGTGATCAACTAGATTCCCTTGGAGGCTTCATCTGGTTGAGACGCTGTGGTGAAAGTTTTAGCTTCTAATGTTAAGTGGATAGCTCTATGGACCAACCCCTCCTTAGCTTCCTTGTGGCTTTGATGGAATTAGATGTCCCCTTGCCTTTGGAACTTGAGAGAGAGCTTGGGCAAGCTCAACTTGGCCCTCTGGTGGAGTGTGCAAAGAGAATTTGGTTGAATTGGAGTGTAGTGGAAGTTTTCAAATCAATGGAGCTCCCCATTTTCACTTGAGGAAAACCGAGAATGGAAAATTCAAATTCCTTTTAGAGAGCATAGGATCACTCAAGAATGGTTCCTATGACTCTCTAATGTTCAATCGAATTAGCCTTTGTTAGAATTAGAGTGGATTAGGGGGAGTATATCTCCCCCTTAGGCAATCAGACAGTCGAAGCTCTACTTGCCTTTTTGATCCAATTGACCTTAGGCATTAGGTTGTTTGGTATGTTAGAAGCTTGCACATGGTTAGTTTGGGCTTGGGAGTGGAGTGGTAACCTCCCATGTGCTTCAAATTAAGTGGGAACATGATTCCCATATGGACAAGTTGAGCCATGTGCTTAGTTTTGGCCTTGGGTGAATTTGGACTGACCCAAACTCATTGGGTTGGGTGCACCACCTTCCATAGGGTCTACTTGATCTATTAAGAAAGTATTAAGTAGGTATGAAGAGGAATTGACCAAATTCCCCATGGATTTGACCAAAATTGTTCTGTGTTCTAAGGGTAGAATGGTCATTTGACTATTTTTTGAATTTGGATATGTTGGGTATGTTGAGAAAATAGGTTTGGCCAAGTTTCATTAGATTTAGAGTTCATTAGGTATGCTATGGGTCATGTTGACCCATTTAGGTCAAAATGGGTCAACTTAGGTCAAGTTGACCAGTTGGTCAAATTGGGTCAAACTAAGGGTTGGGTCAAGTTCATATGACCATTTGAAATGTTTTGTTATCTTTGGTTTGATTCAATTTGGTTTAGGTTTGAATTTGGTTCATATGACTTCATTTATCGATCAAGTTGACCAATTTGGCCCATTTGACCTATTTGAGCTAGGTCATGGGTAGGTTTAAGTTTGGTTAGTCATATGAAGTGGATTGGTATCTTTGTTTTTAATCATTTTTTTAAGTTTGAATTTGGCTCAACATGACCCTTTAGGTCAAGTTGGGTTCAAGGTCAATTGGGCTAGGTTAGGTCTAGTTTGGCCAATTGAGGCTTTGGTTAAGTTCAACAAGTGATTTGGAATGAACTTGACCCATTGGTTTCAATCAATTTGGCTTAGATCAAGTTTTGACACATTTTGACTTTTTAGGTCAAGTTGGGTCAACTTGGGTCAAGTGGCCAATTGGGCTAGGTTAGGCTCAAATGTTGACTTGGTCAAGTTCAAACATTGGTCAAGAATGAACTTAGATCAATGGTTTCAATCGATTTAACCTATGGTGGATTTTTACTATATTAGGTTTCCTTTTGGCTAAGTGTTGACTTGGTTAGCCCTTGACTTGGTTTGACCCAATTTGGGTGATTGATCATCATGATGATTGTTGATCATGATGAGAGGCATAGGTGAGTTTGATTCTATCCAATTTGGTTAGGATTAGAATTTGGCTCATAAGGGTACTTTAGGTCACTTTGGGTCAAGTGAGCCTAAGTGGGTCAAATGGCTTGATCAAAGCTTTATTTGATTGAACTTGTATATGGACTTATGATTGAAATATAAATCCATTTGCAAGTGGTTTGAAGTCAAATGGGTTTTGATTCATTTGACAATTTCATATTCAAAGGAAGAATATGAATGGACTTGGCTGAGTTTTGATTTAGTGAAGTTTTTATATTTATTATATTTGGATTCATGATTGATTGATTGAATCATGAAGGAAGATCAAAGTTGATTTGAAATTGATTTTGGATAAGTCCTTTAAGAGGAATTTAAAGGACTTAGGAAATTTTAGTAGGGATTTGAATTTTGGATTTAGATTTGATTGATTTATATTTATATTTTCTTTATATATGTGAATATAAATGAGGATATAAATGAGTTATGAGAAAATTTCAAATTTGATTTGATTTGATCATGATTTAGGCTAAGTCTTTAAGAGGAAGTTTAAAGGACTTAGGAAATTTTGTTTTGGATTTGATTTTTGAGTTTAGTTTGATTGATTTATATTTATATTTCATTTATATATGTGAATATAAATGAGAATATAAATGAGTTGTGAGAAAATTTCATGAGTTTGAATTGATTTGATCATGATTTTGGATAAGTCCTTTAAGAGGAATTTAAAGGACTTAGGAAATTTTAGTAGGGATTTGAATTTTGGATTTAGATTTGATTGATTTATATTTATATTTCATTTATATATGTGAATATATGAGAAAATTTCATGAATTTGGAATGATTTGATCATGATCTAGGGCTAAGCTTTTAAGAGGGAATTAAAGACCTAGAAGATTTTTTGGAGTTTGAAATTTCATTCATGGGTTTCAATCATGGATTTCAATTATGGACTTCAATCATGGATTTCAATCATGGATTTCAATCATGGACTTCAATTGATTTCAATCATGGATTTCAATCATGTGGCATTGATTTTGTTTGGAGAAAATCAAATGAGATTGATTTGGAGTTTGACTTGAAGGAAGGAGGGTGAGGAATGGTTCAAGCGGGTAGGAAAATTTTCCTAACAGGCATGACCTATTCCTATGGCTAACTCTTCTAAGTCTCTAGGATTAGGTTGAGTGTCCACCAATTCACTAGATATGTCTTAAGACTAAGAAACTCTTAAAGTCTACGAGAAGCCCTATGTCTAAGATGGAAGGGTTGAGAGCTCATTCTAAAAATGAGGTCAACAATAGTTTATATAATTGTTCGATGTTATGTTTACATTATGCATTAGTACATACATTTTTAATTTTTTAAATGATTGATTTTTTAATGTGTATCTTAGATACTATTAGGCTCTTAGGATAAAAATAACTTTTCTACCCAACTAATCACAATTTAGCAAACCCTTAGCTATATGGTTGTATGTTTCACATCATGCATGCATATTCTTTCTCTCTTAAACATGAAGGATCTCCATCTTTGCATGATAAAGGAATGCTTTGTGAGGCATCCTTGTGGTGGAGAACACCTTCTTCTAGCCATTTGACAACCTATCATCATGCATTTAGGCATAAGAAATCCTAAAGCCTCTGTCAAAATGGTCATAAAATGAAATAAAATTTAAAAAGATTTTGGATTTATAGATTAAATCATATGATCATACCACTCATGCTTTAGTATCTTAGGGTGTGGGTTTAGGACTTTAGTCTCTTTCTAATTAAATAACTACCCTAGCTATCTTGCAATTCATAAGACAGGACTACATGATTTTAAAATCATAGGAGGTTGTTGATGGCCACTCCAGGCCGTTATAAGTCTAGAAGTCGGACAATTTATTCTCTCTTGTGGAGGTAAACCCTTATGTCTACCTACCGCTTAGATTAAGGTCATGCTTTAGCTCATACTAAAGCTTCATAGATTTAGGATCCGAGGTATCTATTTCCTTTGGGCTATGAGCATAAATCCTCACCTCTTGGGCATTCCCACAACCTTGTGTTGGTGGATTATAAGCCCTAGTAATCTAATTAAATTTCAACTCAAAACATATAATTCTCCTCACTTCAAAATTATAAAGCCCAACTATAGATAGATTGGAAATGCTCACTATGCTTCCTAGTATCATTAACATTTCCTACTTATTTCATTTGGATTCCAAAATAAGTCTTCTCCTTGAACTTTCCCAATTGAATTTTCAAATACAACCAATCTTTGATAGTCTAACCTTGAAATCTTTGGAGATGATAATTATCTACTTTAATCGAGAGTATTCTTAGAAATTTCATTTCCTAAGATGTAATTAACTATGAAGGCTTGCCTCCATAGAAACTTAAGAACCTGGTTTAATAGAAACCTTGCTTTATTCATCAATATAAAGGTGGAAAAATCTCTCATACATTTGAAGACCCATCATGCCTTAGAGTCTTTATTATGTGATTAGGTCCATTGTAGGTGATGCCTCTATCTTGAGATAGTATATCATACCTCAATGTTGTACCATCACCTCAAAAGTACCTATACATCCAAAAAATAAACACCATAAGGCCCTCTCGCTTTGTTCATTGAATCCTCTCAACATCATCCTTTCTTTTGGAGTTTGGATGTCGATCCTCAAGGTAAAGGTTCTTAGACTCATAATGTTGACCGATACACCTTGGTCAACCAAACTCGATAAATAGACGCCCAACATCCAGTAATGTAAAGAGGCAGTTGTACTCGACCATCCCTAGGAGTAAGTCTTCATTGCTGAATGTAACTCCTAAGATGTCCTTCGAGTGGCATGCCTCCTCTTTAGTAGTAGTTGAGCTAAGCATATCTCTAGATCAAGTAAGGCCTTGATTAAAGATTTTCTCATCTCTTTGGATAAGACAAGGGCATCGTATATGCTTAACTTAGTAAACTTTCTAAGGTGAGCTAGACATTGTAATCAACTGCTTGGTCCTCCACAAGCATATCCATGGGTGGAGCATCCTATGGAGGGGCTATCACCGAACCAATGACTTGCTTACCTTATCCTAAGTGCTACCCTAGAGGTAGAACTTTGCCACCGCCAGGTTGACTGACTCCTTGGAATGATGAGCTTGTGGAAAGTTCTATCTTCTCATCGGTCATACCTACATCTTCTCCTATGGGAACCTCAAAGTCAGTTGACTCTAAGTCAATCTTAAGAGGTGAACCAGATTGATTCAGAGAAGGATAGTCTGTCTCTGAATCTAAAAGGAAAGGATTGAAACTACTAGAGCAATTATTTTTATTTAGATTTAGAGAGCTTTCAATTGGAATAAAATTAAGACCACTAGAAGTAGACAATATATAAGTAGAATCAACTTTCTTCATTAATTTCTTTTCGGGTGGAGGTACATGATAGAAATCAAGTAAAGTAAGTAGATTAAGGGATTTAGTGCCTTTATCCGTAGATACAATACCCCTACCGATAGAAGAGGAGCTAGAAGAAGAGGTGGTAGCTACAATAGTGGAGGGAGTATTGGACTCCGATGGTGGCTACACTAATGGACTATCCTGGGCAAGTATGGTGAGCTTGCTACCTGGGTCATCACCCTCCCCGAGTTGTCCTTGCAACTAGCAAACCTTCTTTGGTGTTGAGGTTTGAGCTACTTCAAGCCCGAAAGGAAAGAAACTTTGATCTTAGAAATGGTCTTCGTAAAGGTTCGAGATAAGGAGATATCCTAACCTTCTTTGGTCTTAAGAAGATCCCAAGTATCCCCAAGGATTACTCTAACATAACTAGATGGTTATTCTAATATGTATTCCTTATGGATAAATATGTCTCTCAACTTGTAGCTGCACTTAAGCTAATCCTTAAAAGTTATACAATCCTCTAAGACATGATCTAACATGGTAGGGGCATACATCATCACTCTTGCCCACTTCCCCTGGCCTCTTAGGCTTTGGTAATTAAAAGTCAGGTTTCTTTAAGATATTCTTAAAGATTTTCCTAGATACCTCCCTCTTGAATGAATATGATTTATTCAATCTATCGACAAGAGTAGGTGGAAAGTTGATACCTGGCGATGGATATGCATATCACTATTGGGTAGGTTGCTGAGGTGGTGGAAATGGTCATCTGGCTCTGTGATGATGGTAAACAGAAGAGGAGGTGACAAAGGAGACCGCTAAGCTCGTAGTCTCTCATCGAACTCGTTTCCCCTCCATTGCCACAACTGTCCCTAGCTTCTTCTTAAACACCTTATGTGGCTTGGACCTAAATGATTGGTCAGGAAAGGGAAACTATTTGACTTCCTCTTATAGGCTAGCCTCCTTATTGATTAATGTTTTGAATGTTTTGATGGTAATGCCCTTAAGCATGAAGGTGACTAGGCCATGGATATTCTTGAGAAGAATCTTAATGGCATGCTGTTCGGACAGCTGTGGTTCATATTTCATGCTCAGGTTGCGCCACCTGAGAATGTAATCAACAAGGGACTCGTTGAGTTTTTATTTCTCTACAATGAGGCGCTTACAATCACCCTCTGTTGAGCTCCAACAAACCTCTTGATGAAGAGGGGCTTCAACTCAGCAAAAGACTTCACCGAACAGTGTACCAATCAAATGCAACACCTAACAGACTGCTAACGAAAAGGAAAAAGAGGAGTGCGTTACTGCCACCAGTGTTGAAATAGCCGAATCTAAAGTTTGCAATGTGTTATCATGGGTTCCCACTGCCATCAAAGATCTTGAAGGTTGGTGGAACAAAACCCTAAATAAAATAAAAACTAAATAAAAACCTAAAAATAAAACCTATAAAAAATAAAAAATAAACCCTAAACCAAAAAAAAACCTAAACCTAAAATAAATGAAATAAAATAAAAATAAACCTAAATTAAAATAAACTAAACTAAAATAAATAAAACCTAAACCTAAACCTAAAATAAACTAGACTAAACCCTAAACTAAATAAAATAAAATTAACTAAAAAAAAACCTAAACCAAAACTAAAAAAACCAAAAAATAAACTTAAAATAAAAACCTAAAACCTTAACCTAAAAAAATAAAATAAAAACCTAAACCTAAACCTAAAAATAAAAAATAAAACTTAAACCTAAAAAAAAAACTAAACTAAAAAATAAACATAAACCTAAACATAAACCTAAAAAATAAACTAAAATGAAAAACCTAAACTAAAATAAATAAACCTAAAATAAATAAACTAAACTAAATAAAAATAAAAATTAAACCTAAATAAAAATAAAAAATACAATAAATTAGAATAAATAATAAATAAACTAAATTTACCTAAACCTATTGGTTTACTTAATTTAAAAAAAAACCCCTAAACCCTATACCCTAAACCTAAAATCCAAAACCTTACAACTAACCCTAAACCCTAAACCCTAAACCCTAAACCCTAAAAAACCCTAAACCTTAAACCCTAAGCTAACCCTAAACCCTAAACACTAAAAACCCTAAACCCTAAAGCCTAAACACTAAACCCTAAACCCTAAACCCTAAATCCTATACACTAAAATCCTAAAATTTAAAACCCTAAACCCAAAACCCTAAACCCTAAGCCCTAAGAACCTAAAAACCTAAACCTAAACTAAATAAAACCTAAAAATAAAATAAATAAAAAATAAACATAAATAAATTAAAAAAATAAAATAAAATAAAACCTAAAAATAAAATAAAATAAACTAAAATAAAAATAACATAAATAATAACCTAAACTAAACTAAAAAATAAAATAAACCTAAAAATAAAAAACCTAAATAAAATTAACCTAAAATAAACCTAAAATAAAATAAAATAAATACTAAATAAAAACCTAAACTTAAAAAACAAACCTAAAAATAAAACCTAAAATAAATAAAAAATAAATCATAAGTCCTAAACTAAAAAAAAAAAACATAAACCTAAAATAATAAAATAAACAAAATAAATAACCATAAACCTAAAAATTAACTAAACTAAAATCAATAAAACCTAAACCAAGACTTAAAATAAACTAAACATAAACCTAAACCAAAACTAAATAAAATAAAATAAAACTAAAAATAAACCTAAACCTAAACTAAAAAATCAAACATAAAAATAAAACCTAAAATAAAATCCTAAAACCTAAACCTAAAAAACATAAACCAAAACTTAAAAATAAGAAATAAAACTTAAACCTAAAAAATAAAATAAGAATAAAACTAAACTAAAAAAATAAACATAAACCTAAACCTAAACCTAAAAAATAAAATAAAATAAAAAAATCTAAACTAAAATAAACAAACTAAACTAAATAAAAATAAAAAATAACCTTAATTAAAAATAAAAAATAAAATAAACTAAAATAAATAAGAAATAAACTCAGTAAACTAAATAAACCAAAATCTATCAGTTTACTTAATTAAAAAAAACCCTAAACCCTAAAGTTAACCCTAAACCCTAAACCCTAAACCTACAACACTAAACCTACAACCCTAAACCCTAAACCCTAAAACCCTAAACCCTAAACCCTAAACCCTAAACCCTAACCCTAAACTTTAAACCTTAAAAGCATAAACCCTAAAACCTTAAATCCTAAACCCTAAACCCTAAACCCTAAATCCTAAACTCTAAACCCTAACCCTAAACCCTAAACCCTAAACCCTAAACCCCAAACCCTAAACCTAAACCTAAGGGAACTAAATAAATTAAAAAAGAAACCTAAACCCTAAGCCCTAGTAAACTTAAACCTAAACCAAAACCCTATGATTGGGCAGAACCTTGATGACAGGAACATCATCGTCAACCAGGATCAGTCTAGATCTGGTGGTGGAAGCAAAGGAGTAGGCATCAATTATCATTATGGTGGTGGGGGATCTGGAGCTGCTGGTGGATATGGAGGTGGTGGTCAGAGTTGTGGTGGTTTTGAAGACAGGAGGACTTACGGAGGTTAAACCATGGTGGAGGAGAGATCGGGATATGATGATCACCCTACCCACAGGTGGTTCGATGGGAACAAGAAAAAGAATATGCTTATGGAATTGTCTTTATAGTAGAGATGATTCTAGTTATCTAGTGTTTTTGATTTGCTCTATGTGTGCTCATTTTTAATCTATGTCATCATTTGTGTCTTAGAAAACTTGGGGTGTTACTTGGTGGATGAAATCAAAAATGAAGAAATATTGAATCTAAATTTGATCTATGTTAAAAAAAACTAAAAAACCTAAACCATAAACTAAAACTAAACTAAAACCTAAACCTAAAAAAAAAAATAAAAAAAACTAAAAAAACTCTAAAAAACCAAACCTAAATAAACCCTAAAACCTAAAACCTAAACCTAAAACTAAACCCTAATAAAACTAAACCCTAAACCTAAAAACCTAAAAACCCTAAACCTTAAAACTAAACCTAAATCTAAACCCTAAACCTAAACCTAAACTAAAATAAAACCTAAAACCTAAACTAAACTAAATAAAATAAAAAAAAATAAAATAAACCTAAATTAAAAAAAAAAATAAAAGCCTAAACTAAAACCTAAACCTTAACCTATAAATAAAATATAATAAAAAATAAAAACTAAACTAAAATAAAATAAATAAATACTTAAATTAAACTAAAAAATAAAAAATAAAATAAAAACTAAGAAATTAACATAAACCTAAACCTTACACCAAAAAATACCTAAACCTAAAATAAGCAAAATAAAATAAACCTAAACCTAAACTAAAATAAATAAAACCTAAACCTAAACTCTAAAATAAATAAAATATAATAAACTAAAAACAAACCTAAACCTAAACTTAAAAATAAAACCTAAAAGTAAACCTAAAATAAAAACCTAAAACCTAAACCTAAAAAAGTAAAATAAAAATGCAAACCTAAACCTAAAAATAAAAGTAAAAAATTAAACCTAAACCTAAAAAACAAAATAATAATAAAACTAAATTTAAAAATAAACATAAACCTAAACCTAATCTTAAAAATATAAACTAAAATAAAAAACCTAAACTAAAATAAATAAACCTAAAATAAATTAAAATAAACTAAATAAATAAAAATAAATAAATAAATAACTAAATAAAAACTAAACCTAAACTAAACTAACTTAAACCTAAAAAACTAAACCCTAAACTCCTAAACTAAAACTCCTAAACTAAAATAAAAAAAAATTTAAAAACTAAAAAAAACCTAAACCTAAACCTAAAAACTAACTAACCTAAATTAAACTTAAACCTAAACTAAACTAAACCTAAATCAGATCCTAAACCTAAAACTAAATTCTAAACTAAACCCTAAGCCTAAATCCCTAAAATAAATAAACTAAATAAACCTAAACCTAAATTAAACCTAAAAACCTAAAATAAACTAAAATAAACTTAAACCTAAATTAAACTTAAATAAACTGAAACCTAAATAAAATAAACCTAAACTAAATAAATAAATCTAAACCTAAACCTAAATAAACTAAAATCTAAACTAAATAAAATAAACCTAAACCTAAACCTAAACCTAAACCTAAACCAAAAAATAAACCTAAAGACAAAACCTAAACCTAAACTAAACCTAAAAAGCTCTACCTGAACCTAAATAAAACCTAAACCTAAACCAAAACCTAAACTAAAAAACCTAAATAAACTTAAACTAAAATGAACTAAACTATACCTAAAAACATAAATAAAATCTAAACCTAAATCTAAATAAATGTAAGCCTAAAATAAATAAAAATAAACCCAAAAAACCTAAAAAAACCTAAACCTAAACTAAAAAACCTAAACTAAACCTAAAATAAATAAACTAAATCCTAAACCTAAAACCTAAACCAAAAAATAAACCTAAATAAAATCTAAACTAAACCTAAACCTAAATAAACCTAAATAAAAAAAAACCTAAACCTAAAAACCTAAACCCTAAAAAAAATAAACCTAAACCTAAACCTAAACCAAAAAACCTAAAACCTAAACTAAATCTAAACCTAAACTTAAACCTAAAATAAACTAAACTTGAAAAACTTAAACAAAACTAAAATTCCTAAACTGTAAACCCTAAACCATAACCTAAACCCCAAAACCTTCTCTCTCTTGTTCTCAAGGATTTCATTTTCCCTTACATTTCTTGGGTGGTTTATTCATCATTCTTGATCGATTGAGTTTTTCAATCTCTGATGATTGGCTCTTCTAAATATGACTATGACAATCTTGAACTTTACATCTCCCATTTTGGATGATCCTAAGGCATATGATTTTGTGGGGATTCATTAACCCAACATTTCCTATTAAATCCTTTAAGGATGTACATTTTGGTAAGTGCTCTACATCTTCTGACTACGAGACACTAATTTTGACTTCTTTTTAAGGTATGTATGAGATCATGTGTTTGGATCTTGATGTTGAAAAGCTTGCAAAACCTTTTGAATTTACTTTGATTGGCAAATTTACTTTATGGCAACTGAATTTGGACAAGATCTGAGCTTTTTTTCATAACCTTAAACTTTTGGATGCTTTCTCTATTGACATGATTGATCCAAGACATACTTTGATTTAACTTACAAATAATTTTGATTATTCACAGGTTTTCTCATGTCGATCTTAATTTGTCTTTAATTATAAAATGGGTTTGTTGAAGTGGTCTCCCCTTTTTGATATAAAAGAGGAATCACCTATTATTCCTATGTGGTTAGCTCTTCCAAATATGACAATCCATTATGTTACCCACTAGGTTTTATTTGCTATCGGCTCTTTTAAACAACTCCAAATCGATCAAAGCCTAGATCTCATACCTGTTGCTCGATATATTGGTTGAAATTGACATATAAAAAAACATCCTAAGGATGTTTGGATTGGATCTAAAAAGTTTGGCTATTTATAAAAGGTCAAATTTGAAAATTTTCTAGTTTTCTACTCTCATTGCAAATACATGGTCATGATATTTCATAGTGTTTTGTTCTACACCCGCATCTTAAAAAGAAAATTTTAATGATCCTAACTCTAAAGTTGCTTGAAAGTTAAAAAAACTATTTTGAGCCTAAAAATAACTTAAATGTTATTATTAGGTCGATTTTGGAATCTTCGATGTTCTTAATATTGCTTTTTCTTCTCATTCTGATCTTGGCAAAGGTACTAATAATGTTGAAAAAGATGTTTTGCACAACAACATTTCTTTACATGAGAACATGCATATTTTGGCTAATTCCAAATTCAAAGAGGCTGAAAAAATGATGATTCACTCTCTAATGAGTCTATCCTTTCTTCTTTGTCGGCATTAATTGATGAGAAAGAGGATTTAACTAGATTGGTGGTGGTTCTATTGATGCTTTCTTAGCTACCCATTCTATTACTACTACAAAAGTTAACTCATTTTGGCTTAATAACAAGTGGAATGACAGTAAATTTACCAAATTTATTCTTATCTCTATTTTGGATAAATTTAGTGATATTCCTATCCTTTCCAACAAGTCCGGTCAAATTCTTTTAAAGCTATCTTATAATGGAGATTTTATTCTTAAAGAGGCTTGGAATTATATTAGAGAAGCTCATACTTCTTCTAATGTATTTATTAAAGTTTGGAATAATATCATCCCTATCTTTTATTCTATCCTTACTTGGATAATTCAAAAACTTCATTCTCATGATTCTTTGCTCGATAAAGGTTTTCATTTGCCTTCCAAATGTTATTGTTATTTTCATATTAAAAATGTTAATCATGTTTTTGTCAATGGTGCTATTGCCTCCAAATTATGGTTTTGGTATGATGATCTTTTTCATACTAACCATTTCCATGGTTGTCTTTCTTTATATCAAGTTCTTGAAGCATGTTTCCAAAAAACTATGAAAGGTCATATCAAAGTTTTAATTTCCATTACCCTTATTTGGTTCATATGGATGGATAGAAATGATGCTAAATATCGTGGTATTCCTATGAATCATAAAAGGATTATTTCTAGAACCAAAGAAAAAATTCATGCATTATTTAATGCTAATTTAATTAGTAACACACAATTTAGTGGTTGCAAATTTATGGCCAAAAAATTGGGTCTTTACTTCGAGATCTCTTCTAGATAAAAAAAAAATAGGATTATATATTGGATAAAACCTTATAACAATATTATTAAAAGTAAAACCAATGGCTCTGTCTCTTAGAATACATTTGGTTGTGGTGGAGTTTTTAGGGATTTTAGAGGTAATGTCATTTGTGCTTTTGCTTATCCTTTAAAATTATTATCTTATCTATGTGAATTAATGGTCAGAAATAAAAGCTATTAACATTTGTTTGCAAAAGGTTTCTTCAATATTTGGATTGAAGTTGATGCTCTCTTACTCATTGACATGTCGACTTCCACTAAGATGGGGAATGCGATTTATTTTATCTTCTTAATCGTACTAGAGCTCTCCTCTCTCAAGTATGCTTTAATATTTCTCACATTTGGTGTGAAGGAAATTCCTGTGTAGATTATCTAGCTAATCTAGGTACTAAATTAAATAATATCACTCTTTTTTATCATCTTAATTTACCTAGACAATTGAGAGGCTTGGTTAATCTAGATAACACTGAATTACCTTATCTCAAAAAATAATTTTTCCTTATAATTTTTAGGTTTTCTATGCTTTTTTCTATGTGCACTTTCATTTTGTTGTATTCCTTTGGCTGGTTCACTCTCTTGTCTAGTTTCTACTGTAATACTTGGGACATCTCTTTGAGGTGGTGGTCGCCACCTCTTTTATGGGAGAGGTGTTCTCTTTGGTTGACTATTTTATGTAAGGATCTCATTGTCAACATTTTCTTCATGTGATGCCTTGAACTTGTGATGGCATCCTTTTGGGTTATGCCTCTAACTTCTTTTGGTTTTTCCCTTTTATTAATTGGTCCTAGTTTTACCTCTTATTATAGGTGGTTGTTTCCTTACTTATGTATGTTTTTTGGCTGCTATTTTTGGGCCTGGTGGGTTCTATTGTTTACTACTACACACTACCTAGATGTCTTGGGTGGCTATTATTTGATGGCTGCTATCGATCTTTTCACACTTGAGTTTGTACTAGGCCTTTTGGTAGTTTTTGTGTATGGTTGGGGCCTTGGTCTATTTTCCCTACCCCTCCTGGGTGTTGGTGGTTAGGGTCCTCCCCCCATGGCTTTTATCTGATTGGGTGATTACCATTTGTTTCTTGCTTGTTTCTGATGGGTTCCTATTGGTTATCATTATGCTTGTCTTTCTCTATGTTGGGATTGCCTCTCTTTAGGACTGGTTGTTTCCTTACCGGAGTTGCCTCATCTGCTGGTTTGTTAATTGGCTAGGTCGACTTGTGGGCTTGCTGGTTTGGTTGGTTTTCTTTTGGTTTTCTTTCTGATCTACTTTTAGCTAGTAGGGTTTCCCTTTTGGTGGATTTTCTTTCTTTTGGTTTTGGCCTTATGGTAGTGTATTATTTTCCTATCTACCTTTGATGGAGGTATGGATATGCTTATTTCTTATTTCTCTTAGTGGCTATTAGTTTTGACCTTGTTCTCTAATCTGTTTGGAATTGTTTCTTGTTGCTATAGACCGATGTTTAGCATTGTGGTTGTGACTCTAGTGAATTTCTTTATATGGTGTCTATGCTTTTGAATGAAAACTTAGTAGTGCTTCCATTTCTATTGTGGTTTTGTTGATGCTAGTTCCTTTCGCTTGGTGGCCTTTAGTCACGGGTGATATGTGGGATAGCTTTCTCATTGCTTGGTACTAGAGAGAACCTGACTTCCACTCTTTCGTGGATTGCCTTCATCCAGGTAAGTGGGTTATGATGGATAGGATGATTTCCCTATTATCTTTTGGTTCATAGCATATGTGACTATAACCCTTCTTTTGAAGTCTGGATGCTCAGATTTGTGGTTGCCCTTGAAGACGCAGGTGACTGAGCCTGAGCCTTATTAAAAATTTTCTCTTATATTGCTCTTTATTATGTGCTAAAACTTGATTTTTTCAAGTTGTGCTAATTCTAATTTCTAATTGCTTGCAAGTTTCATTATTAGGTTCTTTGCTAGTTTCAATTTCTGGATATGGATTATGCAACTTTCAAAATACCTCTGACTCTAGTAGTGGGCTTTGGCTTTTCGTCATGTTTTCTATGCTATTCTTATTTGTTTTTTGGTCTTTTACTTCTTTTATTTAGTTACCTTACTTTTGTTGTATTATATAGGAAATTTTAGTCTCTAGGCTGAATGTGGCTCTTTGAGCGGTAGTTAAGAGAATTATCCCCTCTTAAGGACCTTGTACTCCTTTCTTTGTGACAATAAAATTCTCCCCTCTCTAGGATTTCCTAAAAAAAATCTAAACCCTAAAAACCTAAAAACTTAAACCTATTCTAAATAAAACCTAAAAATAAAATAAATAAAAAAACCTAAACCTAAATAAAAAAATAAAATAAAATAAAAACATAAATTAAAACCAAAACCTAAAAATTAAATAAAATAAAAAATAAAAACTAAACTAAAATAAAATAAATAAAAACCTAAAATAAATTAAAAATATAAAAACATAAATAAAATAAAAACTAAATGAAAAATAAAAATAAAATAAACCTAAAATAAAATAAAATAAAAAACTAAATAAAAACCTAAACCTAAAAAACAAAACCTAAAAATAAAACCTAAAGTAAATAAAACCAAAACCCACACTAAAAAAAAAAAACCTAAACCTAAAATAAATAAAAAAAATAAACCTAAACATAAATTAAAACAAACTAAACTAAAATAAATAAAACCTAAACCCTAAACTAAATAAAATAAAATAAACTAAAAATAAACCTAAACCTAAAAGTAAACCTAAAATAAAAATCTAAAACCTAAACCTAAAAAAAAAATATAAACCTAAACCTAAAAAAAAAACTAATCCTAAAAAATAAAATAAAAAAAACTAAACTAAAAAATAAATATAAACCTAAATCTAAACCTAAAAAACAAACAAAAATAAGAAACTAAACTAAAATAAATAAACCTAAAATAAATAAAATAAAATAAAAAATAAACCTAAATAAAAATAAAAAATAAAATAAATTGAAATAAATAAAAAAACTTAAACATATAGGTTTACTTAATTTAAAAGTAAACCTAAACTAAAACTTGAACATTAAACCTAAAACCTAAACACTAAACCCTAAACCTTAAAAGAAAAAAAACTCTAACCCTAAACCCTAAATCCAAAACCTTCTACCCTAAACCCTAAACCCTAAACCCTAAATCTTAAACCCTAAAACTCTAAACCCAAATCCAAAACCATAAACCCTAAACCTTAAACCCTAAAACCTAAAAACTAAACCCTAACCCTAAACCTTAAACCCTAAACCCTAATACCCTAAACCCTAAACATTACACCCTAACCCCTAAACCCTAAACCGTCAAACCTTAAAACTTTAAAACCTAAACTTGAAAAATAAAATAAAAATAAAACTCAACTAAAAAATAAACTAAGATAAAAAAATCTAAACTAAAATAAATAAACTAAACTAAATAAAAAATAAAAATAAACCTAAATAAAAATAAAATAAACAAAATGAACTAAAATATAAAAAAGATAAACTAAGTAAACTAAATAAACCTAAACCTACCAATTTATGTATTTTAAAAAAAAAATCCTAAATCCTAAATTGTAACCCCTAAACCCTAAAACTAACCCTAAACCATAAACCTACAACACTAATCCTACAACCCTAAACCCTAAACCCTAAACCATAAAAACCCTAAACCCTAAATGCGAAAACCTAAACCCTAACCCTAAACCATAAATCCTAAACCCTAAACCCTAAACCCCAAACCCTAAACTTAAACCTAAAGTAACTATATAAATTAAAAAAATAAACCTAAACCCAAAACCTAATAAACATAAACCTAAGCCTAAACCTTAAGAATGCGCAGAACCTTGACGAGTATATCACCAAAACCAAGCTCACCAGACGGTGGAGGCTGAAGGTGGAGAGTGAGCGCTTATCATAGTGGTGGTGGTGGATTTGGAGGTGCAAGTGGATGGAGGTGGTGGTCGAGTATGGAGGTGAGGAGCAATGGAGGTTACAATGGTGGTGGCAGAGGAAGAGATGGGATATGATGGTCGATCCGCTACATAATGGGCCAGGGTGGTTCTAATGGAACCGAGAAATCAAGAATGGCCAATCTAATTTGGTGCTTATGGAACTGTCTTTATAAGAGAGATAGTTATCTAGGGTTTTGACTTGCTCATTTCATTTTTATTTATGTCATCGCCAGGTCTTAAAAAATTTTGTATCACTTGGTAGATGAAATCAAAAGAAGAAATGTTGACTTTGAATTTAAAAAAAACTAAATGAACCTAAACCCTAAACCCTAAAAATAAAAAGAAATAAAAAAAACTTAAATCCTAAACCCTAATCCTAAACCATAAACCTTAAACACTAAACCTACAACCCTAAACCCTAAACCCTAAAACCCTAAACCCTAAACTTAGAACCCTAAACCCTTAACCTTAAACCCTAAAATCCTAAACCCTAAACCCTAAACCCTAAATCCTAAACCCTAAACCTAAAACCCTAAACCCTAACACTAACCCTAAACTAAACCTATACATCCTAAACCTAAACCAAGTGCTAAACCTTAACCCTAAACCTTAAACCCTAATCCCTAAACCCTAAAAACCTAAAAACCTAAATTTAAACTAACTAAAACATTAAAAAATAAATAAATAAAACCTAAACCTAAATAAAATAAAAAAGTAAAAATTAAAAATTAAAACCTAAACAAAAACCTAAACTTAAACCTAAAAATAAAATAAAATAAAAAATAAAAACTAAACTAAAATAAAATAAATAAAAACTTAAACTAAACAAAAAAAAGTAATCTAAAAAAAACTTCAATAAAATAAAAACTAAATAAAAAATAAAACTAAACTAAAAAATAAACCTAAACCTAAACCTAAAAAATGTAATCCAAAATAAAGAACTCAAACTAAAATAAATTAACCTAAAATAAATAAAATAAACTTAAATAAAAAATAAAAAATAAACCTAAAAAATAAAAAATAAAATAAACTAAAATAAATAAAAATAAACTAAATAAACTAAAGAAAACTAAACCTATCAATTTTAAATTTAAATAAAAATCCTAAACCCCAAACCCTAAATCCTAAATCTAAACTAAGCCTAAACCCTGAACCCTAAACCTACAACCCTAAACCCTAAACCCTAAACCCTAAACTCTAAAAACCATAAACCCTAAACCCTAAATACTAAACCCTAAACTGTAAATTGTAAACCTTAAAACATAAAGCCTAAACCTTAGCCTGAACCTTAAACCCTAAACCCTAAAACTCTAAACCCTAAACTAACCTTAAACTATAAACCCTAAAATATAAAACCCCTAAACCCTAAACCTAAACCCTAAACCCTAAACCCTAAACCCTAAACCCTAAAAACCATAAACCATAAAGCCTAAACACTAAACCCTAAACCCTAAACCCTAAACCCTAAAACCCTAAACCTAAACCCTAAACCTTAAACCCTAAACCATAAAAACCTAAAAACCTAAACTTAAAGTAAATAAAACATTAAAATAAATAAATAAATAATAAAATAATAAAATAAAATAAAAACCTAAACTAAAACCTAAACCTAAACTTAAAAATAAAATAAAAAAAAAAAAAAACTAAAATATAATAAATAGAAACCTAAACTAAACTAAAAAAATAAAATAAACTTAAGAATAAAACCTAAATAAAATAAAATCTAAACGTAAAATATAATTAAAATAAACCTAAAGTAAAATAAAATAGAAACTAAATAAAAACCTAAACCTAAAAAATAAACCTAAAAATAAATAAAAAATGAAACTCAAGCCCTTAACTAAAAATGAAAACTAAACTTAAAAAAAAATAAATAAAATAAAATAAAATAAACCTAAACCTAAATTAAAATAAACTAAACTAAAATAAATAAAACCTAAACCTAAACCTAAACCCTACACTAAATAAGATAAAAGAAACTAAAAATAAACTTAAACCTAAACTAAAAATAAAACCTAAAATAAAAACCTAAAACCTAAACCCTAAACCCTAAACCATAAAAGCTAAAAACCTAAACCTAAACTAAATAAAAAATAAAAGTAAAATAAATAAAAAAACCTAAATCAAAATAAAATGGAAATATAAAATAAAATAAAAACATAAACTAAACCTAAACCTAAACCTAAACCTAAACCTAATCCTAAACCTAAACCTAAAAAGAAAATAAAATAAAAAATAACAACTAAACTAAAATAACATAAATAAAAACCTAAACTAAACTAAGAAACAAAAATCTAAATAAAATAAAAACTAAACTTAAAATAATAATAAAATAAACCTAAAGTAAAATAAAATAAAAACTAAATAAAAACATAAATTAAAAAAAATAAATCTAAACAAAACCTAAACTCTAAAAAAACCTAAACATAAAATAAAAATAAAATAAACTTAAACTTAAACTAAGATTAACTAAACTAACATAAATATAAACCAAAACCTAAGCCAAAAATAAACTAAACCTAAACCTAAACTAAACAAAATAAAATAAACTAAAAATAAACCTAAACCTAAACTTACAAATAATACCTAAAAATAAACCTAAAATAAAACCTAAAACCAAAACCTAAAAAAAAAATAAATAAAATCTAAACCTAAACCTAAAATAAAAAAAGAAAACATAAACCTAAAAATAAAATAAAATAAAAAAAAAACTAAAAAAAATAAACCTAAACCTAATCCTAAACTAAAAAATAAACTAAAAATAAACATAAAATAAATAAACTAAACTAAATAAAAATAAAAATAAACCTAAATAAAAATAAAAAATAAAATAAACTAAAAAAACTAAATAAACCTAAACTTATTGGGTTACTTAGTTTTAAAAATATAAAAAAATAAAACCAAATAAAAGAACCCTAAACCCTAAATCGTAAACTTTAAACCTTAAAACCCTAAACCCTAAACCCTAAACCCTCAACAACCCTAAACCCTAAACCCTAAAATCTACAACCCTAAACTATAAACCTACCAGTTTACATTATCTAAATAAAAAATAAAATAAAAATAATTAAATAAACCTAAACCCTCTACAACCCTAAAACCCAAAACCCAAACCCAAAAAACCCTAAACTCTAAACTTTAAACCCTAAACCCTAAACCTAAACCCTAAACCCTAAACCTACATCCTAAACTAAACCTAAAACCCTAAACCCTAAACTGAATACCCTAAACCCTAAACTAACTTTAAACCATAAACCCTAAACTAACCTTAACTTAAACCCTAAACTAATCCTAAATCCTAAGAATAGTGTAACCTTGATGGTGAACATCACCTTCAACTAGTCTCGCTAGATCGCTGGAGGAGAGGAGCATATCACAAGGGTTGTGGGGATGAGGTGGATATGGAGGTGGTGGTCAGAGTAGTGGTGGGTATGGAGGGAGGAGGAGCGATAGATGTTACAGCTATGGTGGTGGCGGAGGGAGAGATCTGGGATATGGTGGTGGATCTCACTACTAGAGAGGCGGGGGTGGTTCTGATGGGAACTAGAGATACTGAAGAAAGGCCAATCTGATCTACTATTATGGAACTGTGTCTTTACAGTAGAGATAGTTCTACTTATCTAGAGTTTTTGATTTGTTATATGGGTGCTCATTTTTTATCTATGTCATCGTATGTGTCTTAGAAAACTTAGGGTGCTCCTTGGTTGATGAAATCAAAAAGAAGAATTGTTGAATATGAATTTATTCCCTCTTAAAAAAAACTTAAATACTAAACCCTAAACCTTAAACCCTAAACTAAAAGCTTAAACCCTAAACCTAAAATCAATACCAAAAACCCTAAACTCTAAACCCTAAACACTAAACCCTAAACCCTAAAACCCTAAACCCAAACCCTAAACCCTAAACCCTAAAACCCTAAACCCTAAACCCTAAACCCTAAAAACATAATCCCTAAAACCTAAAAACTATAACCCTAAATCCTAAACCATAAAACCCAAATCCTAAACCTTAAACCTTAAATCCTAAACTAACCGTAAACCGTAAACCCAAAACCATAAGCTAACCCTAAACCATAAACCTTAAACCTTGAATAAAAAAGTCATTAAGAGTATATCTAAATAATGACCTAATCCTAACATAGTTATGGTAGCTAAAGAAAATGTCATAAAGAGACTTTCCCTTGATTATTTGAGATTTGAATACCATAAACCCTAACCCTAAATCATATTATAAAACCATACCATATATTATAATATAATGTAGCATCATATATTTGAGCATGTAGTAAATTTTTTTGGATGTTATAAGATGTTTTGAAATGTTTTAGTATATTATAGTATTGTGCCTCATAGTCTATATTAATATAAATCATAAAAATATTGATTTAATAGATCATTTGATGAAATTTGTTAAACTTGAAGTGGGAATTAGGTTGTAGTACCAAAGGTGTGCTACCCCGCTTGTACTATAAAACGTAAGATTTTATGTTCAAAATAAATATTATATGTTGTAGCATAGCATAGCATCATATATCATAATATATTATTCTGCGCATTTTAAATTCTTTTAGTATTTTACAATCATGCAGTCGAGCCTACACTAGTATTATTTATAAAAATATCAATTTAGATATTAAAATGGTGGAATTTGGCAAAATTCAGAATAGGTAGAGGATGGCATCATAATATATTATTTTAATATAAAATATGTAAGTGATACTACTAAAATATATAGTTTTTTATTGTTTAGACTAATTTTATGATTTTTTATCTTAAGCAATCCCTTGTGATGTGATATGAAATATAATACAATATAATATGTTATAGTGTATTATAATATAGGATGCCATAACATAGTGTAGCACCATGCATTATAGCATACTTTTGTTTATTACTACTTATTGTTTAGCAAATTTTAGTTTGTTATAGTATTACGTAGTAGAGTTTGTACTGGTATAATTCATAAAAATACTGATTTATAGACTGAGATGATGGGACTTTGCCAAATTTAAGGTAAGCTTTAGGGAACATCATTGCGGGTGTGCTATGGTGTGTCATATCATCAAAAGAATCGAATTTTGCATCCAAAATAAATGTTAATTTCTCAACCAAATTTTATAATTTTTTTGCTTAAAGTGATTCATTTTAAGGTGTAATGTAAGATAATAAATTATATGAAAGCATAATAAAATATAATGTACATAAAAAAATAAATTCATATATATATATATATATATATATGGTGGTGTTACTAAATGTTATTGTACATTTTAGTATGTTTTACTTTTTTATAATACATTGGGTCAAAACTCAAAAAATGTTAATTTGAAGGTTAAGATGGAAGAATTTGGCCAAAATTCACACAAAAAAAAAACAACACCAAAATTATGCTATTTTGTACCATTTTTAATAGAATTATAATTTTACATCCAAAATGAACATTATTCATATTTTGAGGAAAATTTGTTATTTGTTCTTTTTAAGCGATTCTAATGAGGTGTAATGTTAGACAATAAATTTTATTATAGAAAATTATAATATAACATCATATATTATAATATAATATAGTGTGTTATTTCACACTATAATATGTTTACAATGATATTGTATAGTTAGTTTGAGCTTGCACCATCACAAATCATAAATTATTGATTATAATATTAAGATGAAGTAATTTCAATAGGCTTTTGGTTGAAGTATTAAAGGTGTGCATAAGAGAATAAATAAGACTTGATGAGAATTCCATGTCAGGGACATGGAGGGAGATCCACTAGGAGATCATACATGCATTGGACATGACATGTGAGGGGTCTATATTGAGGGCATAGAAGAAGAAAATATGTTGGGGATAAGATTTGAATTTGATTTGATTATATGATTTTTGGAAAGATCTGTTGGGGATAAGAATATATAATCCACAGGAGATTAATATTGAATCGACTTTAATTTATTTTATTTTAATTGATGTGGAGGCATATCTACTAGAGATATGGGCTCGAGTCCGCTGGGGATCAGGTATATGAACCTTCCACTAGGAAAGTAGGTTTAGGCTATCCATTAGAAATTGGCATTTGAGTTTGATTTCATAGATTATTTTTGGGGATGTATCCATTGGAATAAGAGTTTGGTTGGATTTCTTTGATTTAGACTCAACTAGGGGGTTGGTTTAATTTGGCTTGATTGGGAGGTAGGTTTTAAATTTGATTTGTTTGCTTAACTTGTTTATATATGATTTGGGGATCCACTGGGAGAAGGGTGTGATTTAACTCCACTCAAGAAAATTAGATTGGGTTTAATTTAATTTGAGTTAATGGACCTGGTAATGGAAGTCACGAGAAGGGCTATATCGCCTTAAGCTACCTCAGTTTACAAATCCAAAGATAGTCATCGGTGTGGTAGAGCTAGCCAACCTAAGGGGTTGCCTGATGTGCAAATGTGTGATAGAAGAAGGTGTAGCAGACTTACATCTTCTAAAGTGAGGAACAACCACTAAGGTGATATGTTGGATGCATAACAAATCGAACCTGACTGAGGTCAACTATTGAGTGAATGCCACTAGGGACTTATGTCAACTTAAAAGTAGTTATGATTAATTTTATCTTAATTTCATGTGATTTGATATGGGTTGTTTGGTTTAGTTTGATTTTGAATTGAGGGCATATCCACTAGGGATGTGAGCTGATCAAATTTGATAGATTTAATTTATGGACCATGTCGCGCATGGACCCCGAGAAGGAGCTATAGTTCCCATCTTAGATTTACAAATCTAAAGGGATCTCATCGCCATGGGGTAGAGCTAGCCAACTAAGGGTTACCTTCGCATGCAATGGCTATGCTAGGAAGAAGGCATAGTAGACTTACATCTTCTAAAGTAGGGAACAACTGCTAGGATGACCTGTTGATAGCACAACAAATCAAACCTAATTTAAGGGTGACTATTGAGTGAACGCTGCTAGGACTTATATCAACTCAAGAGTAGTCAGGTGATTCCTATAGGGAGTTTTGCTGACACTGCCCTAAAGATAAGATGCCTGCTTAGGAAAAGGTGCCAGTAAGGGTGTCCTCCTAATCCACAAGTGAATATATATTTTGTTTATATCTTTTCATGGACCATGTTGGTGTGCGAGGGACCACACTAAGAAAGGGCTATGTCAGCCTTGACCTATCTCAGATTTACTGGACCGAGGGAGAATCTGCACATCCATAAGATGGATTCTCCAATCACAGGGGTGGATATTAGAAAAGGGGAACCAATCCGATAGTAACATGGGTAGTGTCTAAATGGGGTCACAAAGGACATGATCCAAATATAGTGCCCACAGGGGAGGTACTGTTAGGGGAGTTATCCTAAGCCCTAGAAAAGAAAGCTTATAGGTGTACGGTGGCCAACTCAAGGATAAAGTGTAGCATACTTACATCTGCCATGAGTGGTGTATCCTAAGGTGTGAGAACCAACCAACCTAAAGTGTATCCATTAGCATGAGTGGTGTATCCATCAGCATAGTGAGAACTAACCAACCTATGGTGCCTGTCGATTTAGGCTTAAAACATTCCAAGTGGAACTGATCATTGGGATAGTCTGTCATCGGTAGGATAGATATTATCTGAACTAGAGCGACTACTAAGCAGGGATCCCCGAGGAAAGACTGGACCCATACTTGAAGCAGTTAGGAAGGAAGGAACTGCTAGCAGAATTATCTTAAACCTTAAATACACTTGACCCAGTCAGTGCACGATGAAGAAAACATAGTAGACTCACATCCTCTTAAATGAAGCCAACATGAGGTAGTTTACTGGTCGCACAGTAAGGCCTATGAAAATAATAAGCAGATCATCAGTGTGTAGTGGCCAAGTAAGAAAGGAAATCATAGAAGATTAACATCCTCCAAAGCAAGAAGACCACTGGGTTGACACACTAGTAGGGTAGCACGTCAGCCTGACCTAGAGCAGCTACTATGTGAGTGTCACTTGGAGCGTTATCTCAACTCAGAGTAGCCCAAGACAAAAACATATTTCTTTGTTTTATATATTTGTGTGTAGTTTTTGTTTATGTTGTGATAATGAAGGATAGGACACCGCTCGGGTTCCTTACACCTACCCTAAACACATCATGGCAGATTCATAAATAAGAATACTTTCAACATGGAAAAGATTGAATTAGAAATCAAATTTTCATTGATGATAATTATTTTCAAACATGACTTATAATATTTCTTTAAGTAGAGCCCATTGATTGGAAGCATTGGGCACCCTCCCTTATGATTAATAATAAGATCCTCTCTAGGCCTTCTATGGCAAAAGGGCCTTCCCAAGTGGGTTCAAACTTGCCTCCCATCTTACGACGGCCAACAATTGGTCTCATTAGAACTAAAATAAGCTCTCCTACTTGAAAAACTCTAGGATGGACCAACTTGTTATGAGCTTGAATTATTTAGCTTTGTACAACTTGAGGTTTTGTCATGCTTGCAGGCGTCTCTCCTCCAAATCTTTAAGCTCTTCTGATGGCAATTTGGCATTCTGCTCTGTTGTGATCTTGCTACCCACAGCTATTTTTAGAGATGGTTGTTGAAATTCTAATGGTAAAACATCTTCGGACCCATACACTAAGAAGAAAATATTAGACTGAGTTTGTGTTTTATATGTGGTGCGGTAGGCCCACAAGGCTTCAACTACCTGCTCATGCCACTATCGCTTATTATTTTCAAGTGTCTTCTTTACTATTTAAATGAGAGTTTTGTTGAAGGCTTCTGCTAACCAATTTTTCCTTGGGTAGTAGATGGAAGAATATCTCCAATCTATGTTATATCTATGGGCAAAGTTATTGATCTTGGTGCTCTTGAATGTAGTACCATTATTATATATAATACATCGAGGCACTCCAAACATATATATGATATGGTTCCTAATAAATTGGAGCACATGTTGAGCTGTGACCTCTCTGAGCAAAATCACCTTTGCCCATTTGGAAAAGTAGTCAGTAGCAGCTAAGATGAATTGATGACCCTTGGAAGAAGGAGGATCAATCGGACCCACTATGTCGGTACCCCAACACTCGAATGGCCATGAGGCCAAGGTAGGATGTAGAATGTTGGGTGGTTGGTGTAGGACCACACTGTGTATTTTACATTGGTGGCATCGCTTAGCCGTATCTTTGCAATCTTTGATCATCGATGGTCTGTAGTATCCTAGACTCTTGAGCTTGGCTTTCATCTTTAGACCGGATTGGTTGGCTCCAAATAATCCTTAGTGTACCTTAGTCATCATCATACAAGCTTCGTGCTTGTCTAAACAATGTAACCACATATGATTGAAAGTCCACCGATACAAGACAACATCCACAAGAGCATAGGAAAGTGCTCTCTGCTTCATCTGAGGGGCTTAGGACTTCTCTTGAGGTAGTTTACCTTTATTTAGGCAATCCATGAATGGTTGCCTCCAATTTAACTCCCCGTCTTTCTTGGCAATGGCAACTTCCCCTTCAAGAGAGTACTTTTTGATGAGTTCAATATCAAAAAGGGATAAGACTTGTCTATTTTGATCTTTATTGATATGGACTCATCCTGACATGCCAACTCCTTGGCAAGCTTGGAAAAAAGCATACATTATGGCATTCTCTCCAGAATCTTATAGATGGTAACCTCTAGAATTTTAAACTCCATGGTGTACTTATGGTAGTGATGGAGCTTGGGTTTTATAACTTTATAGGACCTAGCAATTTGGTTGATAACTAGCTAAGAATCCTCAAAGATGTTGATTTTCTAGATGCTTAGAGTAACATGTAACTCTAAACCGATAATCAAAGCCTCATATTTGGCTTCATTGTTAGTGCAAGGATTGGACAAATAATATGAGAATCTCATCACATCGATGTCTAGAGTTAAGAGAACTATTTCTATCCCTACCTTTTCTGGAATAGTAAATTATGGTTCTTCTCCTCTTTGAGAGCAAGCCGCACCATCAAAGTACATCTCACAGTGGTGAATGCTAGTATCCCCTAAGTTCATGATTTGTTCATCGGGGAGATCATCACTAAGCAGAGAGTCAAAGATGAAGGTGTGTGCTAAGAAATGCTAGCTTATCCTTTGATCGCATGAAAGTTTAAGAAGGTAATGTCAAATTATGAGAGGCTCATGGACCGTAGTTCCAATCATCCAGATAGCATTGGACATGTCAATGGATATTATAGTGGATTGATCTTTGAGATTAAGTTCACCTTATGAGGAAGCATGTAGTGTTGTAGCTTTGGGATGCAAATATTAAAGCTAGGCAATGCTTCTCAATGGGTCGATAATTAGCCTCGTAGGATTAGACAAGGTAGTAGTGTGTATTTTCCTTCCTTCCTTGCCAACACCACCAATAGAGAGTAACACAACAAGTGTAAAGTATGAGCAGCTTGCTGGAGATAGGGGCTAATAGAACCAGTGGCACCATTAGGTAATGCTTGATGTCTTCGAAGGTAGGCTCACACTTGTCATACCACTTAAACTTGGCATCATTTTTGACAAGTGCTGAGAATGGTTGTCATCTTTCTGATAAGTTGGATATAATGCATCTTAGATATGCCAACTGCCCTTAAAATGATCTGAGTTGAGTTAAACTTTATTGGCGTGGAATTTCTAATATCTCCTTGATATTCTCCAGATCGATTTCAATTCCCTGGTCTCGGACAACAAACCCAAGGAATTTCCTTGAAGCTACTTTGAATGCACACTTCAGGGGGTTCATTTTGAGGCTAAATTATCTTAACTATTTGAAAACTACTCTCAACTCAAAGGGATGGTCTTTCTTTTCTCTACTTTTGACCATGAGATCATCGACATATCACTCGACTTGATGGTGAATGAGTTCATTGAAGATTCGAGTCATAGCCCACTAGTATAGCCGGCATTTTTAATGGCATGACCTTATAGTAATAGATTTTGATCAAGGTTCTAAATGTAGTGTTTCTTTCATATTCAGGGGCCATCTTTATTTGGTTATATCCAGCTAAGCCATCCATGTAAGAGAAGACTGTATGAGATGAGGCAATGTCCACCATCGGATTGTGGAAATTCATCTTTTGGACATGCCTTATTTAAATCCCTAAAATCGATGCATATGTGAGTTTGACCATTCTTTTTCTTAACTGGATGACACTGGCTAACCAAATAGGATATTTTTCTTCCTAGATGAAGCCAATATCGTTCAATTTCTTGACATCATAAATGACTTATTGTTCTTGTCTACTCGCATGCATCTAGGAGCTTGCTTGATAGGGTTAGCAATAGGCTCTATTCCTTATTTATGGATCGCTATGTCAAGAGCCAATCCAGGCATCTCTTCATAACTCCATGCAAAGTAGCCCTAAAACTCAGTCAATAGCCTAACTAAGTCATTGGTTTCAATTTCATTCAACAAAGAACTGATGTATGTCCGGCGTGAATCTTTTTCAATTCCTAAGTTGATTTCCTTGAGCTCATCGATGGTTGACTTGATCTCTTGTTCAAACTCTAATGGTGCATCTTGACTTCAAAATCATCTGGATCATCTAAAGTTTCTAAGCATAGCTCCTCATATGAGTTAATGTGATTTGAAAAGAACCTTTCAAATTTTGAATGATTGGTAATGACTAAGCAGTAATTGCCATCATCGATTAGACCCACTATACTATATCCTAGTGTTGGTCTTGATTGAGAGCTTTTGCATTTGTTCTTCCATATTCTTTTGAAGTAGTCTGACTAGTGCTTTGACCAAGTATGTGGGATTAACCTTTCTTTGCTAAATTATGAACACAAGGCAAGTACTAATCAAAAGGTAATTCTAATAATTTATATGAATCATCCTCAAGTTCTACATCAACTTCTTGACTTGAGGATGATGCTCTGAAAGAACCTATGAGTCTTCACACATGGATGACTTAGGGGCTTCCTTAACTACCAAATCCTAGCTTTTGAGAGGAAGGTTAGAGCTAAGGTTCCCAACTAATGTATAACTATTTCACATATAGACTTGGATACACTTATGCTTTGCTTTAGAGCCCGATCTTCATCACCTTCTAGCTCAAGTGTCACCTTCTAGGGAATCTACTATTGAGAAGAGTGTGCTAACCATATAAGACTCAACCCATGGACTATATTCTAAGTCTATATGGATAGCAGGTGTACTCTTGGGACATCTTCTATTGGGTGGCCACAATGAGATTTTCCACCCCTGACCGCCTGAACCCTCTTCCTCTACCTGGTGGAGGTCAGGTCATCCTACCCATATATTCAAATGGAGTAACGAACTATGGGTGGAATCAAATGTCAGGCTTCACTTCCTCCTCCATGTTTATTTTGCTCCATTTTATTTTCTTTTTCATTTTCACTTTTCTTTTTTTTCTTTTTCTCTTTCTTTTTTTCTTTTCTTTTTCTTTTTTCCATTTCTTTTATTTTTAAACTTTGGCCAAGTTCGTGAGAGTAAACTTGTTAATTTTGAGGGAGGTAGTAAGCTGCATCCTCATATTTCACCTCATGAACTATAAATGGTTTGAGATCTCCTTTGACATAGTAGACAATCCCACCTCTCATAAACTTCATACATTGATGTAGAGAGGATGGAACTATGTTGTTATGATGTATCCATGGTCTCCCAAGAAAAGTGTTGAAAGAAATATCCGAGTCTGTAATGTGAAACTTAACTTCGGGTCTTCTAATCATCTATCTCAAAGGGTAACACTATGGAGCCTAAGGCCTGTTGACCTCACTTTTGTAGTACAGATTCAATCTTCCCATATTAGACTTTGGAGTCTTCTAGACACTAAGACCTTCCTAGTCATAAGACACTTCTAACAATTAGGTAAACACTTAACCAAAGCCTAGACACTTAGAAGGGTTAACCTTAGGATTAGGTTATGCCTTAGGGATTAAGATAATCTGCCTACCTTACAACCCAAATCCAATCCATGTTCGCCTTCTCAAAAAACTTGAAGTTCAATTCAAACATCAAATTCAAATCTAAATCTGAACCCAAATTCCAAAACCAAATGATTGAAGCCCATGATCAAAACCAAACTTGAAACACCTGCGACATGACCTATCCCATGGACTTAGCCAAATCTTAATCTAAATCAATCAAAAGTCAATTAATTTTCTCATAAACACTTTATATCTTCAATGAACTTCCTAAATATAAATCAAATCTACATTCAAATAATCAGAACTAATTTAAACTAAATCAAATTAAACTAAAACCCTTCCTAAGACATATGACCTATCCCATGGACTTAGGCAAATCTAAATCCAAATCAAGTCAAACTCAATTGATTTTCTCACAAATCAATCATATTTTCAATCATCATGCAAATTTAAATGAAATATACATTTAAATCATCAAAACTAAATCAAACTAAATCAAAATCTAAACCTAATCCACATAACCTAACTCCATGGACTTAACCAAATTCCTTCATTACAAACCCCAAATTCAATTGATTTTCTCATGAATCAATCATACCTTCAATCATATTGATAAATATAAATGAAATATACAATCATCAAGCCAAACCGAAATCAACCCAAGTCAAACCCAACTTAACCCTTTTGACATGAAATGTTCAAATGAACTAAAACCCATTTGAACCCAAGCCAATTGCAATTGAATTTATATATCAATCCAAAATCCATATATAAACTCAACTAAATCAAACTCAACCAAAAATCAAGCCAACTAAACCCAATTGGTCCACTTGACCCAAAGTGGCCAATTTGACCTATTTGAGTCAAGTTCTAATCATACCCAAATTGGATTGAACCAAGCCGATAAAAACCTCCCATCATGATTGCTGATCACCCTAGGTTGATCAATTATCACAAATTGGGTCAAACCAAGTCAACCTGGTCATTTGACCAAGTCAACCCCTTAACCCATATAAACCTAAACTAGCCAAATTACAATTCAAGCCAAATCCCTTGAAACCAATGATTCATACCAAATCAAAATCAATATTTGAATGACTTGACCTTCAATTGAGTCAAACTAATCCCAATTGGCCATCTTGACCCAAGTTGACCCAAATTGACCTAAAAGACCAAATTTAGTCAAATTAAAATATAAACCAAATTGATTGCAACCAATGGCTCAATTTCTTTCCAAATTGATAGTTGAACTTGACCAAAGCCATGATTGGACCCAATTGACCTACTTAGCCCAAATTGACCTAAAGGCTCAAGTAGGCCTAAATCAAAACCAAATCCAAATTAATAAAAACCAAAGCCTATAATCATCTTCAATTGGTCAACTAAACCCAAACCATCACCCAACCTAAGCTAATTTGGCCAATTTGGTCAAATTGGTTAACTTAACCCATATGACCCAAATGAATTCAAATGAGCCAAAATCAAATATATGCTAAACTAAACCAAACCAATTAAACCAAAACATCCTAAATGATAATATGAACTTGGCTCAACCCATGGTTTGACCCAATTTGACCAATTGGTCAACTTGACCCAATCTAACCTAATTTGACCTAAATGAGTCAAATTGAGCCAAACCTAACCAAATCAACTCCAATTGACTTGAAATTTGGCCTGACCCACTTTTCGCTCATTTCAAATCTGTCCAAATCAAATCCAATGCCAAAAGATCATTCTACCCTTAGGTCAAGGGAATCACATGAGAAAAATCACCCATCAAGTGGTCATTTTAATTCCTTGGCCACATAGTACTCTCCCAATGGTCCACCTAGGCACCTAGACACTCAACCTAACCTGGGTGGTTGGGTTGCCATGACCCATGGGAGGTGAAATCTCCTCACCCTCCCCATTGGAGCATTTAAAACCCATAGGACACCCATGATTCCTACTTGGCAGCCACCTCCACACCTTCAACCAACCAAACCGAGCCAACTCACCTCTTCCCTGCCACCCATGACTCCCTGAGATGGTCAGATCGCTATTAGAAGCTAAACCTGATCCCACCATCTAATTAAGATGAAGGGGGTATACACCCCTTAGTTTCCACTCAAAAACACACAAAAATTATTCCTTAGAGCCCTAGCTACCCAAGATGAGCCACTAGCCATTCCCCAAGCTATCAAGCTCATTCCTCGATTGAAAAATGCGATTCTTGTCTGTCCTAAAATATGACACTCCCATTTCTAACCTAACTTCCCCATTTCTTCATCAAACTCAAATTAACTTTGCACGCACCTTCCTTAGGCCTCTTCAAGCAAGAATAAATCATCTCCCAAGCTTCTCGAGCACCAGAGGTGGGACTTCAAGCAAAGTTGAGCTCCAAATCATCAGTTCATGGCCTTCCGAGTGAACATTATGGAGTTGATCCAATTGTTGCTCAATCAGGCTTCATCTCTACTAGATGAAGTTTTCTCAATCATTCGAGCCACCAGTCTTGAGCTCTGGCAAGGTATGCTTCCAAAACTAATCTTTAGGCCAAAATGGGTTGGATTTTTTTGAAGAAAACTTGCATCTCATGTAATCTTAACCGTTGGATCCCCTCTGATCAATGTTGTGAAGGTCTAGGATCCTTTTGGAGTTGATCCAAGCTTGAGTAAGCTTGAATCAAGTAAGCAATGAAGGATGCACTCTATTCTCCCTCACTTGCATGATGTTAGATCATGCACCGTCTATTCAATGTGATCAAAATGGACGATCATGATTAGATCCGCTAGATCGATATGATTTAATCCTATGAAGATATGGAATTAATCATAGCTATCTGATCTTAGATTAGATGATAGATGAGAAAGCGCATCCACCGTCGCCACGTAGGCACTGAGTCGGATAAGTTTTAAGTAGCCAATCTCACGACGCCATGTGGAAAGTGCCCCCGTGTCAGCACGCCACATGGCGCCAATAAAATTAGGCTTTAATTAGGCTTAATTAATCATTTTTAATGGCTGAAACTTCTAAAAATCATAAAACATCATAGAGAATTAAAAAAAAAAATAAATACTCATTTTAATATTATTTCAGAGGAGAATTAATTAAAAATGATCTTAACTAATTTTGAATAGTAATTAAGGTTTAATTACAAAATTAATTAACTTAATTACTCCTTAATTACTTTAGAATTAATTTCAAATTTTGTGAGTTAATTTAATAGGATGACCTCTGCCTCCCATGATTTTCTTGGGATTTATTGCTCACTTAATTAAGAAAATTGACTAATTAAACCTTAACTACTCTTTTTAAGTTAATTAATGATTAATTAATCCCATGAACAGTAATAAATTGGTTAAGTAAGTTTATTAATCATTGTTCAACAATACGTGAACTAAGGAATATGGTTGGGACCCCATTCCCTAAGTTCATTTTACCCTTTTTAAAAATGAAATTAACTTAGATTTAACTATTTAATTAAATCACTTAATCAAATTGAAATCATAATCTCATCAAACCTTAAATAATTAAATCATGGGGAAGATCTTTAGGTGTTTAATAACCTAAAGGAGTTTAATGAAATCATGGTTAATCCACATGTGTGGAAAAACAATAAGAGTAATTAATTAAGTTCCTTAATCTAATTAACCATTAATCATGAGCAAATTGTATTAGACCCCTTTTATTTCCTAGGATAATTGCAAGTTTTATTTTCCATGCATATCATGTTGGCTCATAATTATTTAGTTAATTACATTTTGGTGACATAAGTAAGGGTAATTAATTCATCTAACTAGGGGTTCAACTTAATTAACCCATAAAATCAACTTAATTACATTTCCTTAAAGTAAATCAAATCACTAATGTGGGAATGGGTTTAAAACAACAAGTGATGAGTTATGTTCGCCTCTTTAAAACAAATCAAATCCAAAACTTAATTAACAAAGAAGCTTTGGTTTGCTTTAAATAATCTTATTTGATTTGATTGTCCTTAAGAACTAGTTTGGTTGAATGAATCACATGCTTATATTTGATTGTTCTCTTTCCAATAATGTTAAATTTGGTATGTCATTTGAATTCATGCATCCATCTTTTCAAAATCAAGTAAAATAAAATGGATTTCCTTTATGTAAGCTTGCATGTGTTGATTTAATTTAATATATGCCTGGCTATAATCACATTTAAATCCAAATATATTTTTCAAAAGCTTATAAATGAATAATAATATGTGTTATGATGCTAGTTATAAATACGTAAGAAATGCATGTGCTTATAGCTTAAGTTTATGAATGTTGAGTACTCTTTCCTTTATTCCTGTGTTGATTTATATAAGATTGAATGTTAATGTGTATATAGTCTAGACATCTCGAGAACACGAAGCTTTAGCTAGCCCCAAGGAGGTCATTTGATTACCTCACTTCCCTAGTTTAACAACAGCACGTACCCATTTGATTTCATTCTTATGTATTTCAACATTAGAATTTAGATAGAGCTTTAATTCACATATATAAATGATTCAATAAAAAAATATACAATCTTTGCAAAGCTTTTTTTCCCTCATTTATGTATACATCCATGTGTGTCCAAGAAAACAAGTATATAGTCAAACATCCGTGAATGAGGCTTTAGTTACCAAGGAGGTCATTTGATTACCTCACTTTCCTAGTTTAACAATGACATGTACTTGCCTATATCTTTGTACATGTATATGTATATGTGATTAGTGAATGAAAATCCCATTTGACATTATAATTGCATGCATTCATAATTTACTAAGTGGTTGAATTAATTAGCCATATGATTTGGAGCTTACATCCTATGTTCATGTATACAAATTTACATATGTTTGAATGCAAATGGGTATATAGTCCGGACATCCAGAGAATACAAGGCTTTAGCTAGCTCCAAGGAGGTCATTTGATTACCTCACTTCTCCGGTTTAACAACGGCACATGCCTATTTAATTTTATTATTTTGTCCTTTTTTTATAAAAATTTGGATAAAATTTTAAATTAATATGTTTAAATAATTCAATCAAATAAAATATAAATTCTAAACATACACATACATTCATCATTTAAGTGCTAAAATATGTTGCATGAATAGATACACTTAGATTAAATTATATGTTATACATGTGATGGAAAGTAATGATTTAATATATGTCATGTAGTAATTGAATTAAATTAATCTTAAGATGCCTTTCATTTTGAATAGGGTTATTTAAAGTGAACCAAAACTTAAGATTTATTAAATCATTTAATAAGTCATTCACTAAAGAGAACTAAATCAAATTAATATACTTTAGAAAGTGACTTAAGGTAGGGATGAAAGATGACAATCCTCTTTTCTCTCTTTATAAAATTTAGTTGCTAAGTGTAATCAAATGAAATAAAAGAAAACACAAATTAAAATTCTCAAATCAATTAAACTACTTCAAGTGAAGTCAACCTTTCATGTTAAATTGAATCCTTCTACACTTAAAAAATACAACAAAAACATGACTTACCACACAAGCCTTAATACACTCATTAGAATTAAGTCACCATTTCTAGCTCTAAGTTAGGACAATGAATGATGTGATGTATGTTTTGTTTTATGATGTATTATTTTAGATTGGATGTTAGGGTGTATGCTTCAGGTAATATTAAACCAATATTAGACTAATCATATTTTTTATAGATTATGCTTAAGGGATGCTTAAAATAAATGTGAATGCTCTTGCATTTGCTTAAATCTTTAAGCATAATCAATGATGTTGGGCTAACTCATGTGTAGGGTGCTAAGTCAAAATTATAAATACAACTGCTTGGGATAATATTTATATTTAGCTAACCTCTATTTTGCAGGTTTACTATTTACTTTTCCCATATTTAGCTAACCTCTATTTAGCTACATTAAAGATCTTTATCCTTGCACGATAAAGGAATGTTTGACCTATGAGGGCATCCCTTGTGGTGGAGAACACCTTCTTCTAGCTGATCTGACCCATAACCTATTTCATCATGCATTTAGGCATAAGAAATCCTAAAGCTTCTATCAAAATAATGTGTCTAAAATGAAAAAAAAATTGAAAAGATTTTGCATCTAGAAATTAAGTCATATGCTCATACCAGTCAAGCTCTAATCTCTTAGGGAGTGTGTTTAAGACTTTAGTTTCTTTTTAATTAAATAACTTACCATAGGATAGATTGGAATGCTCGAGTTTCCTAGTTTCAGCATTTCTACTTATTTTATTTGGATTCCAAAATAAGTATTCAAACTTTCCTAATTGATTTTCCAAATACAACCAATCCTTTGATGTCCTTAAAATCTTTGAGATGATAATTGCTTACTATCGAGAGTATTCTTAGAAATTTTATTTCCTAAGATGTATTATAAACTTAAACCTAAAACAAAACATAAATAAAATAAAATGTAAATAAACCCTATAACCCTAAACCTAAACCCTAAAATAAAACCCTAAAACCCTAAACCAAATAAAACCAAAACTCAAAATCCTAAAACTAAACCCAAACCTAAACCCTAAACCCTAAATAAAAATAAAACCTAACCCTAAAACTAAACCCTATAACCCTAAACCCTAAAATCAAACTAAACCTAAACCTAAACTAACCTTAAACCCTAAAACCTAAACACTAAAAACCCTAAACCAAAGTAAATATCCTAAATAAATAAAACCTTAAGCTAACCCTAAACCCTAAATACTAAAAACACTAAACCCCAAAGCCTAAACACTAAATCCTAAGCCCTAAACCCTAAATCCTCATAAACCCTACTTAAACTCTAAAAAATTAAACATAAACCTAAACTAAATAAACCTAAAAATAAAATAAATAAATAAACCAAAACCTAAATAAAATTAAAACAAAATAAAATAAAACCTAAACTAAACTTAAACTTAAACCTAAATAAAATAAAATAAACTAATAAAAATAAACTAAAATAAAATAAATAAAACTTAAACTAAACTAAATAAATAAAATAAACCTAAGAATAAAACTAAATGAAATATAAAAATAAAATAAAAAATAAAACTAAATAAAAACTAAATAAAAACCTAAACCTAAAAAAATAAACCTCAAAATAAAACTTAAAAATAAATAAAAAATAAAACCTAAACTAAAAAAAAATTAAGAAAAATAAAATAAACCTAAACCTAAACTAAAATAAACTAAACCAAAATAAATAATACTTAAACCTAAACCTAAAATAAACTAAACCTAAACCCTAAACTAAATAAAATAAATAAACTAAAAATAAACCTAAACCTAAACTAAAAATACAACCTAAAACCTAAAATAAAACCTAAACCTAAACCTAAAAAAATAAAATAAAAACTAAACCTAAACCTATAAATAAAACATAAACCTAAACCTAAAAAAATAAAAATAAAACTCAACTTAAAAATAAATTAAAATTAAACCTAAACCTAAAAAATAAATTAAAATAAAAAACCTAAACTAAAATAAATAAACCTAAAATAAAAAAATCAAATAAAAATAAAAAATAAACATAAATAAAAAATAAAATAAAATAAGCTAAAATTAAATAAATTAAATAAAAAAAGAAGAAATGTTGAATCTGAATTTGTTCTCTATTTTAAAAAAAAAAAACCAAAGTCCCTAAACCCTAAACTAAAACTTCAACCCTAAACCCGAAACCCTAAAGCCTAAACCTTAAAAACCCTAAACCCTAAACTCTAAATCCTAAACCCAAAACCCAAAACCCTAAAACCCTAAACCTTAAAACCTAAACCCTAAACCCTAAACCCTAAATAAAAAAAACCATAAACCCTAAACCCTAAACCTTAAACTAACCCTAAACCTTAAACCCTAAAAAGCTAAAAACCTGAACCTTAACTAAATAAAACCTAAAAAGTAATATAAATAAGAAAATTTAAACCAAAATAAAAAAATAAAATAATAGAAAAACATAAACTAAAACCTAAACCTAAACTTAAAAAAAAAAATAAAATAAAAATAAAAACTAAACTAAAATAAAATAAAATAAAAACTAAACTAAACTAAAAAATAAAAAACATAAATAAAATAAAAACTAAACTTAAAATAAAAATAAAATAAACCTAAAATAAAATAACTTAAAAATTAAATAAAAACCTAAACCTAGATAATAAACCTAAAAATAAATCATGAAAATAAATAAAAGATAAAACATAAACCCTAAACTAAAAAAAAATAAACAAAATAAAATAAACTTAAACCTAAACTAAAATAAACTAAACTAAAATAAATAAAACCTAAACCTGAACCCAAAATAAACTAAACCTAAACCCTAAACTAAATAAAATAAAATAAATAAAAAATAAACCTAAACCTAAACTAAAAAATAAAACCTAAAAATAAACCTAAAATAAAAACCTAAGAAAATAAAATAAAAATCTAAACCTAAACCTAAAAATAAAAGATAAAACTTAAACACAAAAATAAAAATAAAAATAAAACTAAACTAAAAAATAAACTTAAGCATAAAGCTAAACCAAAAGAATAAACTAAAATGAAAAACCTAAACTAAAATAAATAAACCTAAAATAAAGAAATTAAACTAAATGAAAACAAAAAATAAACTAAAATAAATAAAAAATAAATTAAATTAACTAAGTAAACCTAAACCTTCCAGTTTACTTAATTTTTAAAAATAAACTTGAAAATTAAATCCTAAATCCTAAACCTTAGAAACTAAACCCTAAACTATCAAACTAAACCCTAAATTAAACTTAAACCCTTAATAAACCCTATACCCTAAAATAAACCATAAGAAAACCTAAATAAACAAATAAATAACAAATAAAGAAACCTAACCCTAAACCCTAAACCCTAAATAATAAACTTAAAACCCTAAACCTAAATGTTAAACTAAACCCTAAACCCTAAAACCAAAACCCTAAACCTAAACTAAACCCTAAACCCTAAAACAAATCCTAAACCCAAACACTAAACCCCAATCCCTATTCCTAAAAACCTAAACCCTAAAAACCTAAAAAGCTAAACATAAACTAAATAAAACCTTAAAAAAACCCAAACCTATATAAAATAAAATACAAATAAAATAAAAACCTAAACTTAAACCTAAACCTAAACCTAAAAATAAAATAAATAAAAAATATAAACTAAACTAAAATAAAATAAATCAAAACCTAAACTAAAATAAAAAAAATAAAATAAACTTAAAAGTAAAAAACATAAATAAAATTAAACTCAAACGTAAAATAAAAAAGTAACCTAAAATATAATAAAATAAAAACTAAATAAAAACCTAAACCTATAAAGTAAACCTAAAAATAAACCTAAAAAAAACTAAAATAAATAAAAAATAAAACCTAAACCCTAAAGTAAAGAAAAAAACCTTAACCTAAAATAAACAAAATAAAATAAACCTAAACCTAAACTAAAATACACTAAACTAAAATAAATAAATCCTAAACCTAAACCTAAAATAAACTAAACTTAAACCTAAACCTAAATAAAAGAAAATAAACTAAAAATAAACATAAACCTAAAATAAAAAATAAAACCTAAAATAAACCTAAAATAATAAATTAAAAACCTAAACCTAAACCTAAACTTAAAAATAAAAATTAAAACCTAAACCTAAAAGAAAATAAAATAAACTAAACTAAAAAAAATAAAAACACAAACCTAAACCTAAACTTAAAAATAAACCAAAACTTAAACTAATATAAATAATTTAAAATAAATAAAAATAAAAAATAAACCTAAATAGAAATAAAATAAACTAAAATAAATAAAAAATAAACTAAATAAGTAAAATAAACTTAAACCTACCGGTTTACTTAATTTGTAAAACCTAAAATAAACTAAACCCTAACCCTAAACATCCTAAACTAAAATAAACCCTAACCCTAAACCATAAACCATAAACCCTAACTTAAACTCCTAAACTAAACTAAACTAAAATCCCTAACCCAAAAATAAACTCTAAACCCTAAACCCTAATAAACACTAAACCCTAAACACTAAACTTAAACTCTAAACAACCTAAACTAAACTAAGCCTAAAACTATAAATAATCCTATATAAACATAAACCTAAAGAAAACCCTAAAAAATCTAAAAACCTAAACCTAAACTAAATAAAACCTAAAACTAAATTATATAAATAAGCCTAACTTAAATAAAATAAAATAAAATAAAAACTAAACTTAAACCTAAATTTAAACCTAAAATTAAAATAAAATAAAATAAAAAAAACTAAAATAAAATAAATAAAAACTTACACTAAACTAAAAAATAAATTAAACCTAAGAATAAAAAACCTAAATAAAATAAAAACTAAACATAAAATAAAAATAAAATAAACCGTTAATAAAATAAAATAAAAACTAAATAAAAACCTAAAAATTAAAAATAAACCCAAAAAGAAATAAATAATAAAACCTAAACCCTAAACTACAAATAAACTTAAACCAAAAATAAAAATAAAATAAACAAAATAAAATAAACCTAAACCTAAAATAAAATAAACTAAACTAAAATAAATAAAACCTAAACCTAATCCTAAAATAAACTAAACTTAAACTAAATAAAATAAAATAAACTAAAAATCAACCTAAATCTTAACTAAAAATATAACCTAAAAATAAAAAATAAAACCTAAACCTAAAAAAATGAAAATAAAACTCAACTACAAAATAAGCATAAACTCAACTAAATAAAATAAAATAAACTAAAATTAACAACCTAAACAAAAATAAATAAACCTAAAATAATTAAACTAAACTAAATAAAAATAAAAAATAAAGTAAACTAAAATAAATAAAAAATACACTAAATATACTAAATAAACCTAAACCTACTAGTTTGCTTAATTTAAAAGAAAAATAAATAAATACTAAAAGAAAATAAATTGAAAAATAAATGAATACCTAAACCTTAAAAATAAACCTAAAAATAAAGAAAAAATAAAACCTAAACCCTAAACTAAAAAAGAAACCTAAACCTAAAATAAAAAAGAAATAAACAAAATAAAATAAACCTAAACCTAAACTAAAATAAACTAAACAAAAATAAATAAAACCTAAACATAAAATCAACTAAACAAGACCTAAACTTAAACTAAATAAAATAAAATAAACAAAAAACAAACATAAAACTAAACTAAAAAATAATACCTAAAAATAAACCTAAAATAAAAACCTAAAACCTTAACGTAAAAAATAAAATAAAAAATTAAACCTAAAAATAAAAAAAAAATAAAACCTAAACATAAAAAATAAAATAAAAATTAAACTCAACTTAAAAATAAACCTAAACATAAAATAAATTAAAATAAAAAGCTTTAAACTAAAATAAATAAACTAAACTAGAATTTAAAAAATTAACTTAAATTAAAATAGAAAATAAAATAAACTAAAATAAATAAAATAATATAAATAAATAAACCTAAACCTACTGGTTTACTTAAATTTTTTTAAAAAAGCCTTAAATCCTAAATCATAAACCCTAAACATACAACCCTAAACCATCAACCCTAAACCCTAAACCCTAAAGCCTACATCCTAAAAAACTCTAAATCCTAAACCTTGAAAGCATAAATCTTAAAACACTAAACCCTAAACCCTAAACCCTAAACCCAAACCCTAAACCCTAAACCTTAAACCCTAAATCTAAAGTAACTAAATAAATTAAAAAATAAACCAAAACCAAAACCCTAAGAATGGACAGAACATTGATGGCAGGAACATCACCTTAGGCTTAGTCAGATGGAGAGGCAAAGGGAGGTGGTAGTTATCATAGTGGTGGTGGGGATCTGAGGTCTTGGTGGATATGGAGTTGGTGGGACTGAGTGGTTATGGAGGAGGAGGAGCAATGGGGATCCAGGGTCGGTGGATATGCATTCTCATTTTTTATCTATGTCATCACTTATGTCTTAGAAAACTTGGTGTGTTACTTGGTTGATGAAATTAAAAAGAAGAAATGTTGAATCCTTAACCTAAAAATGAAATAAAAAATAAAATAAAAACTAAAATAAAATAAATAAAAACCTAAACTAAACTAAAAAAATAAAATAAAAAAAATAAAAAAACTAAATAAAATAAAACTAAAAATAAAATAAAATAAACTGAAAATAAAATAAAATAAAAACTAAATAAAAACCTAAACCTAAAAAATAAACCTAAAAATAAATAAAAAATAAAACCTAAACCCTAAACTAAAAAAACACCTAAACCTAAAATAAAAAAAACAAAATAAACATAAACCTAAACAAAACTAAACCAAACTAAAATAAATAAAACCTAAAATAAACTAAACTTAAAACCTAAACAAAATAAAATAAAATAAACTAAAAATAAACCCAAACCCAAACTAAAAAGAAAAACCCAAAAATAAATTGAAAATAAAAACCTAGAACCAAACATAAAAAAATAAAATAAAACCTAAACCTAAACCTAAAAGAAAAAATAAAACCTAAACCTAAAAATAAAATAAAAATAAAACTAAACTAAAAATAAACATAAACCTAAACCTAAATCTAAACCTAAAAAAGAAATTAAAAACCAAAATAAATAAAAATAAAAATAAAACCTAAATAGAAATAAAAAATAAATTAAATGTACCTAAACCTGCTGGTTTAGTTAATTTTTTTTTTTAAAAAAACCCTGAACCTTGAACCCTTAACCCTGAACCCTAAACCCCAAACCTTAAACCCTAAACCTTAAACCTCTAAACCCCTAAACTATAAACCCTAAACCATAACCATAAACTCTAAACACTAAACCCTAAATACTAAACCCTAAAACCCTAAACCCTAAACCCTAACCCTAAGCCCTAAACACTAAAAACCTAAAAACCTAAAATCTAAACATAAACTAAATATAACCTAAAAATAAAATAAATAAGAAAACCTAAACCTAAATAAAATAAAATAAAACGTGAACAAAATAAAACCCAAACCTAAAAATAAATAAAATAAAAATAATAATAAATTAAAATAAAATAAAATAAAAAACTTAAACTAAACTAAAAAATAAAATAAACCTAAGAATAAAAACCTAAATAAAATAAAAACTAAACATAAAATAAAAAAAATAAACTTAATATAAAATTAAATAAAAACTAAATAAAAACCTAAACCTAAAAAAGAAACCTAAAAATAAAACATTAAAATAAATAAAAAAACCCTAAACTAAAAAAAAAAACTAAGCCCAACCTAAACTAAAATAAACTAAACTAAAATAAATAAAACCATTACCTAAACCTAAATTAAAAAAAAATCTAAAAACCTAAACCTAAACTAAATAAAACAAAAAAAATAAAATAAATTTAAAAACCTAAACCTAAATATAATAAAAAAATAAAATAAAATAAAACTTAAACTAAAACCTAGTCCTAAACCTAAAAATAAAATAAAATAAATAAAAACCTAAGCTAAACTAAAAAATATAAAATAAACCTCAAAATAAAAAACATAAAAAAATAAAAACTAAATGTAAAATAAAAATAAAATAAACCTAAAATAAAATAAAATAAAAACTAAACCTAAACCAAAACCTAAAAAATAAACCTAAAAATAAATAATAAATAAAACCTAAATGCTAAACTAAAAAAAAGACCTAAACCTAAAATAAACAAAACAAAATAAACCTAAACCTAAACTAAAATAAACTAAAATAAAATAAAACCTAAACCTAAACCTAAAATAAACTAAACTTAAAACCTAAACCAAATAAATTAAATTAAGCTAAAAATAAACCTAAACCGAAACTTATAAATAAAACCTAAAAATAAACCTAAAATCAAAACATAAAACCTAAACCTAAAAAAATAAAATAAAAACCTAAACCTAAAATTAAAAATTAAAATAAAACTCAACTAGAAAATAAACCTAAACCTAAACCTAAAATATAAACTAAAATAAAGAAACTAAACTAAAATAAATAAACTAAACTAAATAATAATAAAAAATAATAAAAACTAAAATCAATAAAAAATAAACTACATAAACCTAAATGCACTGGATTACTTAATTTTAAAAAAAAAAACCCTAAACCATAAATTAACCCGAAACCCTAAACCCTTGACCCTAAAACCTAAACACTAAACTTTAAACCCTAAACTAACCCAAACCCTAAACCCTAAACACTAAACCCTAAATCCTAAACCCTAAACCCTAAACCCTAAACCCTAAAATAAACCGTAAACCCTAAACCCTAAACATACAATCACAAACACTAAAACCCTACCACACCCTAAAAACCCAAACCCCCACCTAAACCATCCCTAAACCTAAAATAAAAAAACCTAAACTAAACTAAATAAAATCTAAAAATAAAATAAATAAAAAAACCTAAACCTAAATAAAATAAAAAATAAAATGAAATAAAAACCTGAACAAAAACCTAAACTTAAACCTAAACCTAAAATTATTATAAAATAAAAAATAAAAACTAAGATAAAATAAAATAAATAAAAACCTAAACTTAACTAAAAAATAAAATAAACCTAAGAATAAAAAGCCTAAATAAAATAAAAACTAAACGTAAAATAAAAATAAAATAAACCTAAATTAAAATAAAAACTAAATAAAAACCTAAACCTAAAAAATAAACCTAAAATAAATAAATAATAAAATGTAAACCCTAAACTAAAAAAAAATAAACCTAAAATAAATAAAATAAAATAAACCTAAACCTAAACTAAAATAAACTAAACTAAAACAAATAAAACCTAAACCTAAACCTTAAACTAAATAAACTAAAATAAACTAAAAATAAACCTAAACCTAAATTAAAAAATAAAACCTAAAAATTAACCTAATATAAACACTTAAAACCTAGTCTTAAAAAAATAAAATAAAATGTAAACCTAAACCTAAAAATAAAAAATAAAACCTAAATTTAAAAAATAAAATAAAAATAAAATAAAAATAAAACTAAACTAAAATATAAACATAAGCCTAAACCTAAGCCTAAAATATGAACTAAAATAAAAAACAAAAATTAAAACAAATAAACCTAAAATAAATAAACCAAACTAAATTAAAATAAAAAATAAGCCTAAATAAAAATAAAAAATAAAATAAACTAGAATACATAATAAATGAACTAAATAAACCTAAACCTACTAGTTTACATAATTTTATTTTTTAAAAACCCTAAACCCTAAACCCTAAATCTGAAACCCAAAACCCTGAACCCTAAACCCTAAAACTTACCCAAAACCATAAACCATAAACCTAAAACCCTAAACCCTAAACCCTAAAAATCCTTTAGCCCTAAACCCTAAACCCTAAACCTTAACCTTAAAACTAAACTCTAAACCCTAATCCCTAAACATTAAGCCTTCAAACCCTAAACCTTAAACCCTAATTTAACCCTAAACCTTAAACCTAAACCAAACACTAAAATCTAAACCACACTAAACTCTGGTTTTTAAACTGGTAACACTACCACCACCCCAAACCTAACTAACCCTACCATAACCTAAACCCTAGACACTAAACCCTAAACCTCCCTAAACATAAAAAAAAAACTAAATAAAGTCTAAAATAAATTAAATAAAAAATCTAAACATAAATAAATAAAATAAAATAAAATCAAACCTAAACTAAACCTAAAATAAAATAAAATAAAATAAAACTAAACTAAAATAAAATAAAACCTAAACTTAACTAAAAAAATAAAATAAACCTAAAAAATAAAAAACAAAAATAAAATATAAATTAATCTTAAAATAAAAATAAAACTAAAATAAATAATATAAAATAAACCTAAACCTAAACTAAATAAATTAAACCTAAAATAAATTAAGCCTAAACCTAAACTTAAACTAAATAAAATAAAATAAACTTAAAATAAACTTAAACCTAAACTAAAAAATAAAACCTAAAAATATACCTGAAATAAAAACCTAAAACCTAAAATAAATAAACTAAAATAAATAAAAATAAAAAATAAACTTAAATAAAAATAAAAAATAAAATAAACTCAAATAAATAAAAAATAAACTAAATAAACCTAAACCTACTGGTTTACTTAATTTTAAAAAAACTCTAAAACCTAAATCCTAAACCCTAAACCGTAAACCTAAAACCCTAAACCCTAAACCCTAAACCATAAAACCTTAAATTCTAAACCCTAAATACTAAAAACCTTAAACCCTAAACCCTAAAACAACCTAAACCTAAAACAAACCCTAAACCCAAACCACCTTATACTAAACCTAAACCCTAAACCCTAAAACTTACAACCCTAAACACTAAAATTGAAACCATAAACCCTAAACTAACCCTAAAACCTAAACCCTAAGAATGGATAGAACCTTGGTGGCAGGAACAACACCGTCAACTAGGCTCAGTCAAAATCTGACGGTGGAGGTGAAGGTGGAGGCGACGATTATCACAGTGGTGCTGGGGGATCTAGAGGTGGTGGTGGATATGGAGTTGGCTGCCATAGTAGTGGTGGTTATGGAGGCAGGAGGTGTGATGGAGGTTACATCCGTGGTGGTGGCGTAGGGAGAGATCGAGGATATGATGGTGGATTCTGCTACTCGAGAGGTGGGGGTGGTTCTTATGGGAACTGGAGAAATTGAAGAATAGTCGATCCGATCTACTGCTTATGGAATTGTATCTTTATAGTATAGATGGTTCTACTTATCTTGGAATTTTCATTTACTCTATGGGAGCTCATGTTTTGTCTATGTCATCACTTATGTCTTAGAATACTTGAGTTGCTACTTGGTTGATGAACTTGAAAAGAAGAAATGTTGAATCTGAATTTGTTCTCTATTAAAAAAAATCTTAAGCCCTAAACCCTAAACTAAAACTTAAACCTAAACCTAAAACCTAAACCCTAGACCCTAAACCCAAAACCATAAATACTAAACCCTAAACCCTAAACCCTAAACCCTAAACCTAAACCTTAAACCATAGAACCCTAAATCCTAAATCCTAAACCCTAAAGCATACAACCCTAAACCCATAAACCCCAAACCCTAAACCCTAAACCATAAACTAATCCTAAACCCTAAACCTTAAACTAACCGTAAACCCTAAACCCTAAACCTTGACTAAAGATTTCATTAGGAGTAGATCTAAAGAATGACCTAATCCTGACATAGTTATGGTAGCTAAAGAAAATGTCTTCAAGAGACTTTCCCTTGACCATTAGAGATTTGAATACCCTAAACCCTAACCCTAAATCATATTATAATACCATATATTATAGTATAATGTAGCATCATATATTTTGGCATGTAGTGATGTGTTTTTAAATGTTATAAGATATTTTACAATGTTTTAGTATACTATGGTATTGTGCCCTATAGTCTATATTAATATAAATAATAAAAATATTGATTTAATAAATCAGATGATGAAATTTATTAAATTTGAAGTGGGAATTAGGTTGTAGAACCAAAGGAGTGCTACACCAATTGTAGTATAAAAAATAAGATTTTATGTTTAAAATAAATATTATATGTTGCAGCATAGTATAGCATCATATATCATAATATATTGTCCTGTGCATTTTAAATTCTTTTAGTATTTTATAATCATGCATTCTAGCCAACACTTGCATTATTTATAGAACTATTGATTTATACTTTAAAATGGTGGAATTTTTCCAAATTCATAATAGGTAGAGCATGGCATCATAATATATTATTTCAATTTAAAATATGTAAGTGATATTATTAAAATATATAATTTTTTATTATTTAGACTAATTTTATGAATGTTTATCTTAAGCAATCCCTTGTGATATGATATGCAATATAATATAATATATGTTATAGTGTATTATAATATAGGATGCCATAACATAGTGTAGCATCAGGAATTATAGCATACTATTGTGTATTACTACTTGGTTTTTAGCATATTTTAGTTTGTTATAGTATGATGTAGTAGAGTTTGTAGTGGTATAACTCATGAAAATACTGATTTGTAGGCTCAGATGATGGTATTTGGCCAAATTTAAGGTAAGCTTTAGGGAACATCATTGGGGGTGTGTTATGGTGTGTCACTTAATCAAAAGAATGGAAATTTGTATCCAAAATAAATGTTAATTTTTCAACCAAATTTTCTAAATTTTTTTGCTTAAAGTGATTCATTTTATGGTGTAATGTAAGATAATATATTATATGAAAGCATATTAAAATATATGTACATAACTATATAACTTCACATATATATAAATGTGGTGGTGTGTTACTAAATGTTATTGTACATTTTAGTATGTTTTACTTTTGTTATAATACATTGGGCCAAAACTCACAAAAATGTTAATTTGAAGGTTGAGATGGAAGAATTTGGCCGAATTCATGGCACACACTAAGAAGAAACACCAAAATTATGCTATTTTGTACCATTTCTAGTAGAAAAATAATAATTTTACATGTGAAATGAACATTATTCATATTTTGGGAAAAATTTGTTATGTGTTCCTTTTAAGTGATTCTAATGAGGTGTAATGTTAGACAATATATTATATTATAGCAAATTATAATATAACATCATATATTATAATATAATATAGTGTGTTAATTCACACTATAATATGTTTAGCATGATATTGTATAGTTAGTTTTAGCTTGAACCATCACAAATCATAAAATGTCATTACAATGTCAAGATGATGTATTTGAACAAATACATTGTTAGGCTACTGGTTGAGGTATTAAAGGTGTGTATACGAGAAGAAATAAGATTTGATGAGAATTCCATGTCAAAGATATGGAGGGAGATTTTCTAGGGGATCACACATGTATTGAACATGACATATGAGCAGTCTATGTCAAAGGCATAAAAGAAGAGAATCTACTGGAGATAAGGTTTGAATTTGATTTGATTATATAATTTGTTGAAAGAAGACATGCTGGGGATTAAGATCAAATCAAATTTAATTTGTTTTATTTTAATTGATGTGGAGCCATATTTCCTAGAGATATGGGCTCGAGTCCGCTAGGGATTGGGTATATGAACCTTCAACTAGGGAAGTAGGTTCAGGTTATCTCTAGGGGATTAGGATTTGAGTTTGATTTCATAGATTTGATTGGGGATGTATCCACTGGGGATAAGAGTTTGGTTGGATTTCTTTAATTTAGACTCTATTAGGGAGTTGGTTTAATCTGGCTCCACTATGGAGGTTAGTTTTGAATTTGATTTATTTTCTTAACTTGTTTATATATGATTTGGGGTTCCACTAGGGAGAAGGGTGTGATTTAACTCCATTGGGAAAAATCAGATTGAGTTTAATTTAATCTGAGTTACCCAGTTGGTGTGTGATGGACCCACTAAGAATTGGCTATATCAGCCTTGACCTACCACAAGTTTACAAATCCAAAAGGATAGTCTACTGGCTGCGGGGTTGAGCTAGCCAAATTAAGGGGTTATCTTTCGGTGTGCAATAGCTATGCAAGGAAGAAGGCATAGTAGACTTACGTCTTCCAAAGCGAGGAACAACTGTTGGGGTGATTTATTGTATTCACAATAAATCAAACCTGACCTAGGGTGACTACTGAGTGAATATCATTGGAAACTTATGTCAACTCAAAAGTAGTCAGGATTAATTTTATCCAGATTTCATGATATTTGATATGGTTTGTTTGGTTTAGTGATTTTGAATTGAGGGCAAATCTATTGGGGATGTGAGCTCGATTAAATTTGATAGATTTAATTTATGGTCCAAGTCAGTGTGTGATGGACCCACTGAGAAGGGGTTATATCAGACTTGTCATACCTCAGATTTATAAATCCAATGGGATTGTCTACTAGTCGTGGGGGTAGAGCTAGCCAACCTATGGGGTCATCTTTCAATGTGCAATGGTTGTGCTAAGAAGAAAGCATTACAAACTTACATCTTCTAAAGTAGGGAACAACTGCTGGGGTGACTTGTTGGTAGCACAATAAATTGAACTTGACTTAGGGGAAACTATTGAGTGAATGACGTTGAGGACTTATATCAGCTCAAGAGTAGTCAAGTGATTCCTATAGGGAGTTTTGCTGATAATTCCCTAAAGATAGGATGCATGCTCAGGAAAAGGTACCGTTAAGGGTGTCCTCCTAATCCATAAGTGAATATATATTTTATTTATATGTTTATGTGGATCTTATTAGTGTGTGAGGGACAACACTAAGAAAGGGATATATCAGCCTTGACCTATGTCAGATTTATTGGACCAAGGGAGAATCTACACATCCACAAAATGGAATCTCCAACCACAGGGGTGGTTACTAGAAAAGGGGAACTATCTAATTTGATAGTAACCCTGGTAGTGTCTAAATAAGGTCTCAAAGGATGTGATACAAATATAGTGCCCATAGGGGAGGTGCTACTAGAGGCTTTTTCTTGATCCCTAGATAAGAAAGCCTATAGGTGTATGGTGGCCAACTCAAAGAGAAAGCATAGTAGACTTACATCTACCATGAGTGTTGTATCATAAGGTGCGAGAACTAATCAACCTAAGGTGTATCCATCAGTATGTGTGGTGTATCCATCAACATAGTGAGAACCAACTAATCTAAGGTGCCCGTTGGTGTGCAACGATCAATCTGGAAAGAAAGAGTGTAGGCTTAAAACTTTTTAAGTAGAATTGATCATCAGGATAGTCTATCATTGGCGAGATAGATGTTATCTAACCTAGAGAGACTACTAAGCAGGGAGCCCTGAGGAAGGACTTGCCCTAGACTTGAAACAGTCAGGAGGGAAGGAGCCGCTAGGGTACTTATCTTAAACCTCAAATATACTTGACTCAGTTAGTGCACAAAGGCTAATCCAAGAAGAAAGTGTAGTAGACTCACATCCTCTTAAATGAAGCAAACATGAGGTAGTTTACTGGCCATGCAATAAGGCCTACCAAACTAACAAGGCACTCATTGGTGTGAAATGGCCAAGTAAGGAAGGAAAGCATAGCAGACTTACATCCTCCAAAGTAAGAAAACCACTGGGGTGACACACTAGTAGAGTAGGACGTCAGCCCGACCTAAAGTAGCTATTGAGTGAGTGCTGAGGGCATTATCTCAACTCAAAGTAGCCCGAAATAAAATATATGTGTTTATTTTATATGTTTGTGTGTACTTTGTGTTTGTGTTGTGTCGATGAGAGATAGGATGCCACTCAGGTTTCTTACACCTACCCTAAACACATCGTGGTGAATTCACAAATAAGAAGAATTTCAACATGGAAGAAATTGAATTCAAAATGGAATTTTCATTGATGATGATTATTTTCAAATATGATTTATAATATTTCTTTTAGTAGAGCCCGTTGATTAGATGCATTGGGCGCTCTCTGTTATGATTAATTAGCTGATAAGACCCTCCTTGGTAGGTCTTCTCTATGGTAAAAGGGCCTTCCCAAGTGGATTCACACTTTCCTCCCATCTTATGAAGGGCAACAATTGGTCTCCTTAGAACTAAAGTAGGCTCTCCTACCTGAAAATCTTTAGGAAACACCAACTTGTTGTGAGCTTGAATCATTTTAGCTTTATACAACTAGAGGTTTTGGCATGCCCTCAGCTATCTTCCCTCCAAACTTTTTAGCTCTTCTAACCACAACTTGGCATTCTGCTATGTTATGATCTTGCTACTCGCAACTATCATTAGTGATGGGAGTTGGACTTCTAATGGTAGAATGGCTTCGGACCCATACACTAAGGAGAAAGGACTAGACTGAGTTAGAGTTCTATATGTGGTGTTGTAGACCGTACAAGGCTTCAACTAGCTACTCATTCTACTGTTGCTTATTATTGTCGAGTGTCTTCTTCAATTTTTGGAAGAGTGTTTTATTAAAGGTTTCTACTAAGCTGTTTATCTTCGGGTAGTTGATGGTAGAATATCTCAATCTATGTTGTGTCTATAAGCAAAGTTGTTGATCTTGGTTCTCCTAAATGCCATATATTTATGAGATATAATTCATCAAGGCACTCCGAACCTATATATGATATGGTTTTTAAAAAACTAGAGTACATGTAGCAGCATTGCTGAGTTGCGACCTCTCTAAGAGGAATCATCTTCGCCCATTTGGAAAATTAGTCTATAGCAGCTAAGATGAATTGATGACCCTTGGAAGAAGGAGGATCAATCAAACCCACTATGTCGGTACCCCAACACTCGAATGGCCCTGGACCAATGTAAGATGTAGAATGTTGGGTTTTGGTGTAGGACCACACTGTGTATTTGACATTGGTGGCATCGCTTAGCTGTATCAATGTAATCTTTGATCATTGATGACTAGTAGTATCTTAGCCTCTTGATCTTGGCTTTCATCTTCAAACAGGAATGGTTGGCTTCACATAATCTTGAGTGTGCCTCAGTCATGATCTTACGGGCTTCATGCTTGTCTAAACAATGTAACCACATATGATCGAAAGACTGCTGGTACAAGACACCATCAACAAGAGCGTATGAAAGTGCTCTCTACTTCATCTGATGGGCTTGGGACTTCTCTTGAGGTAGTTTTTCTTTATTTAGGTAATACATGAATGGTTTCCTCCAATCTAACTCCTCATTCTTCTTAGCAATGGCAACCTCCCCTTCAAGAGAGTACTTTTTGATGAGTTCAATATAAATAAGTAATAAGACTTGCTATTTTGGACCTTTATTGATCTGGACTCATCCTCCGGACATGCCAACTCTTTGGAAAGCTTGGCTAAAGCATATGCTATGACATTCTCTCCTTGAGGAATCTTATAAATGGTAACCTTTGGGATTTGGGCCAATAACTCCATAGTGTACTTATGGTAGTGATGGAGCTTGGGCTTTATAACCTTATAGGACCCAACAATTTTATTGATAACTAACTGAGAATCCCTAAAGATGTCAATGTTCTAGATGCTTAGAGTAATGACTAACTCTAGACTGACAATCAGAGCATCATATTCAGCTTGATTATTGGTGCAAGGATTAGACAGCTGATATGAGAATCTCATCACATCACAGTTCGGAGTTATGAGAACTATTCCTATCCCTGCCTTTCTTGGAATAGTAGATTGTGGTTCTTCTCCTCTTTGAGAGGAAGTGGCACCATCAAAGTACATCTCCCAATGGTGAATGCTAATATCCCCTAAGTTCATGATTTGTTTATCAGGGAGATCATCACTAAGCAGAGAGTCATCAAGAAGTAGGTGTGCTGCTTGGAAATCCCTTAGTGCTTGTCAAACTATGACAGGATCATCGATCGTCATGCCAACTGTCCAAATGGCATCGATCACATCATGAGATATTGTAGTAGATTGATCCTAGAGATTAAGTTCATCTTATGAGAAAGCATGTAGTGTTGTAACTTTTGGGATGCAAAGATTAAATCTATGCAATGCTTCTCAATAGGTGGATAATTAGCCTCAGTAGGGATTAGACGATGGCTAAGGTAGTAGAGTGTGTTTTCCTTTCCTTCATCATTAGCTGATATTGGATAGCATCGAATTCGTCTTGGTAGGGTTTACCCTTTGAAACTGATGAACCACCTCGGGCTTGCGCTAGCGCTTCTTTCACTTGTTGTTCAACAAAGAGTTTGATATCCTTTTCTTGTATGGAGGTACTAACCACTACCTTCTTATACAAGTTAGTACTGTCCTGCTCTACTGGAGGCAAACTCTTGGATTGATCCAGGATATGCAACAACTCAGGCTGACCAGTCTCCACAATGGTCGGATGTACTACTGGAGCTTGATTCTGAAGCGCTAGAACTACCACTAGCAAATCTTCAAGTCTCTATCCCATTTAATCAATCTACTCATCTTTTTGTTTGAGTTGTTGAAGGAGGTGTTCAATCGAATAGGCTGTATCATCTTGTTCGACCACAACACCTTTCAAACTCTGGTGATCTCGAAGGAGACAACCTCTAGTATCCATCATATGCACCTCTACTGAGTCTTCCAACAAATCATCTTCATTGGGGTCAAAGCTAATCTTCTCCTCTTTAAGGTCAGACCAATCATACCCTAGGATTTCTTTCTTTTCGATAAGATACTGTGCTGCGATATCATCTAAGGAGCGGTCAAACTATGCAGGCATAAATGCTTATGGCTGACCAGTGGTGGGATCATGCTCATGAACAGAGATACACCTGACCTCCCCCTCTTGAAGTCAGGGCTATATACCGAGGGCACGTCGATGGTCATGGATGGAGTACTACCCATGAGGGGATCTATCGCCATGAGGACAACTGAATTGTCTCTTTCTCCCTCTATGCTGCTATATCTATGATCTGCTAAGGTGGTGGTGGTGATGGCACAACTATGATGCTACGGGGTCACCATTTCCTCTTCACCGTAACTAAAGTAGGAGGTTGAGTAGGAGAGCTCACCCTCACTTAAGTCGGCATCGTAGATGAAGCGGGATCCCTTGGCCATAGTTAGATCACTAGTGGGGCTTTCTTCTCTCTTAATGCTGCTCTCATGGCTTTGGATGGAACTATAGAAGATTGAACTTGCACTGGTGAAGGAAAATGTGGAGTAGAGCGGTATGATGGAGACATCACTCTTTTGTACTGGGGCTCTCCTCCCATGATGGGTTATACTAGTTAATACAATACTATCAATGTGACTAGCATGGGTAGTGCGCCAATCGAGGAAATCTATGATGATAGAGGCTACTGCCTACCTAGCATATCTTCACCTTTTTCTATTATTAATGTGAACTGATACTCGGGCCTCTCTGGCCCTCTCCTATCGAATCTACTCACCTACACTGCGAGGGATAACTAAGCATAGATCAGACTAAGCATTGGACTCTGGTCGTCCATAAGCCTTGCCAACTTGGTGCAAAAATTCCCTAAGGCTAGTATATGATCTCCTCCTATCTCTGATGGGTTCCTCATGATGAATTGGAGGTGGAGGTGACACTATTATCCTCCTGACATCTTTCTCCCCTTCAGAACTGAAAATAGGGTGGAACTTATTCTGATTAAGCAAAAGAGAAACTACCCTTGGTGACTCCTCTACTGCAATGTGATGGAATGTCTCCATCTCCTTGGCAATGCACACATGATTTTGCTTGATCTTATAGCTCATATTGCGATGCTAGGTTCAGCTTGGTGGAGCAATACAGGAGCTAGACCCTACCTCAAAGGTAGGAGAGACTATCCCTAAAGCTAGGGTAGCCTTCCCCTTAGAGGAAGCCAATGAGTGGGTACTAGCCTACACTGGGGTAGTGATAGGAACAACTAGCTGTACAGGCACTGGAACTATAACTGCTATAGTAAATTCTACCGCCTTCCTCTTCAGTGAGAGAAATTCAGAATCTGAGGGCAACTCAATATGGATGACTAGCTTCTACCTAGCCACCACATTCTTGATAACAATGGTGAGGGTTGCCCCCTTACAAGTGATCCTGTCCCACTCGAATCTTTGGCCAAAGTGTATCAGATGAGCAAAATTAGTTTGGGGAGGCTGGCCAATCCAAAATCCCAAAGGAGAAAGTTGAAAACATACTTTTGAGATTCCATTTGCTATACTAAACTGAGAAAAAGCTAAATGAGACTAAACTGGAAACTCTGCAATTATTGGAAAGAAACTCAAATCAGATTTTTTATCTTGGTATTCTGCTAATTTTTTAGATTTGTTTTAAAGTTTGTACACACACTCAATAATTTGAATATGTTAAGTGGTGCTCATTGAATTTAGGAGAGATTTTGAATAAATTGGAGGAGAGATTTTGAGTTTATTTAAGTTTAGAACCCACATTCAACAAATTTATGTATGTTGAATGGTTTCAAAATATTTTGGAGAGAGACTTCTGATGCTTCCATTGGTTCATATTTGAATTCAACTTTTATGGTTGGGGACCTTTTATTTAACAAATTTAAGTATTTTAAATAGAGGGTCATTTGATTTTATTGTTAGATTTGATTTTGGGATTACTCACTTAGCAAATTTGGGTAAGCTAGATAAGATGTTTGAAAACAATTTTGTTATTGCTTGTTTGCCCATGATGTATATCATGTGTGAATTTAGAAATGGAATCTTTACTTAGCAAATTTGTGTATGCTAAATAAGGCCCAAATCTAATTCTTGTTTTGATTTTGAAAATGGATCTTTACTTAGAAAATTTGTGTATGCTAAATAAAGCCCAAATGCATTTTGAATTTTGTTTAGATTTTTGAAAATGGGATCTTTACTTAGCAAATTTGTGTATGCTAAATAAAGTCCAAATGTGTTTGATTTTTATTTTAATTTTTTTTTAAAAATGGGATCTTTACTTAGAAAATTTGTGTATGCTAAGCAAAGTCCAAATTCATTTTCAAAAAGGGGGACTCTTTATTTAACAAATATGGTGTGTTAAATAGAATCCAATTTATTTTCAATTTTCTTTTAAAAAATAAAACTCTCATTTGACAAATTTGGGTATATCAACTGGAATTCTAATGTATTTTGATTTTTATGGTTCTTTGCAAATGAGATCTCCATTTAACAAATTTGGGTATGAAAAATGGAAGTCAATCATACTTTATTTTTTTAAAGATGAATTTTTTGTGTATGATTATTGCTTTTTTAAAAGAAGGAAATTCCAACTTAACACAGGTGGAATGTATTGAGTGGAGTTTCAAATGGTGTGATTTTATTTGAAAATAAAATCTCTATTCAACAAATTTAGATATATTGAATGAAGATGCTTATCTTCAATTTTTATGCTTTTTGAAGAAGGAAAGAAATTCCAACTTCAACATATGTAAGATATATTGAATGTAGTTTCTATTTTATGACATGATTTTATTTGGAAATGAAACCTTCATTCAATAAAATTGGGTATATTGAATGAAGATGTTCATTTTTAAATATGTGCTTTTTGAAAAGGGAGAGAAACTCCAATCTTCAACATATGTAAGATATATTGAATGGAGTTTCCATTTTATGAAATGATTTTGGAAATGAAACCTTCATTCAATAAATTTGGCTATATTGAATGAGGATGTTGATTTTTTGAATATGTGATTTTTGAAAAGATGATTTCTTATTTTGATTTTGAAAATATCCTACATGTAATAATCTTGAAGATTGTTAGATGAGGTAGAGTTATATATATTTTGTGAAAAGTTCTTGTGCAAGTATTTTATTATGTGAACTTTTTGGAAAGTGCTTTTGAAAAGTGATATTTTTATAAAGAATTTATTTTTCTTATTTATGGAATTAACTTTACCTTACCGTAGAGATGGTAAGAAAAAGGTCTTTAGTCATCTCTTTTGATTAAATTTTATTATCACCTAATGGGGGACCCAACAGGGGTTTTAAGACCTACATGGAGTGAGGTCCTAAAACCTAAAGGATGTTGGCTAGTTTAGCTTAAAAATGAAATGACCTAAGTGCCATCAGAAAAGAAGGATAGTCTTAGACTTATATGAAATATAAATACACTATCATTACTTGGAGATAATGATCATTTACCAAAGATGGTGAGAGGAACCATCTCTAGTGGAGTCGCCAGAAAAATCTACGGTATTTTATTTTAGATGTTTGGTGGGGTTGGGACACCACGTAGATCTACAAATGTACTTATTAGGGTGATTGGGTATGACATTGAAGAATGATGTACTATCTCAAGAGATAGAAGTCACCATCCTACAATGGACCTAAACAACTAATAAGGGCTCCGAAGGACAATGGCTCTTCGAATGTACTAGAGATCTTTCCCTTACTTTACATGGAAAAGTAAAGTAAGGTTTATTTTAAATTGGGTTTGTTAAGTTTCCTATGGAGGCTAGCCCTTGTAGTTAATTACATCATAAAGAATGAGATTCCTTGGGAATACTCTCAATTAAGGTAAATGATCATGGTCTCCAAAGATTTCAAAGATAGGACTATTAATCAATTGGTTATTTTTAGAAAATCAAGAGGAATTGAGAAAGAGGAGGGAGTTTAGGGAGATGAGTAGGGGATGCTCATGATACTAGGAAACATAGTGAGCATCCCAAAATATTCTATGGTTAGGTTTTATATTTTTGAAATTGAGGGAAATTATATGTTTGAGTTGAATTTTTATTAGAAATTTAGGGCTTATAATTTTACAATAAAAGATTGTAGAAATGCCTAAGAGGTGAGGATTTATGCTTATAGCCTGCAAAGGAAAACAATAATCTTAGATCCTAAATCTAGGGAGCTTTGGCAAGGGCCAGAGCATGACCTAAATCTAAGGGGAAAATGGGTATATGGAATACTTCCACAAGATAGAGTAAACCACCCAACTGTTGGGCTTACAACCGCTTGGGGGTGGAAACTCTACTCCAATTTTAAATACATGTAGGCAAGTCTTATGCTTTACAAGATAGCTAGGTTGTTGTTCATTTAGAAAGGAGACTAAGTCCTTAAGACTCCCTAAGAGACTAGATCATAAAGGGCATGAATTCATGACTTAATCTAATGCAAATTTTGTTAAGTTTTATTTTTGATTTTAGGACATTTTTATTTGACATAGGCTATGGGATTTCATATGCTTAATGCATGAGAAGATTGGTTATGGGCTAAAGATAGAAAGAAGGGGGTGTGTTTCCACCATGGCTCTCAAAGGTTAAGTCATTTTCTCTGGCAAAGGTGGAAGCCTTCCATTAGCAAGAGTGAAGCAATATGATTTATGCATGATATGGGATGTAAAACATCTAGCTAAGGGGTTGCTAAATCTTTTATTATCTTGATTTATGTCCTAGGCTTTAAGTGAGGTTATGAATTATTTAGTTTAATTTTGAGTTGATTAATTGGATAGAAAATTTATTTTTCTTTAAGAGCCTAATCGCATCTAGGCCATTCAACAACCATCAAGCAATTAAAAAACTAGGAAAATCATGCCATCCTAATCGAACAATCATAAATATAACATTAATCAATTTATAATATTAGCACAAAAGAGTAAGAGGCCGTTGTGGTTGGGTCCCATCGCCAACCCGAAAGAGGAAAATGGGTAGCCAAGCTCTACCCTTATATAACCCATTATAAATGAATAATTACAATTATAAATTCATGTTATGGGGGTCTTCATTCTTCATCTTCCATTCTTCACTCCTTATCCTTCATTCGTTCATCTTGATTTCTCCATTTCTTTCTTTTGGGTTATCTTGGGATGTAGCTTGCTCCAAGGCCTCACATGGTACATAAGACATAGTCTTATGAACAATGTTCATCCTAATCCCCATAACACTTGCTCCAAAACTTAATTGCAAAATTTACATCAAAATGGGAAAAGCAAATCTAACTAAACCTGCAAAACAAAAGTTAGCTAAACATACCACACAACCCAAGTAGTTATAAAAATAATTTGGACTTAGCACCCCACACATGGGTAACCAAGCCCACCTATCCTAGTTTGGATTATGCTTAGGGGTATAAGCAACCTACAAAGCAATATAATTTATATTTTTATTACAAGGTCCCTTAAGCACAATCCCCTACAGAAGACATGATTAGACTAAGATCGCCCTACCATCCAGTCTACACACATACACCCTAACATCCAGTCTAAAAACATTACATTACCAAACAAAATCATGCTTCAATATGCACCCTAAGAGCTAGAAATGGTGACTTAGCCTAATGTGTGTGTGCCATTTAAGGCTTGTGGCATGCCCTAGGTAGGTTTTAGGGTTGAAATTTTCTAAGTGTGAGAGATTCAACTTAGATGGTGATTTCATTTTAAGTGATTTAGTTGACTTGTCAATTTTAATTTGGTGATTTGATTTGGTTTGAATGAATCTACACTTAATGACTAAATGTTGTGAAGAAGAAGAAAGAGGAGAACTCTCTTTCATTTCTACCTTAAAGCATTTCTAAGGTAGATTCATTAATGAATTTCCTTTGGTGAATGATTTATTATGTATTTTTTAATTAATCCTAAGTTTGGATTTACTCTAAATAGCTTTATTCAATAAGAAAGACATCTTAGGATTAGTTAGGGTGGATTGCTATCACATAACACACACCCATTCATTTCTTTCTACCATGTATACCATGCATATGAATAATCTTAAGCATACCTATACATGCAATGCAAATCTTAGCACACTTTTATGATGAATGCAAAGAAATGTGGTTTGAAAATTTGGATGTACCATGAATGCATGTCTTTGTTATGTAGAAAAGAGGGACTCTTTTATCCATTAGCTAAATGCACATCCACATGTATAAAAGTTATAAGTGAGTATGACACCATTTTTTTTACATCGGGGCATAAGGTACAAGACCTACTTGGGCTACTTAAAACTTGACCAATGTCAAACAGACCATTTTTCTTAGATACATGTAAATGTACAAAAGAACCAAATGGATGAAGAATCATGCAAGAGATTTATGTTTGATTTGATTGTAAGATTTACATGTGTGTATGAAGGTGCTTCCTAAGTCTTAACATAGAGATGCATAGGAATAGATTTAGGCAAGTTTTATGTTCTTTTCAAATGAACTATATGCATCCTATGTGAATCCATATTAAGAGAGGAGATAAGAACTTCATAGTACACATCTTATGCTATCATCACATGCAAGCTTATAAATATTTATAACTAACATCACTTTATATATAATCTTTGATTTATAAGTTTTGAAAAGATAATTTTTTTGTTTAATAATGATAATAGCCACTCATATCCTTAATTTTAACCAACACATGCAATTTGACATAAAAGAAAACATTTTATTTAATTAATTTTTAAAAGAAATGAATGCATGATTTTAGGTGGCAAGCAATATTTAGCATGATTGGAAAGAAATGAAGGGATGTAAGTACATAACTTCATTCACCCTAATTAACCCCTAAGGACAATCATATAGAATAAGATCATTTAAAATGAATCAAAAATTCTTTAAAGAGATTTTTTATCTTTGAATTTGATTTGATTTGGAGATATGAAAAGGTTTGTTAATCTAACCCATTTCCCCATGTGTGAATTGGTTTGGTTTAATTTATAATTAGGTTGATTTTATATTCTAATTAGGTTAAGGTATGAATTAAATCTATTGATTTTCCATTACCTATACCACTTTAACATAATTAGCCAAGTAACTATAAGCCAACATATGATATGCAACCACATGTAAAATTAAATCAGTAATGCACCTAAGAAATAAGGGGCCTAATGCAATTGGTTCACAATTATTGGTTAATTAAGCTAAAGGGTTTAATTAAGTACTTTTATAACCCTCCTACACATGCAGTTTGATTATAATTTCCTTTGGAATCCTCTTAGGTTATTGAACACCTAAGAATCTACCCATGAATTGAATGATTAAATTATAGAATGATTTAGTTTTGAGTTTGATTAATTAAATTAATTAATGAAGTGATTAAGCCATTAATTAATTGCAAATTTATTAAGTGTTTTCCAAGTGAAATGAACTTAGGAAAAAATATTGAAAAAGAAGTCCTAATCTCATTCCCTATGTCCATTCACTATTCATGATGATTTAGCAAGCTTGATTAATGAATTTACCACTATTTAACATGTTAATAAATCATTTAGTTAATTAAGAGATTGATTAGGGATGAAATAAGCAATTCCCTTAATTAATCAAGCAATAAATTCAAAGAAAATTATGAGAGGTAGAGGTCATCCCATTGATTAACCTCAAAAAGTTTGAGAATAATTCCTAAATTACGTAGGGAGTAATTAACTTAATTACATTTCTAATAAAACCCAAATTGAGTTAAAATCATTATTTAAAATTAATTAATTTTAATTTTATATTATTCTTCTGAATTATCTTTAAAATGAGTATTTATTTATATTTTTCTACAATTAGTTATGAATTTTGGAAGTTTTAGTATTAAAATTGAATTAATTAATTAATCCCTTAATCCCATCATGTGGCTAATGCGTGATTTGATGTTTTCCACTTGGTGTGATGAGATAGGTTATTTAAGTTTCACATCCATATCGTTGATAATTAATGCTTTCTCTGGGGTCATCTAAGATTGGATGGTCGAGATTAATCCCGTGGTTTAGGCTTAGATCAAAGGGGATCTAGTGTGATATAATCACTACTATCTATTCCAATCATGTGGAATGGATGACATGTGATCCTTCTCCTTTGTGAGCAATGAGAGACGAACATCATTCATCTCTCTCCGTTCAATTCAAGCTCACCCGAGCTCGGATTGAGATCAAAATGATCCGACACCTTTGGAAGGAGGGGGATGCACATATAATGGTCAATATTTTATGGGGTGATAATATCCTTCAAAAAGGACCAACCAAATTTTACTATGTCTATGGTTTTGAGTAATTACCTCATCAAAAGCTAACACCGGTGCTTCCAACGGATGAGGTAGCTTCGTCTAGTAGAGATGAAGCCCTATTGAAGGAATTGGATCTTGGTTTGGAGTAGATTACTCAGTTTACCAAGCTCCTCTTCAATGAAGATCGACTTTGATCAAAGTGATGCTTCTCGTGGCTTGGAGACTTGGGAAATAACTTGATTGAGCTCGATGAAGTCCACTGATGGTGTGTGCAAGGTTAATTTGATTTTGATGGAGAATTGAGTGAGTTGGATTTTCAATTCACCTCCCCTATTTTGGCTTTGAGGAAAATCAAGAGTGAGAAATGGGGGAGCTCTGGAATGGTTTGCAAAGGCTTGGCGAAGCTTCGATTCAACCCTCTTAGCATTGTGGAAATAAATTCTTCTGGTTTGAGTGGAAATGAGAGAGGGTATATCTCCTCCTCCTTGGATCAGATGGTGATGGGCTATTTTTTCATTTTTGATCAATGGAAAGGATTGGAAGAACAGTTTGAGCTACAAAACACCCAACATGTGTCATTTTGGGTAGTGGAGGGAAGGAGAGTGGATGCCCATGTGTTAGATGAGTGCATTAGGAGTTCTAAGTGTTCAATTGCCAATGGGGAGGTCAGTTTGGCCTTGCCTTGGGTATGGTCAACCCAAGCCCATTGGGTCATATTCACCACCTCCCTTGGTGCCCATGTTGACTAATGGAAGGATGCCAAATGGTCTTGAGAGAGACATGACCAAATTCCAAGTGAATTTGGTCATAGGATACCCTTTGACCTAAGGGCAAAGTGGTCATTTGGCCATGATTTTGACTTGGGCAGATTCAAAATGATTCAAAAATGGGTTTGGCCAAATTTCAAGTGTTTTGGAGTTCATTTGATTTGATTTGGCTCACTTTAATCTATTTAGGTCAAATTGGGTCAAACCATGGGTTAAGTTAAGTTCGAATAATCATTCGGAGCCTATGGGTATCTTGGTTTGGTTCAATTTGGTTTAGATTTAGTTTTGGTTCATTTGAGTCAAATGGATCAAGTTGACAAATTTAACCCATTTGACCCAATTGGGTTAGATCATGGGTTGGTTTAGGCTTGGTTGACCATTTGAAATGTATTGCAAGCTTTGGTTTCAATCAATTTTGATTTGGTTTGATTTCAAGTTGATTTGACCTTTTAGGTCAAGTTGGGTTCATGGTCAATTGGGCTAGGTTGGGTCTAATTGGCCAATTGAAGCTTTGGTCAAGTTCAACAAGTGATTTGGAATGAATTTGACTCATTAGTTGCAATTAATTTGGCTTAGATCAAGATTTGACACAGTTTGGTTTTTTAGGACAATTTGGGTCAACTTAGGTCAAGTGGCCAATTAGGCTTGGTTTAGCTCAATTATTGGCTTGATCATGTTCAATGATTGATTATGGATTGGTTTAGATCAATGGTTTCAATCAATTTTGCTTGTAGTGAATTTTGGGTTGTTTAGGTTTTATTTGGGCTAAGTGTTGACTTGGCAAAGGTTTGGTTTTCCTTGGTTTGAACCAATTTGAGTTGTTGATCATCTTAGGTTGATTGTTGCTCACAATGTGAGGCTTAGATGGGCTTAGTTCAATCAAATTTGGGTTGGATTAGAATTTGGCTCAAAATAATCCTTTAGGTCACTTTGGGTTAAATGAGCCTAAATGGGTTAATTGGCTTGATCAAGGCTTGGTTCAAGTTTGGTTGAACTCACATATGGGCTTATGATGGAAATTTATTGATGGAAATATAAATCCAATTGCAAGAGATTTGGAGTCAAATGGGTTTTGGTTCATTTGACATTTTCAAGCCAAAAGGATGAACATTGGTTTGACTTGGGTTAGTTTGATTTTGGTTTGGTTATTATAGTTTATGTTTATATTTGGGCATGTGATTGAAGGAGTTGTTTTAAATAGAAAATCAAGGGTTTGGATTGATAGAATGATTTGGCTTGAAAGAAATAAGTTGGATTTTGGTTTAATTTTGGGTTTAGTTTTGGTTATTTGAATTTATACTTCATTTATATTTGTGAATATAAATGAAGCTATAATGAGTTATGAGAAAATCATTTGAGTTTGGAGTAATTTTGGTTTGGTTTGGGCTTAGTCCATAAGATGAAATCAAAGTGCTTAGGAAAGATTTTGGGATTTGAGTTCAATCATGGGTTTCAATCAAAGTGCTTAGGAAAATCGAGAGTGAGAAATGGGGGAGCTCGGGAATGGTTTGCAAAGGCTTGGTGAAGCTTCAACTCAACCCTTTTAGCATTGTGGAAATAAATTCTTGTGGTTTGAGTGGAAATGAGAGAGGGTATATCTCCCCTTCCTTGGATCAAATGGTGATGGGCTATTTTTTCATTTTTGATCAATGGAAAGGATTGGAAGCACGGTTTGAGCTGCAAAACACCCAACATGTGTCATTTTGGGTAGTGGAGGGAAGGAGAGTGGATGCCCATGTGCTAGATGAGTGCATTTGGAGTTCCAAGTGTTCAATTTCCAATGGGGAGGTCAGTTTGGCCTTGCCTTGGTTATGGTCGAACCAAGCTCACTGGGTCATATTCACCACCTCCCTTAGTGCCCATGTTGACTAATGGAAGGATGCCAAATGGTCTTGAGAGAGACATCATCAAATTCCAAGTGAATTTGGTCATAGGATATCATTTGAACTAAGGGCAAAGTGGTCATTTGGCCATGATTTTGACTTGGGCAGATTCGAGATGATTCAAGGATGGGTTTGGCCAAATTTCAAGTGTTTTGGAGTTCATTTGATTTGATTTGGCTCACTTTGATCTATTTAGGTCAAATTGGGTCAAATTGGGTCAAACCATGGGTTAGGTCAAGTTCAAATGATCATTCGGAGCCTATGGGTATCTTGGTTTGGTTCAATTTGGTTTAGATTTGGTTTTGGTTCATTTGAGTCAAATGGATCAAGTTGACCAATTTGACCCATTTGACCCAATTGGGTTAGATCATGGGTTGGTTTAGGCTTGGTTGACCATTTGAAATGTATTGCAAGCTTTGGTTTCAATCGATTTTGATTTGGTTTGATTTCAAGTTGATTTGACCTTTTAGGTCAAGTTGGGTTCATGGTCAATTGGGCTAGGTTGGGTCTAATTGGCCAATTGAAGCTTTGGTCAAGTTCAACAAGTGATTTGGAATGAATTTGACTCATTAGTTGCAATTAATTTGGCTTAGATCAAGATTTGACACATTTTGGCTTTTTAGGACAATTTGGGTCAACTTAGGTCAAGTGGCCAATTATGCTTGGTTTAGCTCAATTGTTGGCTTGATCATGTTCAATGATTGATTATGGATTGGTTTAGATCAATGGTTTCAATCAATTTTGCTTATAGTGAATTTTCAGTTATTTAAGTTTTATTTGGGCTAAGTATTGACTTGGTCAAAGGCTAGGTTTGACTTGGTTTGAACCAATTTGAGTTGTTGATCATCCTAGGATGATTGTTTCTCACAATGTGAGGCTTAGATGGGCTTAGTTCAATCAAATTTGGGTTGGATTAGAATTTGGCTCAAAAAGATCCTTTAGGTCACTTTGGGTCAAGTGAGCCTAAATGGGTTAATTGGCTTGATCAAGGCTTGGTTCAAGTTTGGTTGAACTCACATATGGACTTATGATGGAAATTTATTGATGGAAATATAAATCCAATTGCAAGCGATTTGGAGTCAAATGGGTTTTGGTTCATTTGACATTTTCAAGCCAAAAGGATGAACATTGGTTTGACTTGGGTTAGTTTGATTTTGGTTTGGTTATTGTAGTTTATGTTTATATTTGGGCATGTGATTGAAAAGTTGTTTTAAAGAGAAAAATCAAGGGTTTGGATTGATCGAGAATGATTTGGCTTGAAAAGAGTATAAGTTGGATTTTGGTTTAATTTGGGTATACTTCATTTATATTTTGAATATAAATAGTTATGAAAATCATTTGAGTTTGGAGTAATTTTGGAACAGATGAAATCAAAGTGCTTTGAGATTTAATCAATCATGGGTTTCAATCATTTGATTTGGAATTGAAATTCATGATTGATTTTGAATAAATAAATTAAGTTGGATTTGATTTATGATTTGAGAATATCAATTGAGTAGGAATTAATTTAATATTTGAGTTGGATTGATTTGAAGGAGGGAGGCAAGGATTAGGTTCAAATTATAGGGTAAGCAAGTCCTCTTAATACCTCTAAGACATAACCTATTCCTATGGCTAACTCCTCTAAGTCTCTAGGGTTAGTTTAAGTGTTCACCTAATTACTAGAAGTGTCTTAAGACTAAGGAACTCTTAGTGACTAGAGGAGTCCTATGTCTAAGATGGAGAAGTTGAGAGCTCACTCCAAAATTCAGGTGCTTTCTCAAGAGAAGAAGAAACCTATTCCGTGAAAGGCGGTAAGAATAGTTCTTTTAACTTTAGACTACGATGTGATGAGATTCTCATATCATCTATCCAATCCTTGCACCAATAATGAGGCTGAATATGAGGCTCTGATTGTCGGTCTGGAGTTAGCCGTTACTCTAAGCATCTAGAACATCAACATCTTTGGGGATTCTCGCTTATCAAAAATCACTAGGTCCTATAATGTTATAAAGCCCAAGCTCCATCACTTCAACAAGTACACCATGGAGTTGTTTGCCCAAATCTTAGAGGTTACCATTTATAAGATTCCTTGAGGAGAGAATGCCATAGCGTATGCTTTAGCCAAGCATGCCAAGGAGTTGACATGTCTAGAGGATGAGTCCATATCAATAAAGGTCCAAAATAGACAATTCTTATCCCTTATTGATATTTAACTCATTAAAAAGTACTCTCTTGAAGGGGAGGTTGCCATTTCCAAGAAGGATTAGGAGCTAGATTGGAGGCAACCATTCATGGATTACCTAAATAAAGGAAAACTACCTCAAGAGAAGTCCCAAGCCCATTAGATGAAGCAGAGAGCACTATCCTATGCTATTGTGGATGGTGTCTTGTACTAGTGGTCATTCGATCATATGTGGTTATATTTTTTAGACAAGTACTATGCCTGTAAGATCATGATCGAGGTACACTCAGGACTATGTGGAGCCAACCAATCCGGTCTGAAGATGAAAGTCAAGATTAAGAGACTAGAATACTATTGTATGTTAATGATCAAAGATTGCTTGGATATGGCTAGGCGATGCCAACAATGTCAAATACATGGTGTGGTCCTATACCAATCACCCAACATTTTACATCCAACATTAGCCTCATGGCCATTCAAGTGTTGGGGTACTGACATAGTGGGTCCGATTGATCCTCTTTCTTTCAAGGGTCATTGGTTCATTTTAGCTGCTATTGACTAATTTTCCAAATGGACAAAGGCGATTCTACTCAGAAAGGTCACAGCTCAGCATGTGCTCCAATTTTTTAGGAATAATATCTTACATAGGTTCAGAGTGCCTCGATGAATTATATCTGATAATGGTACTACATTTAAGAGCACTGAGATCAATAACTTTTCCCAGAGACATAATATAGATTAGAGATATTCTACCATCAACTACCCAAGGGAAAATGGCTTAGCAGAAGCCTTTATCAAAACTCTCATCCAAATACTAAAGAAGACACTCAACAATAATAAGTTATAGTGCCATGAGTAGTTAGTTGAAGCCTTGTGGGCCTCCTGAACCACATATAGAACTCCAACTCAGTATACTCCTTTCTCCTTAGTGTATGGGTCTAAAGATGTTCTACCATTAGAAGTCTAACTCCCATCACAAAGGATAGCTATGGGTAGCAAGACCACACAGAGCATAATGCTAAGTTCTGGTTAGAAGATCTCGAAGGTTTGGAGGAGAGATACATGCGAGAATGAAAAAACCTCAAGTTGTACAAAGCTAAAATGATTCAATATCACAATAAGTTGGTCTTTGTCCTAGAGCGTTTCAAGTAAGAGGGCTTATTTTAGTTCTAAGGAGACCAATTATTTCCCATCATAAGATGTGAGCTAAGTTTGAACCAATTTGGGAAAGCCTTTTTTCCATAGAGAAGGCCCACCAAGAGGATCCTATTAGCTTATTAATCATAAGGGAGAGCACCCAATGCTTTCAATCAATGGGCTGTACTTAAATAAATATTATAAATCATGTTTAGAAATAATTATCATCAATGAAAATTCCATTTTGAACTTAATATCTTCCATGTTGAAAGTATTCTTGTTTGAATCCGCCATGATGTGTTTAGGGTATATGTAAGGAACTCGAGTGCTATCTTTTCCTTCATCGACACAACACAATGACAAACTAAACACAAACATATAAAATAAACACATATCTTTTATCTCGGGATACTCTGAGTTGAGATAATCCACCCAACAACACTCACTCAGTAGCTGCTTTAGGTCTGGTTAACGTGGTACCCTGCTAGTGTGTCACCCAGTTGTCATCTTGCTTTGGAGGATGTTAGTTTGCTACGCTATTTTTTCTTACTTGGCCACTACACATTGATGAGCACCTTGTTAGTTTGGTAGGCCTTACTGCGTGGCCAATAAGCTACCTCATGTTGGCTTTGTTTAAGAGGTTGTGAGTCTGCTAAGCTTTCTTCTTAGATTAGCCTTCATGCGCTGGCTGGGTCAAGTATATTTTAGGTTTAAGATAACTCCCCTAGTGGCTCTTCCCTCTTGACTACTTCAAGTTTGGTTCCAATCCTTCCTCGGGGCTCCCCACTTAGTAATCACTCTAGCTCAGATATTATATGTCCTGCTGATGACAGACTACCCTGATGATCAATTTCACTTGAAAAGTTGTAAGCCTATACATTTTATTTCTAGATTGATCATTGCAAACAGGCACCTTAGTTTGGTTAGTTCTCACTATGTTGACGGATACACCACTCATGCTGACGGATACACCTTAGGTTGGTTGGTTTTCACACCTTAGGATACACCACTCATGGCAGATGTAAGTCTACTATGCATTCTCCTTGAGTTGGCCACCGTACACCTATAGGCTTTCTTTTCCGTGGCTTAAGATAATGCCCTTGCACTTCCCACAGTGAACTATATTTGGATCACATCCTTTGCGACCCCATATTGACACTACCCAGGTTACTATCAGATTGGACATTTCCCCTTTCCTAGTAACCACCCATGTGGTCAAAGAATCCTTCCTTTGGATGTGCAAATTCTCCCTTGGTTTAGTAAATTTGAGATAGGTTAAGGCCTACATAGTCCCTTCTTAGTGTGTTCCCTCGCACACTAATAGGATCCATGCAAACATATAAACAAAAAAATATTCACTTGTGGCTTATGAGGACACCCCTAGCGGTACCTTTTCCCAAGTAGTCATCCTATCTTTAGGGCAGTGTCCGCAAAACTACCTATAGGTACTATGTGACTACTCTTGAGTTGATATAAGTCCTCAGCAGCATTCACTCAGTAGTCACCCCTAAGTCAGGTTTAATTTGTTGTGCTACCAACAGGTCACCCCACAATTGTTCCCTGCTTTAGAAGATGTAAGTATGCTATGCCTTCTTCCTAGCACAACAGTTGCACACCAAAGGCAACCCCTTAGGTTTGCTAGCTCTACCCACAACCCGTAGACTATCCCTTTGGATTTTCAAATCTAAGATAGGACAAGTCTGATATATCCCCTTCTTAGTGGGTCCATTGCACACCGACATGGTCCATAAATTAAATCTATCAAATTTGATCAAACTCATATTCCCAGCAGATATGCCCTCAATTCAAAATCAACCTAAACCAAACAAACCATATCAAATCACATGAAATTATGATGAACTTAATCCCAACTACTTTTGAGTTGACATAAGTCTCCAACCGCATTCATTCAGTAGTCGCACTAGGTCAAGTTTGATTTGTTGTGCATCCAACAAGTCACCCCAATGGTTGTTCCTCGATTTGGAAGATGTCAGTCTGCTATGCCATCTTCCTAGCATAATCGTTGCACACAGAAAGGCAACCCCTTAGGTTGGCTAGCTCTATCCCTCAACCGGTAAATCGTCCATTTGGATTTGTAAACCTGAGGTAGGTCAATGCTGATATAGCCCCTTCTTAGTGGGTACATCGCACATTGATAAGGTCCATACATTTACTCAGATTAAATTAAACCCAATCTAATTTTCCCCAGTGGAGTTAAATCACACCATTCTCCCTTGTGGAGCCAAAAATCATATATAAATAAGTCAAGGAACCAAATCAAATTCAAAACCAACCTCCCAAGTGGAGCCAAATTAAACTAACTCACTCGTAGAGTCTAAATCAAAGATATCCAAATAAACTCTTATTCTCAGCGAATACATCCCCAAACAAATCTATGAAATAAATCTCAAATCCCAATCCCTAGTAGATAGCCCGAACCTACTTCCCTAGTGGAAGGTTCATATAACCGATCCCTAGTGGACTCGAGCCCATATCTCTAGCAGATATGCTTCCACATAAATTAAAACAAAACAAATTAAAGTCGATTCGATCTTAATCCCTGGTGGATTATAGATTCTTATTCTAGTGGATCTTCTTTCCATAAATTATATAATCAAATCAAATTAAAACTTTATCCCCAGATTTTCTTCTCTTATGCCCTCGACATAGACCCCTCACATGTCATTTCCAATGCTTGTGTGATCCCCTAACGGATCTCCCTCCATGTCCTTGACATGGAATTTTCATCAAATCTTATTTCTTCTCTTATGCATACCTTTAATACTTAAACTAATAGCCTAACAATGTATTCGTTCAAATTACATCATCTTAACATTGTAATCAACATTTTATGATTTTTGATGGTGCAAGCTAAAACTAACTATACAATATCATGCTAAACATATTATAGTGTGAATTAACACACTATATTATATTATAATTTGCTATAATATAAAATATTATCTAACATTACACCCCATTAGAATGACTTAAAAGGAACAAATAACAAAATTTTCTCAAAATATGAGTAATGTTCATTTTGGATGTAAAATTGTTATTTTTCTACTAGAAATGGTACAAAATAGGATAATTTTGGTGTTGCTTCTTGGTGTGCGTCATGAATTTGGCCAAATTCTTCCATCTCAACCTTCAAATTAACATTTTTATGAGTTTTGACCCATTGTATTATAACAAAAGTAAAATATACCAAAATGTACAATAACATTTAGTAACACGCCACGACATTCATAAATATGTGACATTATATTATTATGTGCATTATATTTTAATATGCTTTCATATAATATATTATTTTACATTACACCTTAAAATGAATCACTTTAAGAAAAAAAATTATAAAATTTTATTGAAAAAGGAACAATTATTTTGAATGCAAAATTCCATTCTTTTGATTAAATGACACACCATAGCACACCCCCCAATGATGTTCCCTAAATCTGACCTTAAATTTTTCCAAATCCCATCATCTTAGCATATAAATATGTATTTTTATGAATTATACCAGTAAAAACTCTACTACATCATACTATAATAAACTAAAATATGCTAAACAATAAGTAGTAATACACAATGGTATGCTATAATGCATGATGCTACACTATGTTATGGCATCCTATATTATAATACACTATAACATATTATATTATATTATATTATATTAAATTAAATTATATTGCATAGTACATCACAAGGGATTGCTTAAGATAAAAAATCATAAATTTAATCTAAACAATAAAAAAACTATATATTTTTGTCGTATCACTTACATATTTTAAATTCAAACAATATATTATGAAGCCATGCTCTACCTATTATAAATTTGGCCAAATTCCACCATTTTAAAGTCTAAATCAACATTTTTATAACTAATGCTAGTGTAGGCTTGACTACATGATTGTAAAATACTAAAAGAATTTAAAATGCCCAGAGTAATATATTATGATATATGATGCTATACTATGTTACAACATTTAATATTTATTTGGACCATAAAATCTTACTTTTTAGATTATAAATGGCATAGCACACCTTTGGTACTACAACCTAATTCCCATTTCAATTTTAACAAATTTCATCATCTGATTTATTAAATCAATATTTTTATGATTTATATTAATATAGACTATAGGGCACAATACCATAATATACTAAAACATTTCAAAATATCATATAACATCCAAAAACACATCACTACATGCTCAAATATATGCTGCTACATTATACTATAATATATGATAATATAATATGATTTAGTGTTAGGGTTTAGGGTATTCAAATCTCTAATAGTTAAGGGAAAGCCTCTTGAAGACATTTTCTTTAGCTACCATAACTATGTTAGGACTAGGTCATTCTTTAGATCTACTCTTAATGACATCTTTATTCAAAGTTTATGGTTTAGGGTTTAGGGTAAATTTAGGGTTTTGGGTTTAGGGCTTAGGGTTTAGGGTTAGTTTAGGATTTAAAGATTACGATTAGTTTAGGGTTTAGGGTTTAGGTTTGGGGTTTAGGGTTTAGGTTTTAGGGTTTGGGGTTTATGGTTTTAGGGATTAGGGATTAGGGATTAGGGTTTAGGGTTTTATCGTTTAGCGTTCAGGGTTTAGGGTTTAGGGGTTTAGGGTTTAGGGTTTAGGGTTTATGTTTTTAAAGGTTTAAGGTTTAGGGTTTATGTTTTAGTTTAGGATTTAGGGTTTAGAGTTTAGGATTTATTGTTTAAGTTTTTTTATAATAAAGAATAAATTCAGATTCAACATTTATTTTTTTGATTTCATCAACCAAGTAGCACCCCAAGTTTTCTAAGACACAAATGATGACAGATCAAAAATGAGCACCCATAGAACAAATCAAAAACCCTATATAAGTAAAACCTTCTCTACTGTAAAGATAAAGTTCCATAAGCAGTAGATCAGATCGATCGTTCTTCAATTTCTCTAATTTTGATCAGAACCACCCTGCTCTCAGTAGCGGGATCATCATATCATCGATCTCTCCGTCCACCACCACCATGGGCGTAATCTCCGCTCCTCTACCTCCATAACCACCACTACTCTAACCACCACCTCCATATCCACTAGCACATCCACATCTCCCACCACCACTATGATAACTGCCACCTCCAACATCGCCACCACAACCAGATCTAGACTGAGCTTAGTTGGTGATGTTCTTACCGTCAAGTTTTTGCCCATTCTTAGGGTTTAGGGTTAGTTTAGGGTTTAGGGTTTAGGGTTAATTTAGGGTTAAAGATTGTAGATTTTTAGGTTTAGGGTTTAGGGTTGTGGGTTTTGGGTTTTAGGGCATAGGGTTTTGGGTTTAGGGTTTAGGGTTTAGAGTTTTAGGGTTTAGGGTTTATTATTTAGAGTTTAGGGTTTATAGTTTAGGGTTTAGGGTTTAGGATTTACGGTTTTAAGGTTCAGGGCTATAAGTTTAGGGTTGTAGGTTTAGGGTTTTGGGTTAGTTTTAGGGTTTAGAGTTTTGGGTTAGTTTTAGGGTTTAGGGTTTAGTGTTTAGGAATTTAGGGTTTAAGTTTTTTTTAATTAAGTAAACAGATAGGTTTAGGTTTATTTAGTTTATTTTTTATTTATTTGAGTTTAATTTATTTTTTATTTTTATTTAGGTTAATTTTTTAATTTTATTTAATTTAGTTTATTTATTTTAGCTATATTTAATTTAGTTTAGGTTTTTTATTTTAGTTTATTTTTTAGGTTTAGATTTACTTTTTAGTTGAGTTTTATTTATTTATTTTTTTGAGGTTTAGGTTTTTTTTTATTTTTTTAGGTTTAGGTTTAGGTTTTTATTTTAGTTTTTTAGGTTAATGTTTTAGGTTTTCATTTTAGGTTTATTTTTAGGTTTTAATTCTTAGTTTAGATTTATTTTTAGTTTAGGTTTAGGTTTAGGTTTAGTTTATTTTAGGTATAGGTTTAGGTTTTATTTATTTTAGTTTAGGTTTAGGTTTTTTTTTTTTAGTTTAGGGTTTAATTTTATTTTTTTTAGGTTGTATTTTTAGGTTTGTTTTTTAGGTTTAGGTTTTTATTTAGTTTTTATTTTATTTTTTTTCAGATTTATTTTATATTTATTTTAGGTTTAGTTTTGATTTTATTTAGGGGTTTTATTTTTTTTAGTTTAGTTTAGGTTTTTATTCATTTTATTTTAGTTTAGTTTTTATTTTTTATTTTATTCTCCTTTTAGGTTTAAGTTTAGGTTTAGGTTTAGGTTTAGGTTTTAGTTTAGGTTTCTATTTTATTTTATTAATTTATATTATTTTTATGTAGGCTTTTTTATTTATTTTATTTTTAGGTTTTATTTAGTTTAGGATTAGATTTTAAGCTTTTTAAGGTTTAAGGTTTAGGGTTAGTTGAGGGTTTAGGTTTAAGGATTAAGGTTTAAGGTTTTATGGTTTAGGGTTTAGGGTTTAGGTCTAGGGTTCACATTTTAGTTTAGGATTTAGTATTTTTTTTATTTTTTTTAACAGAGAAGAAATTCAGATTCAACATTTCTTCTTTTTGATTTCATTAACCAAGTAACAAACTAAGTTCTTTAAGACACAAGCGATGACATAGATAATAAATGAGCACATATAGGTTAAATCAAAAACCCTAGATAACTAGAGCTATCTCTATTGTAAAGACACAACTCCATAAGCAGTAGATTGGATAGACCATTCTTCAATTTCTAGTTCCCATCAAAACCACCCTAGCCTCTCGAGTTACGGGATCCACCATCATATCCCTAATCTCTCCCTCCACCACCACCACGGATGTAACCTCCATCGCACCTCCCACCTCCATAACCTCCACTGCTCCGACCACCACCTCCATATCACCAGTACCTCCATCCCTCACCACCACTATGATAATTGTCGCCTCTGCCTTCACCTCAACTACTAGATATAAATTAAGCCTAGTTGACGGTGATGTTCCTGTCATCAAGGTTCTGCCCATTCTTAGGGTTTAGGTTTATTAGGCTTTATGGCTTAGATTTATTTTTTTACTTAATTTAGTTACTTTAGGTTTAGGTTTAGGGTTTGGGGTTTAAGGTTGGTGTTAGAATTTAGGGTTTATGGTTTTAGAGTTTTTTCTTTTAGGGTTTAGAATTTACGATTCTAGGGTTTAGAATTTATGGTTTAGGGTTTAGGGTTTTAGGGTTTTTCTTTTAGGTTTTAGGGTTTAGGATTTTACGGTTTAGGATTTGGGGTTTGGGTTTAAGGTTTAGGGTTTAGTGTTTAAACTTTAGGGTTTAGGGTTTAAAGTTAGCTTAGAGTTTAGGGTTAGTTTATGGTTTAGGCTTTAGGGTTTAGGGTTTTTAGGGTTTACGGTTTAGGGTTTTTAGGTTTTAGGGTTTAGGGTTAGTTTAGGGTTTAGCATTTAGGGTTTTAAGGTTTAGGGTATAGGGTTTAGGGATTAGAGTTTAGGGTTTTAAATTAAATAAATTGGTAGGTTTTGATTTGTTTAGTTTATTTTGTTTATTTTTTATTTATTTTAGTTTATTTTATTTAGTTTAGTTTATTTATTTTATGTTTATTTATTTTAGTTTTGGTTTTATTTTAGTTTATTTTTTAGTTTTAAGTTTAGGTTTATGTTTATTTTTTAGTTTAGTTTTTTTTTTATTTTATTTATTAATTTTAGATTTTATTTTTTTATTTTTAGGTTTATGTTTAGGTTTTTATTGTATTTTTTAAGCTTAGATTTTATGTTTTTATTTTAGGTTTATTTTTAGGTTTTATTTTTTTAGTTTAGGTTTAGGTTTTATTTATTTTAGTCTAGTTTATTTTAGTTTTGGTTTAGGTTTAGTTTATTTTTATTTTAGGTTTAAGTTTTTTTTAATTTAAAGTTTAGGTTTTTTTTATTTATTTTTAGTTTTTATTTTTAGGTGTATTTTTGAGGTTTAGGGTTATATTTAGTTCTTATTTTTTTTATTTTAGGTTTATTTTATTTTTATTTTAGGTTTAGTTTTTATTTTATTTAGGTTTTTTTACTTTTTAGTTTAGTTTAAGTTTTTATTTATATTATTTTAGTTTAGTTTTTAATTTTTTATTTTATTTTATTTTAGGTTTAGGTTTAGATTTAGGTTTTCATTTTTGTTTTTATTTTATTTTATTTATTTATTTTGTTTTTGTCTAGGTTAATTTATTTATTTTATTTTTAGGTCTAATTTAGTTTAGGTTTAGGTTTTTAGCATTTTAGGGTTTAGGGATTTAGATTAGTTTAGGGTTTAGGTTTTTTTTTTGGCCTTAGGGTTTAGGATTTAGGGTTTAGGGTTTATGTTTTTGGCTTTAGGGTTTAGGGTTAGGGTTTAGGCTTTAGGGTTGAGGGTTTTTAGGGTTAGGGTTTAGGGTTTAAAGTTTAGGGTTTAAGTTTGGGTTCTAGTTTTAGTTTAGGGTTTAAGGTATTTGGTTTTATTTTAAATAGAGAACAAATTTAGATTAAATATTTCTTCTTTTCAATTTGAGCAAACAATAAACTGAGTTTTCTAAGACACGAGAGAAGACATTGATAAAAAAATGAGCACACATAGAGCAAATCAAAAACCCTAGATAAGTAGAACCATCGCTATTATAAAGATAGAATTCCATAAGCACATAGATCGAATCAGTTGTTCATCAGTTTCTCCAGGTCCCATCAGAACCACCCTACCCTCTCGAGTAGCCGGATCCACCATCATATTCATGATCTCTCTTTTCGCCACCACCATGATTGTAACCTTCGTTGCTCCACCCACCTCCAAAACCATAATTGCTCTGACCACCACCTCCATATCTAGTAGCACCTCTAGAACCCCCACCACCACTACGATAACCGTCGCCTCTGCCTTCACCTCCACCAATGGATATAGATTAAGCCTGGTTGATGATCATGTTCCTGCCATCAAGGTTCTGCGCATTCTTAGGGTTTAGGTTTAGTTTAAGCTTATTAGGTTTTAGGGTTTAGGTTTATTTTTTAATTTATTTAGTTACTTTAGGTTTAGGATTTGGGGTTTAGGGTTTAGGGTTAGGGTTTAGGGTTTAGGGTTTAGGGTTTAGTGTTTTAGGGTTTAAGATTTTAGGGTTTAAGGTTTTTGAGTTAGGGTTTAAGGTTTTTTAAGGTTTAGGGTTTAAGATTTACAGTTTAGGGTTTATTGTTTAAGATTTTTTTTTAAATTAAGTAAACCGGTAGGTTTAGGTTTACTTAGTTTATTTAGTTTATTTTTATTTATTTTAGTTATTTTATTTTTTATTTTATTTAGGTTTTTTTAAATTTTATTTATTTTAGGTTTATTTATTTAAGTTTAGGTTTTTTATTTTAGTTTATTTTTTAAGTTATATGTTTATCATTTAATTTACTTGTATTATTAATTTATTTTTGAGGTTTAGCTTTTATTTTTTATTTTTACGTTTAGGTTTAGGTTTTTTTTTATTTTCTTAGGTTTAGGTTTAGGTTTTATTTTAGGTTTATTTTAGGTTTTTTATTTTTTAGTTTAGGTTTAGGTTTATTTTAGTTTATTTTATTTTATTAGTTTAGGGTTTAGGTTTAGTTTATTTTAGGTTTAGGTTTTATTTATTTTAGTTTAGTTCATTTTAGTTTATGTTTAGGTTTATTTTATTTTGTTTATTCATTTTTGATTTTTTTCAATTTAGGGTTTAGGTTTTATTTTTTATTTAACTTTAAGTTTTTATTTTAGCTTTATGTTTTTATTTAATTTTTAATTTATTTTATTTTATGTTTTATTTATATTTATTTTACATTTAGTTTTTTATTTTATTTAGGTTTTTTATTTTTAAGTTTATTTTATTTTTTTAGTTTAGTTTAGCTTTTTAATTATTTTATTTTTATTTAGTTTTTATTTATTTTTATTTATTTTTTAATTTTTAGGTTTAGGTTTAGGTTAAGGTTTTAGTTTAGTTTTTTATTTTATTTTATTTAGGTTTAGGTTTTTTTATTTATTTTATTTTTAGTTTTTATTTAGTTTAGGTTTAGGTTTTTAGGTTTTTAGGGTCTAGGGTTTTGGGTTTTGGGTTTAGGGTTATAGGTTTTAGGGTTTGGGGTTTAGGGTTTAGGGTTTAGGTTTAGGATTTTAGTTTAGGGTTTAGGGTTTTAGGGTTTAGTGTTTAGGGTTTAGGGTTTAGGGTTTAGGGTTTAGGGTTTAGGGTTTAGGATTTTGGGTTTAGGGTTTTTTTAAAATTAACTAAACCTTTAGGTTTAAGTTTATTTAGTTTACTTTTATTAATTTTATTTTATTGTTTTAGTTTTATTTAGTTTAGTTTATTTATTATAGGTTTATTTATTTTAGTTTAGGTTTTTTATTTTAGTTTTTTTTTTGTTTAGGTTTAGGTTTAGGTTTATTTTTTAGTTTAGTTGTATTTTTATTTTATTTTTTAGGTTTAGGTTTTATTTTTTTAGTTTTAGGTTTCTTTTTTTAGTTTAGGTTTTGGTGTACTTTTAGTTTATTTTGTTTTATTTAGTTTAGGGTTTAGGTTTAGTTTATTTTTGGTTGTGGTTTTGGTTTTATTTATTTTAGTTTAGTTTATTTTTGTTTAGGTTTAGGTTTATTTTATTTTTTTAATTTTATTTTTAAGTTTTTTTTAGTTTAGAGTTTAGGTTTTATTTTTTATTTATTTTTATATTTTAATTTTAGATTTATATTTAAGGTTTAGGTTTTTATTTAGTTTTTATTTTATTTTATTTTAGGTTTTCTTATTTTACATTTAGTTTTTATTTTATTTAGGTTTTTATTCTTAGGTTTATTTTATTTTATTTTTAGGTTTAGATTTTGATTTTAGTGTTGTACGTTTAGGGTTTATGGTTAGTTTTAGGGCTCAAGGTTCATGTTTTTGGGTTTAGGATTTAGGGTTTAGGGTTTAGGGTTTAGGTTTTTTTTTTAAAATTAAGTAAATTTGTAAGTTGAGGTTTATTTAGTTTATTATTTATTTATTTTTTTATTTAATTTTTTTTAGTTTAGTTTATTTATTTTAGTTTAGGTTTTCTATTTAAGTTTATTTTTTTGGTTTAGGTTTAGGTTTATGTTTATTTTTTAGTTAGTTTTATTTTTATTTTATTTTTTAGGTTCCAGTTTTATTTTTATTTTTAGGTTTAGATTTAGGTTTTTATTTTATTTTTTTATGTTTAGGTTTTAGGGCTTTATTTAGGTTTATTTTTAGGCTTTATTTTTTAGTTTAGGATTAGGTTTATTTTTAGTTTATTTTATTCAATTTAGGTTTAAGGAATATTTTATTTTAGGTTTAGGTTTAGGTTTTATTTATTTTAGTTTAGTTTTTTTTTAACTTAGAATAAATTCAGATTCAACATTTCTTCTTTTCAATTTCTTCAACCAAGTAACACACTAAGTTTTCAAAGACACAAGTGACGACATATATAAAAAATGAGCATGCATAAAGCAAATTAAAAACCCTAGATAGCTAGAACAATCTCTATTGTAAAGACATAGTTTCATAAGTAGCAGTCAGTTGGTATTCTTATTTCTCAGTTCCCATCGAACCACTCTCTCTCGAGTAGCGGGATCTACCATCATATCCCTGATCTCTCCCTCCACCACCACCACTATAACCTCTGTCGCTCCTCCCGCCTCCATAACCACCACTGCTCTAACCTCTACCTCCATATCCACTAGCACCTCCAGATCCCCCACCACCACTGTGATAATTACCACCTCCGCCTTCTCCTTCACCACCAGATCTTGACTAAGCCTAGATGACGGTGATGTTCCTGTTGTCAAGCTTCTTCCCATTCTTAGGGTTTAGGTTTAGGTTTATGTTTTATGGTTTTAGGGTTTAGGTTTACTTTTTAATTTATTTAGTTACTTTAGGTTTAGGTTTAGGGTTTGAGGTTTAGGGTTTAGGGTTTAGTGTTGGGGTTTAGGGTTTAGGGTTTAGGGTTTATTCTTTTAGGGTTCATGGTTTAGGGTTTATTCTTAGGTTTATTTTATTTTTTAGTTTTGTTTAGGTTTTTATTTATTTTATTTTAGTTTATTTTATTTTATTTTTTAGTTTAGGTTTAGGTTTATTTTTAGTTTATTTTATTTTATTTAGTTTAGGCCTAGGTTTAGGTTTATTTTATTTTAGGTTTAGGTTTTGTTTATTTTAGTTTGGGTTTATTTTATTTTATTATTATTTTAGGTTTAGGTATTTTATAGTTTACAATTTATGTTTTATTTTTATTTATTTTTAGATTTATTTTTTGGTTTAGGTTTTTATTTAGTTTTTATTTTATTTTTTTAGCTTTATTTTATTTTTATTTTATGTTTAGTTTTTATTTTATTTTGGTTTTTTATTCTTTGGTTTATTTTATTTTTTTAGTATAGTTTAGGTTTTTATTTATTTTAATTTATTTTATCTTTATTAGTTTATCTTATTTTATTTTTAGGTTTAGGTTTAGGTCTAGATTTTATTTATTTTTGTTTAGTTTAATTTATTTTAGGTTCAGGTTTATTTTATTTTATTTATTTTTTATTTTAGGTTGAGGTTTTATTTTTTTATTCATTTTTTAGGTTCTATTTTTAGGTTTATCTTTTAGGTTTAGGTTTTTATTTTATTTTTATTTTATTTTACTTTAGATTTATTTTAGTTTTATTTTACGTTTAGTTTTTATTTTATTTAATTTTTTATTTTTAGGTTTATTTTATTTTTTAGTTTAGTTTAGGTTATTATTTATTTTAGTTTAGTTTATTTTTATTAGTTTAGCTTACTTTACTGTTAGGTTTAGGTTTAGGTTTTAATTCTGTTTAATTTTAATTTATTTTTTCTTTTATTTAAGTTTAGGTTTTATTATTTATTTTCTTTTCTTTATTTTACTTTTACTTTAGGTTTTTGTTTTTTTTAGTTTAGGGTTTAGGTTTTATTTTTTTTTATTTTTAATTTTTATTTTAAGGTTTAGATTTTTATTTAGTTTTTATTTTATTTATTTCTTAGTTTATTTTTTTAGGTTTTATTATTAAGTTTATTTAATTTTTTTGTTTATTTTATTTTGTTTATTTTTCTTAGTTTATTTTATTTAGGGTTTAGGTTTAGGTTTTAGTTTAGGTTTTACTTTATTTTATTATTATTTTATTTTATTTAGGTTTAGATTTTTTTATTTATTTTATTTATATGTTTTATTTAGTTTGGTTTAGGTTTTGGTTTTATTTTTATTGTTTGGGTTTTAGTTTAGGGTTTTGTTGAGGGTTTAGGGTTTAGGGTTTAGGGTTAACTTAGGGTTTAGGGTTAGTTTAGGGTTTAGGGTTTAGGCTTTAGTGTTTAGGGTTTTTAAGATTTAGGATTTAAGGTTTAGGGTTTAGAGTTAGAGTTAGCATTTAGAGTTTAGGGTTTAGGGTTAGTTTATGATTTAGCGTTTAGGGTTTAGGGTTTTTTTTAAGAAAAGTATTAAGTAAATTGGTAGGATTAGGTTTATTTAGTTTGTTTCTTTATTTATTTTAGTTTATTTTATTTTTTATTTTTATTTAGGTTTATTTTTTGTTTTTATTTGGTTCAATTTATTTATTTTAGGTTTATTATTTTAGTTTATTTTTTAGGTTTAGGTTTGTACTTATATTTAGTTTTCAGTTTAGTTTTATTTTTATTTTATTTTTTAGGTTTAGGTTTTATTATTATTTTTTTAGCTTTAGGTTAGGTTTTTATTTTATTTTTTTAGGTTTAGGTTTTAGTTTTTTATTTTAAGTTTATTTTTTGGTTTTATTTTTTAGTGTAGGTTCAGGTTTATTTTTACTTAATTTTATTTTATTTAGTTTATGTTTAGGTTTAGGTTTAGTTTATTTTAGGATCACGTTTAGGTATTATTTATTTTAGTTTAGTTTTTTTTAGTCTAGGTTTAGGTTTATTTTCTTTTGTTTATTTTATTTTTGTTTTAGGTTTTGGTTTTTTTCATTTAGTGTTTAGGTTTTTTTATATTTATTTTTAGGTTTTATTTTAAGGTTTAGATTTTTATTTAGTTTTATTTTATTTTTATTTTACATTTAGTTTTTATTTTATTTAGGTTTTTTATTCTAATGTTTATTTTATTTTTTAGTTTATTTTCTTTTAGTTTATTTTTCTTAGTTTATTTTATTTAATTTTTAGGTTTTGGTTTAGGTTTTTATTTTATTTTATTATTTTATTATATTTAGGTTTAGGTTTATTTACTTATTTTATTTTTATGTTTTATTTAGTTTAGGTTTAGGTTTTTAGCTTTTAGGGTTTATGGTTTAGAGAAATAGAAACTTAATGAATTCCTTATTGATTACATTCTCAAGTGGTGCAACCTAAGCATGAAAGGCAAACCATAACTTTCTGAATAGCATGCCATTAAGATTGTTCTCAAGAATATCCATGGCCCGATCGCATTCATGCTTAAGGGCTTTACCATCAAAATATTCAAGAAATTAATCAACAAGGCAGCAAGCTTACAAGAGGAAGATAAATAGTTGCCCTTTCCCCACCAATCATCTAGGCCCAAGCCGCATAGGGTGTTTAAGAAGAAGCCAGGGATAGTTGTGTCATGTGAGGAGGGAAGTAAGAGAGTTCAAGATGAGAGACTACGAGCTGACCACTTTGCTACCGCTCTTCCACCACCTCCATCATCTACCACCGTAGCACATGACCATTTCCACCACCTCGCTACCCAGTGGGTATTCATATCCATCGGGCATGTCTTAGAGGATTGCATCACTTTTAAGGACTAGCTTTAGCACAAGTACAAGTTGGGAGCCATAGTTTACCTTTATGATCATAGCTATTGTAGTTCTGATCCTTCCTTTTCTGATTCAGAGCCGATCTATCATTTTCTGAATCAATCAGATTCACCTCTTCAGATTGACTTGGAGTCAACTAACTCTGAGAATCCCATTGGAGAAGTTGTATGTATGTTCGATGAGAAGGTAGAACTTTTCACAAGCACATCATTCCAAGAAGTTACTGAAGTCAACTTATGCAGTGTCAAAGTTCTCCTTTCTAGAGTAGCACCTTAGGATATGGGTTTGCAATTCATTGGTTCCAGTGAGCATATAGCCTCTCCATAGGATGCTCCACCCATGGATATGCTTATGGAGGACCAAGCCAGAGTTGATTACAATGTCCTAGCTCACCTTACAAAGTTTCCCGCTAAGTTAAGCATATACGATGCCCTTAGCTTATCCAAATAGATGAGGTAATTTCTAATCAAGGCCTTACTTGATTTAGAGAAATACTTAGCTCAGCTAACCTCTATTAAAGATGAGGCTTGCCACTCAAAGGACATCTTAGTAGTTACATTCAACGATGTACACTTACTCCTAGTGATGACCGAGCACAATCTCCTCTTTACATTTCAGTGGATGTTGGCAGATACAGGCTATCCAGAGTTCTGGTTGACCCAAGTGTATCAATCAACATTATGAGTCTAAGAATCCTTGCCTACTTGAGGATCGACACCTCTAAACTAGCAATTTTTCCCTAAGGCATGATGGGTCTTCGAATGTACCAATGATTTTTCCCTTACTTTTTCCCTAAGGCATGTGGGGAGTTTTTTTAAAGGTGATCGGGTACTACATTGAGATATGATGTACTATCTCAAAAGATAGAGGCATCACTTTAGAATGTACCAAATCATCTAATAAGGGCTCCTAAGGCATGATGGGTCTTCGAATGTAATATCGATTTTACCCTTACTTTACATGGATGAATAAAATAGTGTTTATATTAAACCAAGTTCTTAAGTTCCCTATGGAGACAAGCCTCCATAGTTAATTACATCTTAGGAAATGAAATTTCCTAAGAATACTCTCGATTAAAGTAGATAATTATCATCTCCAAAGATTTCAAGGTTAGACTATGAAAGGATTAGTTGTATTTGGAAAATCAATTGGGAAAGTTCAAGGAGAAGACTTATTTTTGGAATTTAAATGAAATAAGTAAGAAATGCTCATGATACTAGGAAGCCTAGTAAGCATTCAAATTTATCCTATGGTTGGGCTTTATAATTTTTAAGTTGAGGAGATTTATATGTTTTGAATTGAAATTTTATTAGATTACTAGAGCTTATAATCCCCCAACACAAGGTTGTGGGAATGCCTAAAAGCTGAGGATTTATGCTCGTAGCTTGATGGAAATAGCTATCCTGGATCCTAAATCTAGGGAGCTTTCATACGAGCTAAAGCCTGACCTAAATCTAAGTGACAGGTGGACATAAGGGTTTACCTCCACAAGAGAGAATAAATTGTCTGACTTTTGGACTTATAATTGCTTGGAGTGGCTTCCAGCTAACTCCTACAATTTTAAAACCATGTAGGATGGTCTTATGAATTGCAAGATAGCTATGATTATTATTTAATTAGAAAGAGACTAAAATCCTAAACATACTCCTTAAGTGGCTAGAGCATGAGTGGTATGAGCATATGACTTAATATATAGATGCAAAATCTTTTCAAATTTTATTTTATTTTAGACATATCATTTTGATAAAGGCTTTAGGATTTCTTATGCCTAAATGCATGATGAAATAGTTTATGGGTCAAATTAGCTAGAAGAAGGTGTTCTCCACCACAAGGGATGCCCTCACAGTTCAAGCATTCCTTTATTGTGCAAGGATGGAGATCCTTCATGTCAAGAGAAAAAAATATGCAAGCATGATGTGAAACATACAACCATATAGCTAAGAGGTTGTTAAATCTTTTAATTATCTTATTTATGTCTTAGGCTTTATGATGAGGTTATGAGTTGTTTAAAATTTAGTTATGAGTGCTTAGTTGGGTAGAAAAGTTATTTTTATCCTAAGAGCCTAATCGTATCCAAGCCATAAATTAAAGCATCAATCATTTAAGAAACTATGAAAAGCATGATGTCCTAATGCACAATGCAAACATAATATCAAATAATTAAATAAACTATCATAAAAGAATAAAAGGCCAATGCGGTCGAGTACCACCGTACAACCTGAAGAGAGAAAAGATGGATAGTCGAGCTCTACCCTTCTACAACCTGGAATATGAATGAATAATTATAATTATGAATGCTTTGAAGCAACCTATGTAAATTATAATTATGAACCCATGTAAACTCGTATATGAGGATGTATTAGAAATGGAGATATGTTTTAGGTTGTATAAGGGTAGAGCTCGGCTATCCATCCTTTGAAGCAACCTATGTAAATTTGTCTACATGAACATAGGAAGTATGCTCCAAATCATATGGCTAATTAATTCAACCACTTAGTCAATTATGAATGCATGAAATTTTATAGTAAAATGGGATTTTCATTCACTAATTACATATACATATACATGTACAAAGATATATTCAAGTACATGTCATTGTTAAACTAAGGAAGTGAGGTAATCAAACCAGGAAAGCCAGTCATACTTTACACTACTATGTTAGACAACTCCTTTAGTGATTTATTAGCCCAAGCCAATAATGAAGGGAAGGAAAAAAAACTCTACTACCTCAGCCATCATCTAATCTCTACTGGGGCTAATTATCCATCGATTGAGAAGCATTTCCTAGCTTTAATATTTGCATCCCAAAAGCTACAGCACTACATGCTTCCTCATAAGGTGAACTTAATCTCTAAGATCAATCCACTACAATGTCTCATGACATAGCCGATGCTATTCAGACAGTTGGCATGATGGTCCATGATCCTCTCATAGTTTGACATTACCTTCGTACCCCTCTGTGTGGTGAAAGGACAAGCACTAAAAGATTTCTTAGTGGCACACCCACTTCTTGCTGACTCTCTGATTAATGATGATCTCCTCGATGAACAAATCATGAACTTAGTGGATGCTAGCATTCACCATTGGGAAGTGTACTTTATTGGTGTGATTTCCTCTCAAAGAGGAGAAGAACTAGAATCTACTATTCCAAAAAAGGTAGTGGTAGGAATAGTTCTCTTAACTCTAGACTGTGATGTGATGAGATTCTCATATCATCTATCCAATCCTTGCACCAACAACGAAGTTGAAAATGAGGCTCTGATTTCCAATCTGGAGTTATCCATTACTCTAAGCATCTAGAACATCAACATCTTCAGGGATTCTTAGCTAGTTATCAACTAAATCGCTGGGTCCTATAGGTTATAAAGCCCAAGCTCCATTACTACCATAAGTGCACCATAGAGTTGTTAGCCCAAATCCTAGAGGTTACCATTTATAAGATTCCTCAAGGAGAGAACATCGTAGCGTATGCTTTAGCCAAGCTTTCCAAAGTGTTGCATGTGCAGAAGATGAGTCCATATCGATAAAGGTCCAAAATAGATAAGTATTATCCTTTATTGATATTGAACTCATCAAAAGTACTCTCTTAATGGGGAAGTTGCCATTGCAAAGAGGGATGAGGAGTTAGATTGGAGGCTACCATTCATGGATTACTTAAATAAAGACAATCTAACTCAATAGAAGTCCCAAGCCTATCAGATGAAGTAGAGAGCACTTTCCTATGCTCTTGTGGATGGTATTTTATACTGACGATCTTTCAATCATATATGGTTATGTTGTTTAGACAAGCATGAAGTTCGTAAGATCATGACCAAGGTACTCTTAAGATTATGTGGAGCTAACTAATCTGGTCCAAAGATGAAAGCCAAGATCAAGAGACTAGGATATTACTAGCCATCGATAATCAAAGATTGCATGGATACGCCTAGGAGACACCACCAATGTTAAATACACAATGTGGTCCTACACCAACCACCTAACATCCTACATCCTACATTGGCCTCATGGCCATTTGAGTGTTGGGGTATAAACATAGTGGGTCTGATTGATCATCCTTCTTCTAAGGGTCATTAGCTCATCTTAGCTGCTATTGACTACTTTTCCAAATGGGGGAAGATGATTCTGCTCAGAAAGGTCATGGCTCAGCATGTGCTCCAGTTTTTTAAGAACCATATTGTATATAGGAAATAAGTGCCTCGATGAATTAAATATGATAATGGTACTACATTCAAGAGCACTGAGATCAAAAACTTTGATTAAAGACACATCATAGATTAGAGATATTGTGCTATCAAGTATCTGAGGAAAAGTGGCTTAGCAGAATTGTTCAACAAAATTGTCATCCAAATTTTAAAGAAGACACTTGATAATAACAAGCGATAGTTGCATGAGCAGTTAGTTGAAGCCTTGTGGGCCTACAACACCACATATTGAACTCCAACTCAATCTATGCCTTTCTCCTTAGTGTATGGGTTTGAAGATGTTCTACCATTAGAATTCCAACTCCCATCAATAAGGATAGCTGTGGGTAGCAAGATCACAATAGAGTAGAACGCCAAGTTGCAGTTCGAAGAGCTCAAAGGTTTGGAGGAGAGAAGGCTACGAGCATGCCAAAACCTTGAGTTGTACAAAGATAAAATGATTCAAGCTGATAACTAGTTGGTCCATCCTAGAACTTTTCAAGTAGGAGAGCTTATTTTAGTTCTAAGGAGATCGGTTGTCTCCCCTCGTAAGATGTGAGGCAAGTTTGAACCCACTTGGGAAATCTTTTTTGCCATAGAGAAGGCCTACTAAGCAGGATCTTATCAACTAATTTATCATAAGGGAGAGTGCCGAATGCTTCCAATCAATGAGATTTACTTAGAGAAATATTATAAATCATGTTTGAAAATAATTATCATCAATGAAAATTCCATTATTAATTCAATCTCTTCCATGTTGAAAGTATTCATGTTTGCAAATCTGCCATGATATGTTTAGGGTAGGTGTGAGGAACATGAGTGGCATCCTATCCTTCATCAACATAAAAAAAACATAAACTACACACAAATATATAAAATAAATACATATCTTTTATCTCGGGATACTATGAGTTGAGATAATGCCCCCAATAGCACTCACTTAGTAATAACTCTAGGTCGGGATAACTTGTTACCCTACTAGTGTGTCACCCTAGTGGTCTTCTTGCTTTGAAGGATGTAAGTCTGCTACACATTCCTTTCTTACTTGGCCACTACACACTGATGAGTGCCTTGTTAATTTGGTAGGCCTTACTGTGTGGCTGGTAAGCTACCTCATGTTGGCTTCGTTTAAGAGGAAGTGAGTTTGCTATGCTTTCTTCTTGGATTAGCTTTCATGCACTGACTAGGTCGAGTATATTTGAGGTATAGGATAAGTCCCCTAGTGACTCCTTCCCTCTTGACTGCTTTAAGTCTGGTCCAATCCTTTCTTGGGGAAAGTCTCTTGAAGACATTTTTTTCCAATAGTCAAAGGAAAGTCACTTTAAGAAATTTTCTTTAGCTACAATAAGTATGTTAGGATTAGGCCATTCTTTAAATGTACTACTAATGACTTCTTTATTCAAGGTTTAGGGTTAGTTTAGGGATTAGGGTTTAAAGTTTAGGGTTTGGGATTTTAGGTTTAGGGTTTAGGGTTTAGGGTTTAGGGTTTTAGGGATTAGGGTTTTAGGGTTTGGGGTTTAGGATTTTAGGGTTTTAGGTTTAGGGTTTAGGGTTTATGGTTTAGGGTTTAGGGTTTAATGTTTAGGGTTTATGGTTTTTTGAGTTTTGGGTTTAGGGTTTAGGGTTTAAGTTTAGGGTTTTTATTTTAGTTTAGGGTTTAGGGTTTTTTTTAATAGAGAATAAATTTAGATTCAATGTTTCTTCTTATCAATTTCATCAACCAAGTAGCACCCCAAGTTTTTTAAGACACAAGCGACGTCATAGATCAAATGAGCCCCTATAGAGCAAATCAAAAACCCTAGATAAGTAGAACAATCTCTACTCTAAATACACAGTTAAATAAGCACTAGATAGAATCAACCGTTCTTCAATTTCTTCAGTTCCCTTCAGAACCACCCCCACCACTCGAGTAGCAATTGCCATCATATCCCCGATCTCTCCCTCCCCCACCACCATGGATGTAATCTTCATTGCTCCTCCTGGATCCATAATCACCACTACTCCGACCACCACCTCCATATCCACCAGTACCTTCAGATCCCCCACCACCACTATGATAACCGCCACCTCCTTCTTTGCCTCCACCGCTAGATCTAGATTGTGCCTAGTTGACAGTGATGTTCCTGTAATCAATGTTCTGCCCATTCTTAGGGTTTAGGGTTAGTTTGGTTTAGTTTAGGGTTTGGGGTTTAGGGTTTAGTGTTGTAGGTTTTAAGGTTTTGGGTTTAGGGTTTAGGGTAAGGGTTTTAAGGTTTATGCTTTTAGGGTTTAGGGATTAGGGTTTAGAGTTTAGGGTTTAGGGTTGTAGGTTTAGGATTCTAGGTTTAGGGTTTAGGGTTTATGATTAGGGTTTAGGGTTTAGGATTTAGGATTTAGGGTTTTTTTAAATTAAGTAAACCGGTAGGTTTAGGTTTACATAGTTTATTTTTTATTTATTTAAGTTTATTTTATTTTTTATTTTTATTTATGTTAGTTTATTTATTTTAGGTTTATTTATTTTAGTTTAGGTTTTTTATCTTAGTTTATATTTTAGGTTTATGTTTATTTTTAGTTTAGTTTTATTTTTATTTTATTTTTTGGGTTTTGGTTTTATTTTATTTTTTTAGGTTTTGGTTTTAGGTTTTTATTTTAGGTTTATTTTTAGGTTTATTTTTTAATTTAGGATTTATTTATTTTGGTTTAGTTTATTTTAGCTTAAGTTTAGATTTATTTTATTTTATTTATTGTGTTTTTATTTTAGATTTAGGTTTCTTTTAGTTATAGTTTAGTTTTTTTTTAATTTATTTTTCAATTTTATTCTTATCTTTATTTTTTAGGTTTAGGTTTTTATTTATTATAATTTATTTATTTTATTATTTTGTTTTATTTTATTTATTTTAGTTTTTTTTTTTTTTTTTTTTTTTTTTTTTTTTTTTTTTATTTTAGTTTTATTTTTATTTATTTTATTTTAGTTTCTTTTCTTTTATTTATAGGTAGTTAGGTTTTATTATTTTTAGGTTTAGTTTTTATTTATTTTATTTTAGGTTTTATTTAGTTTAAGTCGAGGTTTTTTTTAGGGTTTAGGTTTGGGTTGGGTTGTGTTTTTATGGTTAGATTTAGGTGGGGTCAGGGTTAGGGTAGGGGTCCAGCATAGTTTAGGTTTTTGTGTTTGGGTTTAGGTTGGGGTTTGGGTAACCAACTTAGGAGGGTTAGTTTAGTCTTTACCTCAGCCTTTAGGGTTTAGGGTTTTAGGGTTGAGGTTTAAGATTTTCAGTCAGGTAGGGCCTGGGTTTTAGGATTTTAGTTTAGGGTTTGGGTTGTGGTTTGGCTCAGGTGTTTAGGTTTGTCAGGTGGGTTTGAGTCAGCATTTAGTTTTAGTTTAGCGAGTGGTCAGTGGTTTAGGGAGCTTAGGGTTTAGGGTTTAGGATTTTAAAGGGTTTGTGGGTTGTGGTTGTTTTTGTGGAGTGTTAGGGATTTAGGATTTAGGGTTTAGGGTTTAGTGTTTTTTTAAATTAAGTAAACCAATAGGTTGGGGTTTATTTAGTCTACTTAGTTTATTTAGTTTATTTTTTATTTATTTTGGTTTATTTTATTATATTTTTTTATTTAGGTTTATTTTTATTTTTAATTATTCATTCATTTATTTTTTTAGGTTTTTTATTTTAGTTTATTTTTTAAGTTTAGGTTTAGGTTTAGGTTTATTATTTTAATTAGTTTATTTTTTTTTATTTATTTATTTTTTTATTTTAGGTTTAAGTTTATTTTTTATTTTTTTTTTAAGGTTTAGGTTTTTTTACATTAGGTTTACTTTTAGGTTTTATTTTTTATTTTTTTTTTTAATTTAGTATTTATTTAGGGTTTAAGTTTAGGTTTAAGCTTAGGTTTTATTTATTTTAGTTAGTTTATTTTATTTTAGGTTTAGGTTTATTTTATTCTTATTTTAGATTTTGGCTTTTTTGAGTTTAGGGTTTAAATTTTATTCTTTATTTATTTTTAAGTTTTTTTAGATTTATTTTTTAGGTTTAGGTTTTAGTTTTATTTAGGTATATTTTATTTTATATAAAATTTAGTTTTAATTTTATTTAGGATTTTATTTTTTAGTTTAATTTAGGTTTTATTTATTTTATTTTAGTTTGATTTTATTTTATTTTTTATTTTCCTTTAGGTTTAGTTTAGGTTTATGTTTTAGTTTAGGTTTTATTTTATTTATTTTGTTTTTTATTTATTTTGTTTTATTTTTTTTTTTTTTTTAGGTTTAGGGTTATAGGGATTTGGGGTTTAGGGTTTGGGGTTTACGGTTATTTGAGGATTTTGGGGTTTAGGGTTATTTGAGGGTTTTAGGGTTTAGGGTTTGGGGTTTAAGCAGGATTTATGGTTTAGGGTCTAGGGTTTAGGATTTAGGGTTTTAGGGTTTAAAGCTTAGGGTTTAGGGTTTAATTTTTAGGGTTTAGGGTTTAGATTTTAGGTATAGGGTTCAGGTTTTAGTTCAGGATTTTCAGCTTTTAGTTTTTTTTAATAGAGAACAAATTCATATTCAACATTTCTTCTTTTTGATTTGATCAACCAAGTAACACACCGAGTTTTCTAAGACATATGCGATGACATAGATAAAAAATGAGCATGCATAGAGCAAATCAAAAACCCTAGATAACTAGAAGCATCTCTAAGATAAAGACATAGTTCCATAAGCAGTAGATCAGATCGAACGTTCTTCAGTTTCTCTAGTTCCAATCAGAACCACCCTGGCCTCTCGAGTAGCAGGATCCACCATCATATCCTCGATCTCTCCCTCTCACACCACCACAGCTGTAACATCGGTCGCTCCTCCAGCCTCCATAACCACCACTGCTATGACCACCACCTCCATATCCACCAGCACCTCTAGATCCCCCTCCACCACTATGATAACTGCCGCCTCCCACGCCCACTGTAGATCTAGACAGCCTGCTGACTGCGATGTTCATGTCAAGGTTCTCGCACATTCTTAGGGTTTAGGTTTATGTTTATTAGGTTTTAGGGTTTATGTTTACTTTTAATTTATTTAGTTATTTTAGGTTTAGGTTTGGGGTTTAGGGTTTAGGTTAGGGTTTGCGGTTTAGGGTTTAGGGTGTAGGGTTTAAGGTTTAGGTTTTAGGGTTTTAAGGTTTATGCTTTTAGGGTTTACGGTTTAGGATTAGGGTTTAAAATTTGGGTTTTTTAGCATTTAGGGTTTAGGTTTATGGTTGTAGGCTTAGGGTTAGTTTCAGGGATTAGGGTTTAGGGTTTAGGATTTAGGGTTTAGGGTTTTATTTTAAATTATGTAAACTAGTATGTTTAGGTTTATTTAGTTTATTCATTTTATTTATTTGAGTTTATTTTATTTTTTATATTTATTTAGGTTTATTTTATTTTTATTGAGTTTAGTTTATTTATTTTAGTTTAGGTTTTTTATTTTAGTTTATTTTTTTATGTTTATGTTTAGGTTTAGGTTTATTTTTTAGTTGAGTTTTATTTGTATTTTACGTTTTATGTTTAGGTTTTATTTTTTTATTTTTAGGTTTAGGTCAAGGTTTTTATTTTATTTTTTTAGGTTTAGCTTTTAAGTTTTCAGTTTAGGTTTATTTTTAGGTTTTATTTTTTAGTTAATGTTTAGGTTTATTTTTAGTTTATTTTATTTAGTTTAGTTTATGTTTAGGTTTAGGTTTAGTTTATTTTAGGTTTACGTTTAGGTTTTATTTATTTTAGTTTAGTTTATTTTATTTTAGGTTTAGGTATACTTTATATTATTTATTTAATTTTTATTTTAGGTTTAGTTTTTTTTTAATTTAGGGTTTAGGTTTTATTTATTATTTATTTTTTAGGTTTAGGTTTTTCTTAAGTTATTATTTTATTTTATTTTAATTTTTCATTGATTTTTAATTTTATTAAGGTTTTTTATTTCGAGGTTAATTTTATTTTTAGTTTAGTTTAGGTTTTTCTTTATTTTATTTTAATTTTTTTTATTTTTTTATTTTTTAAATTTTTAGGTTTAGGTTTAAGTTTTAGTTTAGGTTTTTATTTTATTTTATTTTTTATTTTGTTAAGGTTTAGGTTTTTTATTTTTGTATTTAGGTTTTATTTAGTTTAGTTTTGGGTTTAGCTCAGGTGGATTTAGTTTCAGTGGCCTAGGGCCCAGGTGGCCCAGGGTTTAGGTGGGGTAGGGTAGGGTCAGTTTAGGTAGGGTCAGTGCCTGGGAGGCCCAGGGAGCTGGGTAATGTAGCCCAGCTCAGCCCAGTGGTTTGGGCTCAGTTAGGGCCTGGGAGCCTTTTAGGGTTTAGGATAGGTCAGGTTTGTGGTTGAGGATCTGAGATTAAAGTCATGGTTTTAGTGTTTAGGTTTAAGATCATAGGTTTGGGGTGTGGTTAGTTTAGGGTTTAGTGTGATAGTGGTTAGATTTAGGTTTAGGAGTTTAGGTTTAGGGTTTTTTAAACAAAAGTATGTTTAGTTTATTTAGTTTATTTATTTATTTATTTAGTTTCTTTATTTTATGAGTTTTTTTTATTTATTTTTAATAGTTCATTTATTTTAAGTTTATTTATTTTAGTTTAGTTTTTATTTTAGTTTATTTTCTATGTTTAGGTTTAGGTTTATATTATTTTAGTTTAGTTTTATTTTTATTTTATTTTTAGGTTTAGGTTTTAGTTTTTATTTTCAAGTTTATGGTTAGGTTTTTAGTTTATTTTTTTTAGAATTAGGTTTTAGGTTTTTATTTTAGGTATTATTTTTTAGTTTAGGTTTAGGTTTATTTTTACTTTATTTTATTTTATTTAAGGTTTAGGTTTAGTTTATTTTAGGTTTGGGTTTAGGCTTTATTTATTTTAGTTTAGTTTATTTAGTTTAGGTTTTGGATTATTTTATTTTTATTTTAGGTTTAGGTTTATTTAGTTTAGGGTTTAGGTTTACTTTTTAGGTTTAGGTTTTTATTTAGTTTTTATTTTATTTTCTTTTAGATTTATTTTAATTTTATTTTATGTTTAGTTTTAATTTTATTATGGTTTTTTTATTTTTTAGTTTAGTTTAGGTTTAGGGTCTGCTATACTTTCCTTCCTTGGCACAAGTTCGATGAGCCTTGTTAGTAGGCCATACTGCATGGTCAGTAAGCTAGGTCATGTTGGCTTTGTTTAAGAGGATGTGAGTCTACTATGCTTTCCTCTTGGATTAGCCTTCATGTACTGACTGAGCCGAATATATTTGAGGTTTAGGATAAGTCCCCTCACGACTCCTTCCTTCTTAGTTGCTTCAAGTCTGGGTCCAGTCCTTCCTCAGGGCTGCCTGCTTAGTGGTCCCTCTAAGTGAGATAACATCTGTCCCACCGACGATAGACTATCCCGATGATCAGTTCTGCTTAAAAAGTTGTAAGCTTACACGCTTTCTTTCCAGATTGATCGTTGCACACTGACAGGCACCATAGGATGGTTGGTTCCCACTATGCTGATGGATACACCACTCATGCTGACGGATACACCTTAGGTTGGTTGGTTCTCACATCTTAGGATACACCACTCATGGAAGATGTAAGTCTGCTACACTTTTTTCTTGAGTTGGCCACTGTACACCTATAAGCTTTTTTTTCCAAGGCTCAGGATAATGCCCCTAGCAGCACCTCCCATGTGGGCACTATATTTAGATCACATCTTTTGCGGTCCCATTTAGACACTACCCGGGTTACTATAGGATTGGACAGCTCCCCTTTTCTAGTAACCACCCTTATCGTTGGAGAATTCATCTTGTGGTTATGCAGATTCTCCCTTGGTCTAGTAAATCTGAGATAAGTCAAGGCCAACAGAGCCCCTTCTCAGTGTGGTCCCTCACACACCAATAGGGTCCATGCAAACATATAAACAAAATATATATTCACTTGTGGATTAGGAGGACACCCCTAAAGGTGCCTTTCCCCAAGCAGGCATCCTATCTTTAGGGCAGTGTCAGCAAAACTCTTTATAAGAGTCGCCCGACTACTCTTGAGTTGATATAAATCTTCATCAACATTCACTCAATAGTCTCCCCTAAGTAAGGTTCTAGTTGTTGTGCTACTAGCAGGTCACCCTAGTGGTTGTTCCCTGGTTTAGAAGATTTAATTCTACTATGCTTCTTCTTGGCATAGTCGTTGCACACCGAAAGGCAATCCCTTAGGTTGGGTAGCTCTACCCCACAACCAGTAGATTATTTATTTGGATTTGTAAATCTATGATAGGATAAGTCTCATATAGCCCTTTTTCAGTGGGCCCATCGCACATCGACACGGTCCATAAATTAAATTTACCAAATTAGACTGAGCTCACATCCCCAGTGGATATGCCCTCAATTCGAAATCAAACTAAACTAAATAAACCATACAAAATCACATTAAATTAAGATAAAATTAATCCTGACTATATTTGAGTTGACATGAGTACCCAACTGTTGTTTCTCTCTTTAGAAGATGTAAGTCTGCTATGCCTTTTCTAGCATAGTCATTGCACACCGAAAGGCAACCCCTTAGGTTGGCTAGCTCTACCCCGCAGCTGGTAAACTATCCATTTGGATTTGTAAACTTGAGGTAGGTCAAGGTTGATATAGCCCCTTTTCAGTGGGTCCATCGCACACCGATAGGGTCCATACATTAACTCAGATTAAATTAAACAAAATTTAATTTTCCCCAATGGAGTTAATTCACACCCTTTGCCCTAGTGGAGCCCCAAATAATATATAAATAAGTCAAGCAAACAAATCAAATTAAAAACCAACCTCCCTAGTGGAGCCAAATTAAACCAACTCCCCTAGTAGAGTCTAAATTAAAGAAATCCAACCAAACTCTTATTCCCAGCAGATACATCCCCAAACAAATCTATGAAATCAAACTCAAATCTAAATCCCCAATGGATAGCTCGAACCTGCTTCACTAGGGGAAGGTTCATAAACCTGATCCCCAGTGGACTCGAGCCCATGTCTCTAGTAGATGTGCCTCCACATCAATTAAAACAAAATAAATTAAACTTGATTCGATCTTAATCCCCAGTGGATTATATATTCTTATCCCTAGCAGATCTTCTTTCCATAAATCATAGATTCAAATAAAATTCAAACCTTATCCCCAGCAGACTTTCTTCTTCTATGCCTTCGACATAGACCCCTCACATGTCATGTTCAATGCATGTGATCCCCTAGCGGATCTCCCTCCATGTCCTTGACATGGAATTCTCATCAAATCTTATTTCTTCTCTTATGCACACCTTTAATACTTCAACTAAAAGCCTAACAATGTATTTGTTCAAATTACATCATCTTAACATTGTAATCAAAAATTTATGATTTGTGATGGTTGAAGTTCAAACTAACTATACAATATCATGCTAAACATATTATAGTGTGAATTAACAAACTATATTATAGTATAATATATGATGTTATATTATAATTTACTATAATATAATATATTGTCTAACATTTCACCTCATTCACTAAAAAGAACAAATAACTAAATTTTCTCAAAATATGAATAATGTTCATTTTGGATGTAAAATTGTTAATTTTCTATTAGAAATGGTACAAAATAACATAATTTTGGTGTTGCTTCTTGGTGTGTGCCATGAATTTGGCCAAATTCTTCCATCTCAACCATCAAATTAACATTTTTGTGAGTTTTACCTAATGTATTATAACAAAACTAAAACATACTAAAATGTACAATAACATTTAGTAACACAACACCACATATATATATATATATATATATATATATATATATATATATATATATATATATATATATATATATATATATATATATATATATATATATATATATATATATATATGTTATATTATGTACATTATATTTTAATATGCTTTCATATAATATATTATCTTACAATACACTTTAAAATGAATCACTTTAAGTAAAAAATTTATAAAATTTTGTTGAAAAATGAACATTTATTTTGGATGCAAAACTACATTCTTTTGATTAAATAACACACCATAGCACACCCCAATGATGTTCCCTAAAGCTTACCTTAAATTTGGCCAAATCCCATCATCTCAATCTATAAATCAGTATTTTTATGAATACACACCCTACAACATCATACTATAATAAACTAAAATATACTAAACAACAAGTAGTAATACACAATAGTATGCTATAATGCATAATGCTACACTATATTATGGAATCATATATTATAATACACTATAACATATTAAATTATATTATATTATATTGCATATCACATCATAAGGGATTGCTTAAGATAAAAAATCATAAAATTAGTCTAAGCAATTAAAAACTATATATTTTAATCATCTCACTTACAAATTTTAAATTGAAACATTATAGTATGATGCCATGCTCTACCTATTATGAATTTGGCAAAATTCCACCATTTTAGAGTCTAAATCAACATTTTTATAAATAATGCTTGTGTAGGCTCGACTGCATGACAAAAAAAATACTAAAATAATTTAAACTGCACAGAGTAATATATTATGATATATGATGCTATACTATGCTACAACATATAATATTTATTTTGAACATAAAATCTTACTTTTTAGACTACAAGTGGTGTAGCACACCTTTGGTACTACAACTTGATTCCCACTTCAAATTTAACAAATTTCATCATCTAATTTATTAAATCAATATTTTTATGATTTATATTAATATAGACTATAGGGCACAACACCATAATATACTAAAACATTTTAAAACATCTTATAACATCCAAAAACACATCACTACATGCTCAAATATATGATGCTACATTATACTATAATAAATGGTATTATAATATGATTTAGGGTTAGGGTTTAGGGTATTAAAATCTCTAATAGTCAAGGGAAAGTCTCTTGAACACATTTTCTTTAGCTACCAAAACTATGTTAGAGATTAGGTTATTCCTTAGAACTTTTCTAATGACATCTTTATTCAAGGTTTATGGTTTAGGGTTAAGGTTTAAGGTTAGTTTAGGGTATAGGGTTTCGGGTTAGTTTAGGGTTTAAAGTTTAGGGTTAGTTTAGGGTTCAGGGTTAATTTAAGGCTTAGGGTTTATGGTTTAGGGTTTGGTTTAGGTTTGTTTGAAGGTTTTAGTGTTTATGGCTTATAATTTTAGGGTTTAGGATTTAGGGTTTAGGATTTTAGGGTTTAGAGTTTAAGGTTTAGGGTTTAGTGTTTAGGGCTTAAGGTTTTTAGGGTTTAGGATTTAGGGTTTAGGGTTTAGGGTTTCAGGTTTAGGGTTTTTGTTTTAAGTTTAGGGTTTAAGTTTTAGTTTAGGCCTTAAGGTGATTTTTTAATAGAGAATAAATTCAAAATTAACATTTCTTCTTTTATCATCAATGAAGTAGCACCCAAATTTTCCTAAGACATAAGTGATGATATTGATCAAGAACAAGCACCCATAGAGCAAATAAAAAACCTTAGATAAGTAGAACCATATCTACTATAAAGACACGCTACATAACATATCGAATGGCCATTCTTCGCTTTCTAGTTCCCATTAGAATTTTCTTTTGAGTAGTGGGATCCATCATCCCCATCTTCTCCTCCGCCAACCCCTTGTAACCTCCGACACTCCTCCTGCCTCCATAACCACCACTACTCTGACCACCACCTCCATATCCACCAACACATCTAGATCCCCTATAATCACTGCGATAACCACCACCTCTACCTTCGTCTACACCATTAAATCTAGATTGTGCCTAGTTGACGGTGATGTTCCTGTTGTCAAGGTTCTGCACATTCTTAGAGTTTAAGGTTTAGGGTTAGTTTAGGGTTTAAGGTTAGTTTAGGATTTAGGGTTTGGGCTTTAGGGTTTAGAGTTGTAAGTTTTTGGGTTTAGGGTTTACAATTTAGGGTTTATAGTTTAGGGTTTAGGGTTTATGGTTTTAGAGTTTAGGGTTTAGGGTTGTAGGTTTATGGTTGAGAGTTTAGGGTTTGGGGTTTTAAGGGTTTAGGGTTTTTTTAAATAGTGCACAAATTCAAATTGAACATTTCTTCATTTCAATTTCATCAACCAAGTAGCACCCCAATATTTCTAGGACATAAGCAATGACATAGATAAAAAATGGTCACCTTTAAAGCAAATTAAAAAACCTAGATAAGAAGAATCATATCTACTATAAAGGCATAGTTCCATAAGAAGCAGATCTGATTGGTCATTCTTCAGTTTCTCTAGTGCCCATCAGAACCACCCTTGCCTCTCGAATAGCAAGATCCACCATAATATTCACGATCTCTCCCTCTGCCACCACCAGGATTGTAACCTTCGTTTCTCCACCCGCCTCCATAACCACCACTACTTTGACCACCACCTCCATATCCACCAGCACCACCAGATCCCCCACCACCACTACGATAATTGTTGCCTCTGCATTCGCCTCCACTGCCAGATCTAGACTAAGCCTTGTTGACGATGATGTTCCTGTCATCAAGGTTTTGCCCATTATTAGGGCTTAAAGTTAGTTTAGGGTTTAGGGTTTGTTTTGGGTTTAGGGTTTAGGGTTAGTTTAGGGTTTAGGGTTATAAGTTTTAGGGTTTAGGGTTTATGGTTTAGGGTTTTAAGGTTTAAGATTTAAGATTTATGGTTTAGGGTTTTGTGTTTAGGGTTTAGCATTTTTAGGGTTTAGGGTATAGGGTTTTGGTTTTAGGTTTATGGTTAAGTTTTAGTATAGGATTTACGTTTTTGGGTTCAATGTTTTTTTTAACAGAGAATAAATTCAGATTCAACATTTCTTCTTTTCAATTTCATCAACCAAGTAGCACCCCAAGTTTTCTAAGACACAAGCGATGACATAGATAAAAAATGGGCACCCATAGAGCAAATCAAAAACCCTAGATAAGTAGAATCATCTCTAGTATAAAAATAGTTCCATAAGTAGTGGAATAGATCACCCATTCTTCACTTTCTACAGTTCCCATCAGACCGACCCCACCTCTAGAGTAGTGGTATTCACCATCATATCCCTGATCTCTCCCTCCGCCACCCACACGGCTATAACCTCCATCGCTCCTCCCACCTCCATATCCATCACTGGTTCGATCACCACCTCTATATCCAACAAGTCCAAATCCTCCCCCCCCACCACTATGATAACTGTCGCCTCTGCATTCACCTCCATCTCTAGATCTAGACTGAGCCTAGTTGACGGTGATGTCGCCTTCGCTCAGTTTTAGAGTTTAGTTTAGGTTGGTTTAGGGTTTAAGATTTGGGGTTTGGGGTTTAGGGTTTAGGGTTTGAGGTTTATGGTTTAGGGTTTATGATTTAGGCTTTTAGGGTTTAGGGTTTAGGTTTAGGATTTATAATTTATGGTTTAGGGTTCTTAGGGTTTATGGTTTAGGATTTAGAGTTTAGGGATTTTTTTAATAGAGAATAAACATATTTAACATTTCCTCTTTTTGATTTCATCAACAAGGAAGCACCCCATGTTTTCTAATACACAAGCGATGACATAGATAAAAAATGATCACCATAGAGTAAATCAAAAACCCTAGATAAGTAGAACTGTCTCTATTATAAAGACACAATTTTATAAGCAACAAATCGGATCAACCATTCTTCAGTTTCTCTAGTTCCCATCAGAATCACCCCCACCGCTCGAGTAGTGTGATCTATCATCATATCCCTGATCTCTCCCTCCGTCCCCACTACGACTATAACTTCTGTCGCTCCTCCGACCTCCATAACCACCACTACTATAACCACCACCTCTATATCCACCAATACCTCTAGATACCCCACCACCACTACGATAATCACCGCCTCTGCCTTCGCCTCCACTATCAAATCTAGACTGAGCCTAGTTGATGGTGATGTTCTTGTAGTCATGGTTTTTCCCATTCTTAGGGTTTAGGGTTAGTTTAGGGGTTTTAGTTTAGGTTTAGGGTTAGTTTAGTTTAGGTTGGGGTTTAGTTAGGCATGTGGTTTGGCATTTATTGTATTATAGTAGTTTGGTTTAGTGTTGGGTTTGGGTTTTAGGGTTTAGGATTTATAATTTATGGTTTAGGGTTTTAGGGTTTAGGGTTTAGGGTTTAGGGTTAGTTTAGGGTTTAGGGAATAGGGTTTGGCTTATAGCCATAAGGTTTAGTTTTGTGGTAGGTTTTAGTTTGTGGGCTGTGGTAGGGTATTATTTATGGTAGGGTTTTAGGGTTTAGGGTTTAGGGTTTAGTAGTAATGTAGGATTTAGGGTCAGTTTAATGTAGGATTTAGGGTTTAGGGTAGATTTTAGTGATTGGTAGGTCCATTTTAGGGTTTGGGTCAGGCTTTTTTTCATTTAAGCAAACCATTAGTTTAGGTTTATTTAGTTTTATTTTATTTTATTTATTTTAGTTTATTTTATTTTTATTTTATTTAGGTTTTATTTTTTTATTTTATTTAGTTTACTTATTTTAGTTTTATTTATTTTAGTTTAGATTTGTTATTTTAGTTTATTTTATAGGTTTAAGTTTATTTTTTAGCTGAGTTTTATTTTTATTTTTATTTTTTATTTTTAGGTTTTATTTTTTATTTTCAGGTTTACGTTTAGATTTAATTTAATTTATTTAAGTTTAGGTTTTAGGTTTTTATTTTAGGCTTACTTTTAGGTTTTATTTTTTAGTTTAGGTTTAGGTTTTATTTATTTTAGTTTAGCTTATTTTAGTTTAGGTTTAGGTTTATTTTATTTTAGTTATTTTATTTTTAATTTAGATTTAGTTTTTTTTTTTAGTTTAGGGTTTAGGATTTACTTTTTATTTATTTTTTGGTTTATTTCTTAGGTTTATGTTTTTATTTTCTTTTATTTTAGGTTTAATTTATTTTTAATTTATGTTTAGTTTTTATTTTATTTAGGTTTTTTCTTCTTAAGTATAATTTGTTTTTTAGTTTAGTTTAGGTTCTTATTTATTATATTTTAGTTTATTTTTATTTTTATTTATTTCTTTTAAATGAATTTTTATTTATTTTATTTTTAGGATTTATTTTCTTTAGGTTTAGATTTTAGGTTTAGGGTTTAGGTTGGGGTTTGGGTTTTTTATGGTTTAGTTTAGTCTGTGGTTTAGAGTTTAGGGTTTAGGGTTTAGGCCTGTTTAGGGCTCAGAGGGTTCTTGGGTATTGGGTTTGGGTTAGCTTAATGTTTAGTTTTAGGGTTTAGTGTTTTATGGTTTAGAGTTTAGGGTTTAGGGTTTTAGTGTTTAAGGTTGTAGTTTTAGGGTTTAGGGTTTACGGTTAGTTTTTTTTAAATAAAGTAAACCACTAGGTTTAAGTTTATTTAGTTTATATTTTATTTATTTTAGTTTATTTTATTTTATTTATATTTATTTTGGTTTAGTTTTTATTTTTATTTAGTTTAGTTTATTTATTTTAAGTTTATTTATTTTTGTTTAGGTTTTTTATTTTAGTTCATTTTTTAGGTTTAGGTTGAGGTTTATGATTATTTTTTAGTTTAGTTTAATTTTTTTAGGTATATATTTTATTTTTTATTTTAAGGTTTAGGTTTAAGTTTTTATTTTATTTTTTTAGGTTTAGGATTTAGGTTTTTATTTTATGTTTATTTCTAGGTTTCATTTTTTAGCTTAGGATTAGGTTTATTTTTAGTTTATTTATTTTATTTAGTTTAGGGTTTAGGTTTAGTTTATTTTGGGTTTAGGTTTAGGTTTTATTTATTATAGTTTAGTTTATTTTAGTTTAGGTTTAGGTTTATTTTATTTTGTTTATTTTAGGTTTAGTTTTTTTTAGTTTAGGGATTATGTTTTATTTTTTTATTTATTTATTTTTAGGTTTATTTTTTAGGTTTAGGTTTTTATTTACTTGTTATTTTATTTTATTTTAGGTTTATTTTATTTTATTTTACATTTAGTTTATATTTTATTTAAGTATTTTATTTAGGTTTATTTTAAGTTTTAATTTGGTTTAGGTTTTTATTTTTTCTATTTTAGTTTAGATTTTATTTTATTTTATTTTTTAGGTGTAGGTTTATGTTTAGGTTTAGGTTTTAGTTTAGAATTTTATTTTATTTTATTTTATTTAGGTTTAGTTTTATTTTATTTTAAGTTTTAATTTAGTTTAAGTATATGTTAAAGGATTTGTGGTGTGGGTATATGGTTTGGGGAGGGTTTAAGGGTATATGGTTTGGGGTTTAGGGTTTAGGGTTGAGGGGTGGTTTAGGGTTTTAGGGATTAGGGCAGGATGGTCAGCCTCAGTGGTGGGTTATGGTTATTATTTTTAATTTTCAGTTTTAATTTAAAAAATAAGTAAAGTGGTAAGGGTTTATTTAGTTTATTAGTTTATTTTAGTTTATTTTATTTTTTGTTTTGACTTTGGTTTAGTTTTATTTTTATTTAGTTTATTTACTTTAGGTTTATTTACTTTAAGTTTTTTATTTTTTATATTTTTAGGTGTTTTATTTTAGTTTAGTTTTTTATTATATTTTTATTTATTTATTTTATTTTTATTTTGATTTTATTTAGGTTTTATTTTAGTTTATGCTTAGGTTTACTTTATTTTTTTTTTAGTTTAGTTTTTTTAGGTTTATTTTTATTTATTTTTAGTTTTTATTTTTAGGTTTTTTATTTATGTTAAGGGTTTTATTTAGTGTTTCTTTTATTTTATTTTAGGTTTATTTTATTTTTATTTTAGGATTAGTTTTTATTTTATTTATATTTTTGATTTTTTTTTAGTTTAGTTTAGGCTCTTATTTATTTTATTTTAGTTCAGTTTTGATTTTTTTATTCTATTTTCTTTTTAGGTTTAGGTTTAGCTTTAGGTTTAGGTTTATGTGTAGGTTTTTATTTTATTTCTATTATTCTATTTTAATTTTGGTTCAGGTTTTTTTATATATTTTATTTTAGGTTTTATTTACTTTAGGTTTAGGTTTTTAGGTTTTCAAGGTTTAGGGTTTATGGTTCAGGACATAGGATTTAGGGTTTGGTGTTTAGGGTTTAGTTTAGGGTTTAGGGTTTAGGGTTTAGGATTTAGGGTTTAGGGTTAAGGGTTTTGGGTTTAGGGTTTTAGGGTTTAGGGTTTAGGGTTTAGGGTTATAAGTTTAAGGTTTAGGCATTTTTTATTTTTTAATTTTTAATTTTTAAAAATTAAGTAAACTGGTTGGTCTAGGTTTATTAAGTTTATTTAGTTTTATTTATTTATTTATTTTCATATTTTATTTTATTTTGTATTTATATTTATTTTATTTATTTATTTAGTTTATTTTTAGAAGGATTTATTTTATTTTATTTTTTTAGGTTTAAGTTTTAGGTTTTTATTTTAGGTTTATTTTATTATTTTTACTATTTAAGTTTATTTTATTTATATATTATTTATTTATGTTTAGTTTATTTTAGGTTTAAGTTTAAGTTTAGGTTTATTTTATTTTAGTTTACTTTAATTATAGTTGAGGTTTAAGTTTATTTTATTTTGTTTATTTTTGGTTTAGGTTTTTCTTTTAGTTTAAGGTTTAAATTTTAATTTATATTTATTTTTAAGTTTTATTTTTAAGTTTATTTCTCAGGTTTAGGTTTTTATTTTATTTTATTTTATGTTTTTTTATTTTTTATTTTTTATTTAGTTTTTATTTTATTTAGGTTTTTTATTTTTAGGTTTATTTTATTTTATTTTTTCATTTAGTTTAGGTTTTTATTTATTTTATATATTTTTTTAGGTTTAGGTTTAGTTTAGCATAGAGTTTTATTTAATTTATTTTATTTATTTTATTTTATTTTAGTATTTATTTAGTTTTGGTTTAGGTTTTTAGGTTTTAGGTTAGGGTTAGGGGTTTAGGGTTTAGGGTAAGTTTAGGCAGTGGTGGGAGATTTAGGGTTTAGTTTAGTGTTTAGTGGGAGGGTTTAGGTGGTTTAGGGTAGGTGTGGGTCAGGGTAAATGGGGAAAGGAGGGGTTATGGTATTATTTTTATTTTTTTTTATTTTTGAGTTTAAGGTTTAGGGTTTGGGGTTTATATTTTAGGTTTAGGGTTCAGGTTTTTATTTAGGGTTTATGGTTTTTAATTTTTTTTAACAGACAACAAATTTAGATTTAATATTTCTTCTTTTCGATTTCATTAACCAAGTAACACTCTAGGTTTCTCTAGATAATAAAATGAGCTCACAGCAAATCAAAAGCCCTAAATAACTAGAACCATCTCTATTATAAAGAAATAATTCCATAGATCGATTCATTCTTTAGTTTCTAGTTCCTCAACCTCCTGAGTAGTGGGATCCACCATTATATCCCCTGATTTCCACCACCACTTGTAACCCTCCAATCACCACCACCACCGCTCACCACCACCAAGATCTCTAGATCCCTAACCACCATTGCGATAACCACCATCATTGCCTTTGCCTCCACCATTAGGTCTAGATTAAGCCTCGTTGATGGTGGTGTTCCTTCCATCAAGGTTTTGCCCATTCTTAGGGTTAGGTTTATTTTTTTTATTTATTTAGTTACTTTAGGTTTAAATTTTGGGTTTGGGGTTTAGGGTTTAGGGTTTAGGGTTTAGGGTTTAGGTTTACACTTTTTGGGTTTAGGGTTTAGGGTTTAGGGTTTTTTAGGGTTTAGGCCAGGGTTTAAGGGGTTTAGTTTAGTTTAGGTTTTAGGTTAGTTATAGGGTTTAAGATTTTAAAATTAAGTAACCATGGGTATTTTTTTATTTATTTTAATTTAATTTATTTTATTTTTATTTATTTTTTTTTTTATTTTAGTTTTATTTTTTTAGGTTTATTAGGTTTTATTTTATTTATTTTATTTTATTTTTTTTAGGTTTATATTTGTATTTAGATTTAAGGGTTATATGGTTTAGGGTTAGGGTTTTTAAAGGTTTAGTGGGTTTTGGTTTGGGGTTTTTTGGATTTAGGGTTTAGGGTTAAGGGTTTTTATTTTTTATTTTTTTTATTTTTTTACGTTTAAGGTTTAGGATTTAGGTTTTAGTTTTAGGGTTCAAGATTTAGTTTAGGTTTATTTTTAAATTAAGTAAACCCAGGTTTTAGGTTTTAGTTTATTGGGTTTTGGGTTTAGAGTTTGGGGAGCTCATTTTCTTAAAAGGAAAAATTACAAACTATTAGTTTATTATTTAGTTTATTTTATTTATTTTAAATTATTATATTTTTTTATGTTTACTTTTATTGTTATTTAGTTTAGTTTATTTATCAGATTTATTTAGGTTTTATTGGGTTTTTTTTAGCTTTAGGTTATATTTTTTTTGAGTTTTATTTTTTGTTTTAGGTTTAGGTTTATGTAAAGTTTTATTTTAGGTTATTATTTTATTTTAGCTTTACAATTTTATTTATCCCATTTATTTTATTTAATTTAGCTAGTTTTAAAAGTTTAGGGTTTAGGGTAGTTTAGGAGTTTAGGTTTTTGTGTGGTGATTTAGGTTTAGGTTTAGGGTTTTAGAGAGTTTAGTGTTTAGGCTTTATTTATGGCAGGGTTTAACATTTTAGGCTCAGGTGGTTTGCTGGATTTCTGTGGTTTAAAGGCCTGGGTTTAGGCTTTAGGATTTAGCATTTAAGGTTTAGGGTTTAGGTTTAGTTTATTTATATAATTTAATATTTATTTTATTTATCTTTAGTTTATTTATTTTATTTGTTAGGTTTGGGGTTTTTTGATTTATTTAGTTTTAGGTATTATGTTTTTAGGCTTTATTTTTTTTATTTTATCCATAATTTTTTATTTTATTTAGGTTTATATTATTTTAGGTTTTGATTTTTTTATTTTAGGTTTTATTAATTATATTTTATTTTATTTTTATTTTATTATATTTTATGTTTAGGTTTAGGTTTTAGCAGGTTTTATTTTATTTAGGTTTAGGTTTTATTTTATTTTAGGTTTTATTTAGTTTTGGATTAGGTTTTAGATTTTGTTTTAGGATTAGGGTTTAGGGTTCTCATTTATTGTAGGTTTTGGGTTTTAGGGTTTAGGGTTTAGGTTTCACATTTAGGATTTAGGGTTTAAGGTTGAGTGTTTTAGGGTTTAGGGTTTAAGGTTTATGGTTGTAGGTTTATGGTTTATGATTTAGGGTTTAGGGTTAGTTTTAGTGTTTAGAGTTTAGGGTTAGGTTTTTTATTTTTTTTTTAAATTTTTTTAAAATGTTTTGGGTTTGGGGTTTAGGGTTTAGGGTTTAGGGTTTAGATTTTAGGTTCGGGTTCTAGTTTTAGTTTAGGGTTTGGGTTTTCAGTTTTTTCTTCTAATAGAGAACAAACACAGATTTAACATTTTTTTGATTTTGATTTCATCAACCAAGTAACATACCAAGTTTTCTATGACACAAGCGAAGACCGATAAAAATTGAGCACGCATAGAGAAAATCAAAAACCTTAGATAACTAGAATTGTCTTTACCGTAAAGACAATTCCATAAATAGCACGTCGGATCAACCATTCTTTAGTTTCTACAGTTCCCATCAGAACCACCTCAGCCTCTCGAGTAGCGGGATCCACCATCATGTCCCCGATCTCCCTCTTCGCCAACACCATAGTTGTAACCTCCGTCACTCCTCCTGCCTCCATAACCACCACTACACCGACCACCACCTCCATATCCACTAGCACCTCCGTGATCCCCACCACCGCTATGATAATTGTTGCCTCGCCTCACCACCGCATATCTATATCGAGCCCGGTTGACGGATGTTCTGTCAAGGTTTTACCCATTCTTAGGGTTTAAGTTTATGTTAAGTTTTATTAGGTTTTAAGGTTTAAGTGTATTTTTTAATTTACTTAGTTACTTTAGGTTTAGGTTTAGGGTTTGGGGTCTAGGGTTTAGGGTTTCGATTTAGGGATTAGGGTTTAAGGTTTATAGTTTAGGGTTTAAGGTTTTATGGTTTATGTTTAAAGGGTTTAGGGTTTAGGGTTTAGGCTTTAAGGTTTAGGGTTTAGGGTTTTTTAGGGTTTAGGGTTTAGGGTTGTAGGTTTAGTGTTGTAGGTTTAGTGTTTAAGGTTTAGGGTAAGTTTTACGGTTTAAGATTTAAGGTTTAGGATAAGGATTAAGGGTTTAGGGGTTTTTTTTTTTAAAACTAAGTAAACTCGTAGGTTTAGGTTTATTTAGTTTACTTAGTTTATTTTATTTATTTTAGTTTTGTAATTTTTAATGTTTATTTTATATTTTTTTTTTTTAGTTTATTTAAGATTTTTTTATTTTAGTTTATTTTTTAGGTTTAGGCTTAGGTTTAGGTTTATTTTTTAGTTGAGTTTTACTTTTATTTTATTTTTTAGGTTTAGGTTTTTAGGTTTTAGGGTTTAGGGTTTTTTTTTATTTTTATTTTTAGGGAAACCCAATGTAGGGGTATTTTATTGTCACAAAAAGAGGGTTACAAGGTCCTTAAAGGGGATAAACTAACTCGCTCAAAGAGCTAGCCTAAGGAGAAAATCCTATCTAAGTAGATCCAAAAGCAAAAGAAGACATTAAAGCAATCAAAAGATACAAGATGATTAACATAATAAGCTAAAGGAAGATTAAGGCCAATGCTCTGGAGGATGTGAGAATTCATGATAATATGGAGCAATCTCAAGAGAACAAGAGAGAATCACTGCAAAATTATAATGAGAGAGAGATTAGAATTAAGTAAGGTAATGACAAAAAGGATAAATGAAAACAATATAATCTGAGAATGATAGTAAGGAATTGTGATAGAAGGCTCACACAAGTTGGGGCAGATGCAAATATGAGCATCCAAACTTCAGCAAAAGGGTTACATCACATGAGCTACTACCAAACCAAAAGGGAGTGAGATCATCACAGCCATCATAGCCAACAAACCTGTGAGGAGGTAACACCCAGTTGTTGATAGTCTTGTGAGCTTTATTACCTACAAACCTAAACAAAATCATATCTAAAATAGAGAGGAAATTGCAAAGAGCTGAATGATAAGGTGTCCCATTCAAGAAAAGTATCATCAATATAGTCATCCTAACATGAGAATACATAAACATAAGAGAATGAGCTATCTTAGCCAGAACCTCATGAAAAGGCATATCCAAGAAAGAAAGCAAACCAGCATATAATCCCTCCACAAGAAAATAGAGAGACAACTTCAAAATCTCGCTAATCAAGTCAATGAGCCTATAATTAGCACCATCCCAAACATATGATATATAAATGAAACTTTCAGGGCAGGAAACAACCCCCTTTTTAATATCCATATCAGTAATTGGAAAAAAATAATTGAAAGAAGGAGATAGCTCAACACAGGAAATGGACTGCAACCAACCAAAAATAGCACCAAGTAAAGACAGTTAGAGCTACTGCTCCAATGGCAGCATTCATGACCAAAATTCAGATAATCTAGCTCAACAAACAACCAAGAGAATAAGACAGTAAAAGGCAGCAACTGTCCATGATACCACTCTTACAGAATAGAAAGCGCATAACACTGCTCAAACCTAACTGAACTGAGATGGGAAAGAGGGTTTAGGGTTTAGGGTTTAAGGCTTAGGGCTTAGGGTTTAGGGTTTTAGGATTTAGGGCTATAAGGTTTTATGGTTTAGGGTTTAGGGTTAGGGTTTAAGGTTTAGGGTTTAGTGTTTATGGTTTAGTGTTCAGGCTTTAGGGTTTAGGGTTTTTAGGGTTTAGAGTTTAGGGTTTTTGGGTTTAGTGTTTAGGGTTTTGGGTATAAAGTTTAGGGTTTAGTGTTTATGGTTTTAGGTTTAGGGTTTAGGGTTTTAGGGTTTAGGGTTGTAGGTTTAGGGTTTATGGTTAGGGTTATATTTTATTTTATTTTATGTTTTTAATATTTTGGTGTTTAGGTTATAGGCTTAGAGTTCAGGTTTTAATTTAAGTTTAATTTTAAATTAAGAAAACTGATAGGTTTAGATTTTTTTAGTTTATTTTTGGGGTTTAGGGTTAAAGTTTTTTTTTTAAAAAAAATTATGTAAATCAAGAGTTGTTTACTTTATTTATCATTCTTATATTTATTTAGCTTTATTTATTTTATGTTTATTTATTTTAGTTTAGGTTTTTTGTTTTAGTTTATTTTTTAGTTGAGGTTTAGGTTTATTTTTTAGTTGAGTTTTATTTTCTAGGTTTAGGTTTTATTTTTTATTTTTAGGTTTATGTTTTGGTTTTTACTTTATTTTTTTAGGTTTAGGTTGTAGATTTTTATTTTAAGTTTATTTTTAGGTTTTATTTTTTTGTTTAGGTTTAATTTTAGTTTATTTTATTTTATTTATTTTAGGTTTTGGATTAGGTTTAGTTTATTTTAGGTTTAGGTTCTATTTATTTTAGTTTAGTTTATTTTAGTGTATATTTTGATTTATTTTATTTATTTATTTTATTTTTATTTTAGGTTTAGGTTTTTTTTTAGTTTAGGGTTTATGTTTTTTTGTATTTATTTTTAAGTTTAATTTTTAAGTTTATATTTCAAGTTTCAATTTTTCTTTATTTTTTATTTATTTTTATTATAAGCTTACTTTATTTTTAAATTTTATTTTATTTAAGTTTTTTATTCTTATTCTTATTTTATTTTTAATTTAATTTAGGTTATTATTTATTTTATTTTAGTTTATTTTTATTAGCTTATTTTTTTTTTTAGGTTTAGGTTTTAGTTTAGGTTTTAATTTTATTTTAATTTTATTTAGGTTTTTTTATGTATTTTATATCCAAGTTTTATTTTATTTAGGTTTAGGCTTTATGGTTTAGGGTTTAGGGTTTAGTGGTTTAGGAAGGGTTTAGGGTCTTGGGCTCAGCTTGGATTATGGTCCGCCTAGGGTTTAAGGGCTCATGGTTTGGTGGTAGTGTTTAGTATTTAGGGTTTAGGGTATAATGGTTTAGGGTAGGGTGGGTGGTGCAGGGGAGGGTGGGGTTTTTAATTGGTTGTGGTTTAGGAGAGGTTGGGACAGTGGTCATGGTTTAAGGTTTAGGGTAGGATTTAGAGAAGGCAGGTTTAGGGAGAGTGTTTTAATTAAGCAAACTGGTAGGTTTAGTTAATTTAGTTTATTTTATTTTTATTTTCATTTAAGTTTTATTATTTAGTTTGTTAATTTCTATAGGTTTTATTTTAGTTCACTTTTTAGGTTGAGGTTTAAGTTTATGCAAAATTTTTAGTATAGTTTTATTTTTATTTTATTTTTTAGGTTTAGGTTTTATTTTTTATTTTAAGGTTTAGGTTTAGGTTATTATTTTATTTTTTTTAGGTTTAGATTTTAAGTTTTAATTTTAGGATTATTTTTAGGTTTCATTTTTTAGTTTAGGTTTAGGTTTATTTTATTTTATTTTATTTTTTTAGTTTGTTTAGGCTCAAGTTTATTTTAGGTTTGGTTTAGGTTTTATTTTATTTTAGTTTAGCTAGTTTTATTGAATTTTATTTTAGGCTTATGTTTTTAGATTTATTTTATGTTTTATTTATAGGTTTATTGTTTAGGTTTAGTTTTTATTTTATTTTTATTTTATTTTATTTTATTTTGGTTTATTTTTTATTTTATTTATGTTTTTATTTTTTTAGTTTATTTTTAGGTTTTATTTATTTTAGTTTAGTTTTAGTCTTTAGTTTTATTTTATTTTTAGGTGTAGGTTTAAGTTTAGTTTATGTTTTTATTTTATTTTATTTTATTTATTTTGGTTTAGGTTTTTAATTTATTTTATTTTAAAGTTTTATTTAGATTAGGTTTAGGTTTTTAGGTTTTTAGGTTTTTAGGGTTTACAATTTACTGTTTAGGGCTTAGGGTTAGTTTAGGGTTTAGGATTTAGGGTTTAGGGATATAGATTTTAAGGTTTAGGGTTTTAAGGTTTTGGGTTGTAGGTTGAGGGTTTATGGTTAGGGTTATATTTTATTTTATTTTATGTATTTTAGGGTTTGGGGTTTAGGTTATAGGTTTAGGGTTCCGGTTTTTGTTTAAGTTTTATTTTAAATTAAGTAAACCAATAGGTTTAGGTTTTTTTTAGTTTATTTTTTTAAGGTTTAGGGTTGAGGTTTTTTTTTAAAAAAATTATGTAAATCAGTAGGTTCAAATTTATTTAGTTTATTTAGATTATCTTATCTTTTATTTTTATTTATGTTTATTTTTTATATTTATTTAGTTTAGCTTATTTATTTTAGGTTTATTTATTTTAGTTTAAATTTTTTATTTTAGTTTATCTTTTAGGTTTATGTTTAGGTTTTAGTTTATTTTTAAGTTGAGTTTTATTTTCTAGGTTTAGGTTTTATTTATTATTTTAGGTTTAGGTTTAGGTTTTTACTTTATTTTTTTAGATTTAGGTTTTAGGTTTTTATTTTAGGTTTATTTTTAGGTTTTATTTTTTATTTTAGGTTTATTTTTAGTTTAGTTTATTATATTTATTTTAGGTTTAGGTTTCGGTTTAGTTTAGTTCTATTTATCTTAGTTTAGTTTATTTTAGTGTAGGTTTAGGTTTATTTTATTTTTATTTTAGGTTTAGTTTTTTTTTAGTTTAGGGTTTAGGTTTTATTTTTTATTTATTTTTAAGTTTTATTTTTAGGTTTATTTTTTAAGTTTTAGTTTTTATTTAATTTTGATTTATTTCTATTATAATCTTATTTTAGGATTATTTTATTTAGGTTTTATTCTTATATTTATTTTATTTTTAGTTTAATTTAGGTTATTATTTATTTTATTTTAATTTCTTTTTATTAGTTTATTTTATTTTATTTTTAGGTTTAGGTTTTAATTTTATTTTAATTTATTTTTTATTTATGTTTAGGTTTTTTTATGTATTTTATCTTTAGGTTTTATTTTGTTTAAGTTTAGGTTTTTAGGGTTTAGGGTTTAGGGTTTAGGTTTAAGGATTTAGGGATTTAGAGTTTAGGAGTTTAGTGTTAGTTTAGAGTTTAGGTTTATTTGATTTTGGGTTTTAAAGTTTAGGGTTTAGGAGTTAGGAGTTTAGGAGTTTAGGAGTTTAGAGTTTAGTGTTTAGAGCTTTAGGAGTTTAGACTTTTAGGGTTTAAGTTTTAGGTTATTTTAGTTTAGGTTTAGTTTAGGCTTTAGGTTTATAGTTTTAGGTTTAAGTTTTGTAGTTTTAGGTTAGTTTAGGTTTAGTTTAGGTTTAGGTTTAGATTATTTAGGGTTTAAGTTTATTTTAGTGTTTAATGTTAGTCTTAGGGTTTAGGGTTTAGGATTTAATGTTTAGCGTTTAAGGTTTAGTTTTTTTTTAAAAAAAAAATTATTAAGCTGATAAGTTTAGGTTTATGTAGTTTATTTATTTTAGTTTATTTTATTTTTTATTTCTATTTAGGTTGATTTTTTATTTGTTATTTAGTTTAGTTTATCTATTTTAATTTATTTTTTCATTTAGGTTTAGGTTTATGTTTATTTTTTAGTTTAGTTTTATTTTTATTTTATTTTTTAGGTTTAGGTTTTATTTTTTATTTTTAGGTTTATGTTCGGTTTTTTTTTTTTTTTTTAGGTTTAGGTTTTAATTTTTTATTTTAGGTTTATTTTTTTTTAAGTTTAGGTTTAGGTTTATTTTTAGTTTATTTTATTTTTATTTAGTTTAGGGTTTAGGTTTAGGTTCTTTTAGGTGTAGGTTTATGTATTATTTATTTTAGTTTAGTTTATTTTAGTTTAGGTTTATATTTATTTTATTTTATTTATTTTAAGTTTAGTTTTTCTTTTAGTTTAGGGTTTTGGTTTTATTTTTTCTTTATTTATAAGTTTTATTTTTAAGTTTATTTTTAAGGTTTATTAGAGTTAATTTTAAGGTTTAGGGTTGAGGTTTTAGGGTTTAAAGTTTACAGTTTATAATTTAGGGTTTAGAGTCTTTTAAAAATTAAGTAAACTAGTAGTTTAGGCTAATTTAGTTTACTTTATTTATTTTTTATTTATTTTAGTTTAGGATTTATGCTTTAGGGTTTAGGGTTTAGGTTTTAGTGTTTAGGCTTTAGGGTTTTGGGTTTTTAGGGTTTAGGTTTTAAGGTTTAGGGTTTAGAGTTTAAGCTTTTTAGGGTTTAGGGTTTAGGGTTTAAGGATAATTTAGGGTTTAGTGACTAGGGTTTTAGGGTTAATAGTTTTTTAGAGTTTGGTTAGAGTTTAAGTTTAGGGTTTAGGTTAGGGTTTAGGTATAGGGTTTGAGTTTAGTGTTTAGTTTTTTTAGGTTTAGTTAGTTTAGGTTTATTAACTTTAGGGTTTAGGGTTTTTAGGGTTTAAAGTTTAGGGTTTAGGGTTTTAGGAATTTTAGGTTTAGGGTTAGTGATAGGGTTTAGGGTTTAGGGTTTAGGGTTTAGTGTTTACGATTTAGGGTTTATGGTTTAGGGTTTTAGAGTTTATGCTTCTAGGGTTTAGGGTTTTTTTGGGGAGTAGGGTTTATGGTTATAGATTTAGGGTTGTAGGTATAGGGTTTAGGGTTTAGGATTTAGGATTTAGGGTTTAAGGTTTTTTTAAAAAAATTGAATTAAGTAAACTAGTAGGTTTATGTTTATATAATATATTTATTTTATTTATTTATTTATTTTAGTTTACTTTATATTTTATTTTTTTTGTTTAGTGTAGTTTATTTATTTTAGTTTATTTTTTATGTTTAGGTTTTGGATTAGGTTTATTTTTTAGTTGAGTTTTTTTTTTATTTTATTTTTTATCTTTAAGTTTTAATTTTTATGTTTAGGTTTAGGTTTAGATTTTTATTTTATTTTTGTAGGTTTAGGTTTTAGGTTTTTATTTTAGGTTCATATTTAAGTTTTTTTTAGTTTAGGTTTAGTTTTTTTTTATTTTATTTTATTTAGTTTAGGTTTAGGTTTAGGTTTAGTTTATTTTAGGTTTTTTCTTAGGTTTTATTTATTTTTGTTTAGTTTACTATAGTTTAGGTTTTAGTTTATTTAATTTTATTTATTTTATTTTTATTTTAGGTTATTTTTTGATTAGGGTTTAGGTTTTATTTTTTATTTATTTTTAGGTTTATTTTTTAGGTTTATTTTTTAGGTTTAGGTCTTAATTTAGTTTTTATTTCATTTTATTTTAGGTTTATTTATTTTTATTTTAAGTTTAGTTTTTATTTTATTTAGGTTTTTTATTCTTTAGTTAATTTTATGTTTTGGTTTAGTTTAGGTTTTTATTTATTTTATTTTAGTTTTCTTTTATTTTATTTTATTTTATTTTATTTTTATGTCTAGGTTTAGGTTTTAGTTAGGTTTTTATTTTATTGATTTTTTTTATTTAATTTAGGTTTAGGATTTTTGTTTAATTTAGGATTAGGTTTTATATAGTTTGGGTTTATGTTTTTAGGTTTTTAGGGTTTATGGTTTAGGGTTATAGGGTTTAGGGTTTAGGCTTTAGGGTTTTAGGGTTTAGGGTTTTAAGGTTTAAGGTTTAGGGTTAGAGTTTAGGGTTTAGTGTTTAGTCTTAGGGTTTAGTGTTTTTAGTGTTTAGGGTTTACGGTTTTGGGTTAGTTTAGGGCTTAGGGTTAGTTTAGGGTTTAGAGATAGGGTTTAGAGTTTAGAGCATTTTAGGGTTTAGGGTTTAGGGTTGTAGGTTTAGGGTTCAGTGTTTAAGGTTAGGTTTAGGGTTTAGGAATTTTTGTTTTGCATTTAGGGTTTATGGTTTTCTTGGAAAATTAAGTAAACTAGTATGTTTAGGTTTATTTAGTTTATTTATTTTAGTTTATTTTATTTTTTATTTCTATTTAGGTTTATTTTTTATTTTTTTATTTTGCTTAGTTTATTTATTTTAGATTTATTTGTTGTAATTTATTTTTTTTTGGTTTAGGTTTAGGTTTATGTTTATTTTTTAGTTTAGTTTTATTTTTATTTTATTTTTTAGGTTTAAGTTCTATTTTTTTTTTTTAAGTTTAGGTTTAGGTTTTTATTTTATTTTTTAGGTTTAGGTTTTAATTTTTTATTTCAGGTTTATTTTATTTTATTTAGTTTAGGTTTAGGTTTATTTTTAGTTTATTTTATTTTATTTAATTTAGGGTTTTGGTTTAGGTTGTTTTAGGTTTAGGTTTATGTTTTATTTATTTTAGTTTAGGTTTATGTTTATTTTATTTTAGTTATCTTAGGTTTAGTTTTTTGTAGTTTAGGGTTTATGTTTTATTTTTTATTTATTTTTTGGTTTTATTTTTAAGTTTAATTTTTAGGTTTATTTATGTTAGTTTTAGGGTTTACGGTTGAGGGTTTAAGGTTTAGGGTTTAGGGTTTAGGGCCTTTCCTTGTAAAAAAATTAAGTAAACTAATTGGTTTAGGTTTATTTATTTTACTTAAGTTTTTATTTATTTATTTTAGTTTAGGGTTTAGGGTTTAGGGTTTAGTTTTAGGGTTTAGGGTTTAGGGTTTAGGGTTTAGGGTTTAGGTTTAGGGTTTACGATTAGGGAGTTTAAGGTTTAAGGATTTAGTTTAGGAGTTTAGAGTTTAAGTTTAAGGTTTAGGTTTTAAGGTTTAAGTTTAGGTTAGATTAAGTTTGAGTTTAAAGGTTTAGGGTTTAGAGTTTAAAGGTTTAGTTTTAGGAGTTTAAGGTTTATTTAAAACTTTAAAGTTTAAGGTTTATAGTTTTAGGAGAAAGTTAGAAGATGGTTTAGTTTAGTTTAGTTTAGGTTTATAGTTTAGTTAAAGTTTAAGTTTAAGTTAGGTTAACAGTTTAAAATTTAGTTAGATTTAAGTTTAAACAGTTTAAGTTTAGGTTTAAGGAGAGTTTAAGTTTAGGTTTAGGTTTAGGAGTTTAGGAGTTTAAGTTTAGAGTTAGTTTAGAGTTTAAGGTTTAGGAGTTTAGATTTATAGTTAAAGGTTTAAGTTTAAAATTTTAAACTTTAGGTTTAGTTTAAAGGTTTATTTAAGTTTATAATGGGTTTAGGTTTAAGGTTTAGATTTTTTAGTTTAGAGGTTTAGGGTTTAAAGTTTTGGGTTTAAGGTTTAGGGTTGAGGTTAGTGTTAGTTATATGTTTATAGTTTAAGTTTAGTTTAGGTATAGTTTTAGTTTAGGGTTTATGGTTTAGGGTTTTATGGTTTATGCTTCGAGTGTTTTGGGTTTAGGGTTTATAGTTTAGGTTTTTTTAGGGTGTAGGGATTAGGGTTGTAGATTTAGGGTTGTAGGTTTATGGTTTAGGGTTCAGGGTTTAGGATTTAGGGTTTAAGGTTTTTTTAATATAATAAAATTAAGTAAATCGATAGGTTTAGGTTAATTTAGTATCTTTAGTTTATTTTTTATTTATTTTATTTTACTTTATTTTTTATTTTTCCTTAGGTTTATTTTTTATTTTTTTAGTGTAGTTTATTTATTTTAGTTTAGGTTTTTTATTTTAGTTTAATTTTTAGGTTTAGGTTTCGGTTTAGGTTTATTTTTTTGTTGTGTTTTATTTTGATTTTATTTTTTATTTCTACGTTTTAGTTTTTATTTTTAGGTTTAGGTTTAGATTTTTATTTTATTTTTTTAAGTTTAGGTTTTAGGTTTTTATTTTAGGTTCATTTTTTATGTTTTATTTTTAATTTAGGTTTATTTTTTTTAGTTTATTTTATTTTTTTTAGTTTTGGTTTTGGTTTATGTTTAGGCTTAGGTTTAATTTAATTTTGTCTAGTTTACTATAGTTTAGGTTTTGGTTTATTTTATTTTATTTATTTTATTTTTATTTTAGGTTTTTTTTAGTTTAGGGTTTAGGTTTTATTTTTTATTTATTTTTAAGTTTAGGTTTTTATTTAGTTTTTATTTTATTTTATTTTAAGTATAGTTTTATTTTATTTATGTATTTTATTCTTCAATTAATTTAATTTTTTTAATTTAGTTTAGGTTTTTATTTATTTTATTTTAGTTTTCTTTCATTTTTTATTTTATTTTATTTTTAAGTTTAGGTTTAGGTTTTAATTTTGGTTTTAATTTTATTATTTTGTTTTTCATTTAATTTACATTTATGTATTTTTTAAAATTATTTTTATGTTTTAGATAGTTTAGGTTTAGGTTTTTAGGTTTTTAGGGTTTAGGGGTTAGGGTTTAGATTTTAGGGTTTTAGGGTTTAGGGTTTTAAGGCTTAAGGTTTAGGGTTTAGGGTTTTTAGGGTTGAGTGTTTAGGCTTTAGGGTTTAGGGTTTAGAGTTTTTTTTTTTAATTAAGTAGATCAGTAGGTTTAGGTTTATTTGGTTTGCTTAGTTTATTTTGTATTTTTTTTAGTTTATTTTATTTTTATTTTTATTTAGGTTTATTTTTTATTTTTGTTTAGTTTAGGGATTTCATTTCAGTTTATTTTTTAGGTTTAGGTTTATGTTTCTTTTTTAGTTTAGTTTTATTTTTATTTTATTTTTTAGGTTTAGCTTTTTTTTAAGGTTTAGGTTTAGGTTTTTATTTTATTTTTTTAAGTTTAGGTTTTATGTTTATTTTTAGGTTTTATTTTTTAGTTTAGGTTTAGGTTAATTTTTAATTTAATATATTTTGTTTAGTTTAGGGTTTAGGTTTAGTTATTTTAGGTTTAGTTTAAGGTTTTATTTATTTTAGTTTAGTTTATTTTAGGTTTAGGTCTTTTTTTTTAGTTTAGGGCTTAGGTTTTATTTTTTAATTATTTTTAGGTATTATTTTTATGTTTATTTTTTAAGTTTAGTTCATTATTTAGTTTTTATTTTCTTTTATATTAGGTTTATTTTATTTTTATTTAGGTTTAGGTTTAGGTTTAAGTTTAGGTATTTATTTTATTTTTAGGTTTTATTTAATTTCAGTTTAGTTTTTTAGATATTTAGTGTTTAGGGTTGTAGGTTTAAGGTGTAGGGTTTAAGGTTTAAGTTTATTTTTAGTTTATTTTATTTTATTTAGTTTAGGGTTTAGGTTTTATTTATTTTAGGTTTGGGTTTAAGTTTTATTTATTTTAGTTTATGTTTTTTTAGTTTAGGGTTTAGGTTTTATTTTTTATTTATTTTTAAGTTTTATTTTTAGGTTTATTTCATAGGTTTAGGTTTTTATTTAATTTTTATTTTTTTATGTTTATGTGTTATTATTTAGGTTTTTTATTTTTATGTTTATTTTATTTTTTTAGTTTCGTTTAGGTTTTTATTTATTATATTTAGTTTAGCTTTTATTTTTTATTTTATTTTATTTTTAGGTTTAAGTTTAGGTTTATGTTTAGGTTTTAGTTTAGGTTTTTATTTTATTTTTTATTTTATTTAATTTAGGTTTAGGTTTTTTATTTATTTTAAATTTAAGTTTTATTTAGTTTGGGTTTAGGTTTTTACGGTTTAGGGTTTAAGGTTTCGAGTTTATGGTTTAGGGTTTTAGGGTTTTAGGGTTCAAGGTTTAGGGTTTTAGGTTTTAGGTTTAGGAGTTAAGGTTAGGGTTTTGGGTTTAGGGTTTAGGTTTAGTTTATTTTAGGTTTAGGTTTTAGGTTGATAGTTTAGTGTAGTTTAAGGATAACAAGGTTTAGGTTAGTTAGAGGGACTTTAGGCTTTAGCTTTAAGTTTTAAGGTTTAGGGTTTAGTGTTGAGGGTTAGTTTAGAGTTTAGGGTTTAGGGTTTTAGGGTTTAGGGATTAGGATTTAGGGTTTATGGTTAGGGTTTGGGTTTAGTGTTTAGGGTTTAATGTTTAGGGTTTAGTGCTTTGGGTTATTTTAGTGTTTAGGGTTTTTTAGGGTTTAGGGTTGTAGGTTTAGGGTTGCAAGTTTAGGGTTTAGGGTTTAGGGCTTAGGGCTTAGGGTTTATGATTTAAGGTTTAGGGTTTAGGGTAAATGATTTATTTTAAAAAAGAAATTAAGTAAATCGATAGGTTTAGGTTTTTTTAGTTTTTTTTATTTATATTTGTTTATTTTATTTTTTTATTTATGTTTATTTTTTATTTATATTTAGTTTTGTTTATTTATTTTAGTTTATTTGTCAAGTTTAGGTTTAGCTTTTTGTTTATTTTTTAGTATAGTTTTATTTATTTAGGTTTAGGTTTAAGTTTTATTTTATTTTTTTAGGTTTAGGTTTTTACTTTAGGTTTACTTTTAGGTTTTATTTTTTAGTTTTAGTTTAGGTTTATTTTTTATTTATTTTGTTTTATTTAGTTTAGGGTTTTGGTTTAGTTTATTTTAGGTTTAGGTTTAGGTTTTATTTATTTTATTCTAGTTTATTTTAGTTTAGGTTTAGGTTTATTTTATTTTTTCTATTTTATTTTTATTTTAGGTTTATGTTTTTTTTCTTAGTTTAGGGTTTAGGTTTAATTTTTTATTTATTTTTAGGTTTATTTTTTAGGTTCAGGTTTTTATTTAGTTTTATTATTTTATTTTAGGTTTTTTTTTATGTTTGGGTTTTATATTATTTAGGTTTTTTATTTTTTTGGTTTATTTAATTTTTTTAGTTTAATTGATGGTTTTATTTATTTTATTTTAGTTTAGTTTTTATTTTTTATTTTATTTTATTTAGGGTTTAGGTTTACATTTTGGTTTAGGTTTAGGTTTAGGTTTTGGTTTAAGTTTATGCTTTTATTTTAGTTTTATTTTATTTTATTTAGGTTTAGATTTTTTGTTTATTTTATTTTTAGGTTTTATTCAGTTTAGGTTTAGGTTTTTTGGTTTTTCGATTTTAAGGGTTTAGGGTTTAGGGTTAGTTTTAGGGTTAGGGTTTTTTATTTTTTGTTTTTTTATATTAAGTAAATTGGTAAGTTTAGGTTTATTTAGTTTAATTAGTTTATTTTTTATTTATTTTATTTATTATTTTTATTTAGGTTTATTTATTTTAGTTTTATTTATTTTAGTTTAGGTTTTTATTTCATATTATTTTTTAGGTTTAGGTATAGGTTTAGGTTTATTTTTTAATTTAGTTTTATTTTTATTTTATTTTTTAGGTTTAGGTTTTAGTTTTTTTATTTTTAAGTTTAGGTTTTTGTTTTATTTTTTTAGGTTTTGGTTTTTGTTTTATTTTTTTAGGTTTAGGTTTTAGGTTTTTATTTTATTTTTATTTTTAGGTTTTATTTTTTAATTTAGGTTTAGGTTTATTTTTAGTTTATTTTATTTTGTTTAGTTTAGGTTTAGGTTTAGGTTTGGTTTATTTTAGTTTATGTTAATATCATTAGGCTAATATTGGCTTGTCATCTAGTCTACGAAGCATACACCCTAACATCCAATCTATAACAATACATCATAAAACAAACACGTAAGCATACACCCTAACATCCAAATAATACATCATAAAACAAAACATACATCACATCATACACCATCCCAACTATAAGTGGTGACTTAATTTGTGTATTCTAATTCTAATGTGTTGTATTTTCTAAGTGTTGTGGATTAATGACAAGAAAAGTTGATTTTCTAAGGATATATATATATATATATATATATATATATATATATATATATATATATATTATAATTTAAGAATTTTATTTTGTATTTTCTTTTGTTTCATTTGATTACACTTAGCAACTAAGTGCTATAAAGAGAGGAAAAGAGGATTGCCCTATTTCATCCCTACCTTAAGTTACTTTCTAAAGTATATTAATTTGATTTAGTTCTCTTTAGTGAATGGATTATTAAATGATTTAATTAATCTTAAGTTTAGGTCCAGTTTAAATAATCATATTCAAAATGAAAGGCATCTTAAGATTAATTTAATTGAATTATTACCACATGACATATATTAAATCATTCCTTTCCATCACATGTAACATGCATATGATTTAATCCTAAGTGTATCTATACATGCAATATATTTTAGCACACTTAAATGATGAATGTATGTGTATGTTTAGAATTTATATTTTATTTGACTGAATTATTTAAACATATTAATTTAAAACTTTATCCAAATTCTTATACAAAAAGAACATAAGAATGAAATATGTGCCGCTGTTAAACTAGGGAAGTGAGGTAGTCAAATGACCTCCTTGGTGCTAGCTAAAGCTTCTTATTCTTAGGATGTCCAGACTAAATACCCATTTGCATTCAAACCTATGTAAATTCGTATACATGAACATAGGAAGTAAGCTTCAAATCATATGGCTAATTAATTCAACCACTTAGTCAATTATGAATGCATGCAATTTTAATGTAAAATGGGATTTTCATTCACTAATCACATATACATATACATGTAGAAAGATATATGCAAGTACATGTCATTGTTAAACTAGGGAAGTGAGATAATCAAATGACCTCCTTGGGGGTAACTAAAGCCTCGTATTCCTGGATGTCTAGATTATATACCTGCTTTTCTTGGACACACATAGATGCATACATAAATGAGGGAAAGAATACCATGCAAAGATTGTATATAAATTTTTTTGATTGAATCATTTATATATATGAATTAAAGCTCTATCCAAATTCTAATATTAAAATATATAATGAAATAAATGGGTATGTGCTTGTTAAACGAGAAATGAGGTAATCAAATGACCTCCTGAGGCTTGCTAAACTGTTCCTGGATGTCCGACTATATACCCATTACCATTCAATCTTATATAAATCAATACATTAATAGAGGAAAGAGAACTCAACATTCATACACTTAAGCTATAAGAACATGCATTTCTTATGTATTTATAACTAGCATCATAACACATATTATTATTCATTTTTAAGCTTTTGAAAAATACATTTGAATTTAATAGTGATAATAGCCACACATATATTAAATTAAATCAACACATGCAAGTTTACATAAAGGAAATCTTTTTTATTTTACTTGATTTTGAAAATATGGATGCATGAATTCAAATGACATACTAAATTTAACATGATTGGGAAAATGGACAATCAAATATAAGCATGTGATTCATTCAACCAAACTAGTTCTTAAAGATAATCAAATCAAATAAGATTATTTAAAGCAGACCAAAGCTTCTTTATTAATTAAGTTTTGATTTGATTTGATTTAAAAAAGGAGAAGAGAAATCATCACACTTGTTGTTTTAAACCCATTCCCACATTAGTGATTTGATTTAATTTAAGGAAATGTAGTTAAGTTGATTTTATGGCTTAATTAAGTTGAACCCTTAATTAGATGAATTAATTACCCTTACCTATGTCACCTTAAAGTAATTAACTAAATAACTATGAGCCAACATGATATGAATGGAAAATAAACTTGCAATGATCCTAAGAAATAAATGGGGCCTAATGCAATTGGCTCATGATTAATAGTTAATTAGATTAAGGGACTTAATTAATTACTCTTATGGTTTTCCCAGACATGTGGACTAACCATAATTTCATTAAACTCCTTTAGGTTATTAAAGACCTAAAGATCTACCTCATTATTTAATTAATTAGGGTTTGATGTGATTATGATTTTAATTTGATTAAGTGATTTAATTAATTAGTTAAATCATAATTAATTTTATTTTTAAAAAGGGTTAAATGAAGTTAAGGAAAAGGGTCCCAACCCTATTCCTTAGTTTACTTACTGTTGAATAATGATTAATAAACTTAATTAACCAATTTATGACTATTCAAGGGATTCATTAATCATTAATTAACTTAAAAGAGTAATTAAGATCTAATTAGTCAATTTTCCTAATTAAGTGAGCAATAAATCCCAAAAAAATCATAGGAGGTAGAGGTCATTCCAGTAAATTAATCCATAAAATTTGGGATTAATTTCTCAAGTAATTAAGGAGTAATTAAAATAATTAATTTTGTAATTAAATCTTAATTTATGTTCAAAGTTTGTTAATATCATTTTTAATTAATTCTCCTCTAAAATATCTTTAAAATGAGTATTAATTTGTATTTCTTATTTGTCTATGATTTTTTATATTTTTTAGAAGTTTCAGCCATTAAAATGATTAATGAAGCCTAATTAAAGCATAATCATGTTGGTACCACGTGGCGCACTAATGCAGCGTACTTTCCACATGGCATTGTGGTATTGGCTACTTAAAACTTGTCTAACTCAGTGCCTACATGGCAGCAGCGGACGCGCTTTCTCATCTGCCATCTGATCTAAGATCGGATGGCTACGATTAATCCCATAGCTTAGTAGGATTAAATTAGATCAATCTAGTGGATCTAATCATGAAGAACAAATTGTGCTTGATCTAATGTCACGCAAGTGAGGGAGAATGGAGTCCATCTAGCATTGCTCACTTGATCTGAGCTTACCCAAGCTCGGATCAACTCCAAGAGGATCCCACACCTTCACAACATTGATCAGAAGGGATCCAACGATCAAGATCACACGAGATGCAAGTTTTCATCAAAAGCTCCAACCCATTTTTGCCTAAGGATCGGTTTTGGAAGCATACCTCATTGGAGCTCAAGATCGGTAGCTCGAATGATTGAGGAAGCTTCATCTAGTAGATATGAAGCCCTGTTGAGTAGCAATTGGATTGATTCCTTGATGTTCTCTTGAAAGGCCATGAACCGATGAATCAAAACTTGAATTTGATGAAAGTCCCACCTCCAGTGCTTGGGAAGATTAGGAAATGATTCATTCTTGCTCGATGAGGCCTAGAGAAGGTGCGTGCAAAGTTAATTTGAATTTGATGGAGAGATGAGAAAGTTAGGTCAGAAATGGGAGTGTCCTATTTTGTGATGGATGGGAATGGCATTTTCTGATCGAGCAACTAGAATGGGAGCTTAGGGAACGGCTCTAGAGGCTCATCTTGGGTAGCTATGGCTCTGAGGAATTATTTTTGTGTGTGTTTGAGTGGAAACGAGGGGGTGTATACCCCCCTTCTTCTTGATCAAACAGTGGGATTATGTTTGGCTTCGAGTGGTCGTCCAGCCATCTCAGGGAGTCATCGGTGGTGGGGAAGAGGTGAGTTGGCTCAGCTTGGTTAGTTGATGGTCTGGAGGTGCCTACCAAGAAGAAATCATGAGTGTCCTATGGGTTTCTAATGTTCCAATGTGGAGGGTGAGGTGATTTCACCTCCCAGGGGTCATATGGCCAACCACCCTTAGTGGGTTGGAAAGTGTCCTAGGTGCCTAAGTGGACCATTGGGAGAGTACCAAGTGGACCATTGGAAATGACCACTTATATAGGTGATTTGTCTCATGTGATGCCCTTGACCCAAGGGTAGAATGATCATTTGGCATTGGATTTGATTTGGGAAAATTTAAAATGAGCCAAAAGTGGGTTAGCCCAAATTTCAAGTCAATTGGAGTTGATTTGGTTAGGTTTGGCTCAATTTGACTCATTTTGGTCAAATTGGGTTAGGTTGGGTCAAGTTGACCAATTGGTCAAATTGGGTCAAATCAAGGGTTGGGTCAAGTTCATATGATCATTTGGGATGTTTTGGTTCAATTGATTTGCTTTAGTTTGGCTTAGATTTGATTTTGGCTCATTTGAATTCATTTGAGTCAAATCAGTTAAGTTAACCAATTTGATAAAATTGGCCAAATTGGCTTGTGTTGGGTGTTTGTTTGGGTTTATTGACCAATTGAATATGATTGTAGGCTTTGTTTGAAATTAATTTGGATTTGGTTTTGATTTAGGCCAACTTGAACCTTTAGGTCAATTTGGGCTAAGTAGGTCAATTGGGTTCAATTGGGTCCAATCATGGCTTTGGTCAGGTTCAATAATCAATTTGGAATGAACTTGAGACATTGATTGCAATCAATTTGGTTTATATTTTGATTTGACCCAATTTTATCTTTTAGTTAAATTTGGGTCAACTTAGGTCGAGGGGGCCAATTGGATTTTGTTTGACTCAATTAAAGGTCAAGTCATATTCAAAAATTGATTTTGATTTGGTATGAATCATTAGTTTCAAGAGATTTTTCTTAGGTTGCAATTTGGCTAGTTTGGGTTCATATGGGTTAAGGGGTTGACTTGGTAAAATGACCAAGTTGACTTAGTTTGACCCAATTTGTGATAATTGATCAACTTAGGGTGATCAACGATCATGATGGGAGGTTTTTATGGGCTTTGTTCAATCCAATTTGGGTAGGATTAGAACTTGGCTCAAATAGATCAAATTGGCCACTTTGGGTCAAGTGGACCAATTGGGTTTAGTTGGCTTGATCTTAGGTTGAGTTTGATTTAGTTGAGTTTATATATGGATTTGGGATTGATATATAAATTCAATTGCAATTTGCTTTGGTTCATATGGGTTTTGGTTCATTTTAACATTTCAACTCAAAAGGGTTAAGTTGGGTTTGAATTGGATTGATTTTGGTTTGGCTTGATGATTGTAGATCTCATTTATATTTGTGAATATGATTGAAGGTATGATTGACTCAAGAGAAAATCAATTGAATTTGGGTTTTGGAATGAAGGAATTTGGCTAAGTCCATGGAGTTGGGTCATGTGGCTTAGGTTTGGATTTTGATTTGGTTTGATTTACTTTTGATAATTTAAATGTATATTTCATGTAAATTTGTGAAGATGATTGAAAATATGATTGATTTGTTAGAAAATCAATTGAGTTTGACTTGATTTGGATTAAGATTTGGCTATGTCCATGGGATAGGTCATATAACTTAGGAAGGGTTTTGATTTAATTAGATTTAGTTTGATTTAGTTTTGATCAGTTGAATGTAGATTTGATTTATATTTAGAAGATGATTGAAGATATAAATTTATTATGAGAAAATCATTTGATTTTGGATTGATTTGGATTAAGATTTAGCTAAGTCCATGGGATAGGTCTTATGGCTTAGGAAGGGTTTCAAGTTTGGATTTGATCATGGGCTTTAATCATTTGGTTTTTAAATTTGGGTTTGGATTTGGATTTGAATTTAATGTTTGAATTGAACTTGAGGTTTGGTTTTATAAGGTGAACATGTATTGGATTTGGGTTGTAGGGTAGGTGGATTATCCTAATTCTAAAGGCATAACTTAATCCTATGGTTAAACCTTATAAGTCGTTATGCTTAGGTTAAGTGTTTACCTAATTGTTATAAGTGTATTATGACTAGGAAGTCTTAGTGTTTAGAAGACTCCTAAGTCTAAGATAGGAAAATTAAATCTGCACTCCAAAAGTTAGGTCAATAGGTCTCAGGCTCCATAGTGTTTCCCTTGGAGATAGATGATTAGAAGACTGAAGCCAAGTTTCACATTATAGACTTGGATACATATTTCAATGCTTTGCTCGGGAAACCATGGATACATGAGAACAACATAGTTCCATTCTCTCTACATCAGTGTATGAAGTTCGTTAGAGGAGGGATCATCTACTATGCCAAAGGAGATCTCAAGCCATTTATAGTTCAGGAGGTCAACGTATATGCAGATGTGCCTTGCTACCACCCTAAAAATTAGCAAGTCTATTCTTGTGAACCTGGCCAAAGTTAAGAATTAAAAGAAAAAGAAATAAAAAGAAAAAGAAAGAGAAAAAGAAAAAGAAAAAGAAAAGAAAAGAGAAAATGAAAAAAAAAAAAAAGGGAGCTGAAATAAACTTGGAGGAGGAAGTGGAGCCTGACATTAGATTCCACACATAGCTGATTACTCCTTTTGAACATATGGGTAAGATGACCTATCCTCCACTAGCAGACTAAGAGGACAGTTCATAGTTAGCCCCAGGGGTGGAAAACCTCCTTATTGGCCACCCAATAGAAGATATGTCCCGGCTACCAGGAGGACACCTGCTATCCATATAGACATAGAATCTAGTTCATAGGATGAGTCTTATATGGTTAGCACACTAGCCAACTCTTCTCAGTAGTAGATTCCCTTGGAGGTGACACTTGAGCCAGATAGCGATGAAAACCAGGCTCCAAAGTAAAGAATAAGTGTATCCAAGTCTATATGTGAAATAGTTAGGCATCAGTTGGGAATCTTAGCTCTAACCCCACTTTCCTCTCAAAAAGCTGAGGGTTTGTTAGTTAAAGAAACCCCTAAGTCATCCACAGGTGTGAAGTCTTAGATGTTCTTTCTGGAGCATCATCCTCAAGTCAAGAAGTTGATGTAAAACTTGAGGATAATTCATATAAAGATTTAATAAAATCACCTTTTGATTGGTGCTTGAATTGTGTTCATAATTTAGCAAAGAAAAGGTTAATCCCACATACTTGGTAAAAGTGCAGGTTAAACTAGTTTGAAAGAATATGGAAGAACAAAAGCAAAAGCTCTCAATCAAGACCGGGACTAGGATTCAGTATAGTGGCTCCAGTCGATGATGATGATTACTGCTTAGTCATCACCAATCATTTGGAATCTGATAAGTTCTTTTCGAATCACATTAACTTATATGAGGAGCTGTGCTTAGATACCTCAAATGATCCAGATGATGTTGAAGTCAAAGATGCACCGCTAGAGTTCAAAGAAGAGATCAAGTCAACCATCGATGAGCTCAAGAAAATTAACTTAGGAACTGAAGAAGATCCACGCCTGACTTACATAAATTTTTTATTTAATGAAATTAAAACTAATGACTTAGTTAGGATATTAAATGAGTTTAAAGATTGCTTTGCATGGAGTTATGAAGTGATGCTTGGATTGGCTCTTGATGTAGCGATCCATAAACTAGGAATAGTGCCTACTGCTAACCCTATCAAGCACGCTCCTAGACACATGTGATTAGACATAGAATAATAGGTCAATTATGAAATCAAGAAACTGATCGATGCGGACTTCATCCGAGAAGAAAAATACCCTACCAAGTTTGCCAAAATCATCCCAGTTAAAACAAAGAATGGCCAAATTCACATATGCATCAATTCTAGGGATTTAAATAAGGCATATAGAAAAGATGAATTTCCATTGTCAATCCTGAAGCTGATGGTAGACAATGCCTCATCTTATGAAGTCTTCTCTTTCATGGATGGATCGTCTGAATATAACTGAATAAAGATGGTCCCTGAAGATGAAAGAAACACTGCTTTTAGAACCCCCAATCAGAATCCATTGCTATAAGGTGATGCCTTTCAGCCTTAAAAATGTCAGTGGTACATACCAGGGGGTTATGACTCGAATCTTCGACGAACTCATTCATCATCAAGTCGAGTGTTATATTGATGATCTCTTGGTCAAAAGGACATAAAAGGAAGACCTTCTCTTTTACTTGAGAGTAGTTTTCGAATAGTTAAGATAATTTAACCTCAAAATGAACCCCCTGAAGTGTGCATTCGGAGTAGCTTCAGGGAAATTTCTTGGGTTTGTTGTCTGACACTAGGGAATTGAAATAAATCTGGAGAAGAACAAGATAATATTAGAAATTCCACCCCGTAAAAGTTTAACTCAACTAAGGATCATTCCAAGGGCAGTTGGAGTATCTAAGATGCTTTATATCTAACATATCTAGAAGATGTCAACCATTCCTAGCACTTGTCAAAAAGGATGCCAAGTTCAAGTGGGATGACAAGTGTGAACATGCATTCAAAGACATCAAGCATTACTTGACTATGTTGCTGGTTCTAACAGCCCCAATCCCGGGGGAGTCGCTCATACTTTACATTATTGCATTAGATGACTCTCTTGGTACTTTGTTGGCCAAGCTAATGATGAAGGGAAGGAAAATACATTCTACTACCTCAGCCATCATGTAATCCCTATGGAGGCTAACTATCCACCCATTGAGAATCATTGCCTTGCATTAATCATTGCATCCCAAAAGATACGACACTACCTGATTCCTCATAAGGTGAACTTAATCTCTAGGATTAATTAGCTATAGTATCTTATAACATGGTCGGAGCTATCAGATGATTGGCACGATAGTCAATGATCCTCTCATTTGAGATTACCTTTGTACACCTCTGTGTGGTGAAAGGACAAGAGCTAGCAAATTTTTAAGCATCACACCCACTTCCTGCTGATTCTCCACTTAGTGATGATCTTTTCGATGAATAAATTATGAACTTAGGGGATACTAGAATTCACCATTGGGAGAAGTTTGATGGAGCGATTTCCTTTCAAATAGGAGAAGAACCATAATCTACTATTTTAGAAAAGATAGGGGTAGGAATAGTTCTCTTAACTTCAGACCGCGACGTGATGAGATTCTCATATCATATGTCCAATCCTTGGACCAACAATAAAGCTTAATATGAGGCTCTAATTATTGGTGTAGAGTTAGCCATTACTCTAAGCATCTAGAACATCAACATCTTTGAGGATTCTTAGCTAGTTATTAGTCTAATCCCTGGGTCCTATAAGGTTATAAAGCCTAAACTCCATCACTACCATAAGTACACCATGGAGTTGTTGGCCCAAATCTTAGTGGTAACCAGTTATAAGATTCCTCAAGGAGAGAACATCGTAGCATATGCTTTAGCCAACCTTGCCAAGAAGTTAACTTTCTCGGAGGATGCGTCCATACCAATAATGGTCCAAAATAGACAAGTCTTATCCTATATTGACATTGAACTCATCAAAATGTACTTTCTTGAAGGGGAGGTTTCCATTGCCAAGAAGGAAGAGGAGTTACATTAGAGGCAATCATTCATGGATTACCTAAACAAAAAAAAACTACCTTAAGAGAATTCCCAAGCCCATCAAATGAAGTAGAGAGCACTTTCTTAGGCTCTTGTGAATGGTGTCTTACGGTGATCTTTCAATTATACGTGGTTATGCTATATAGACAAGCACAAAACTCGTAAGATCGTGACTGAGGTACACTCAAGATTATGCGGAGCCAACCAATCCGGTCCAAAGATGAAAGCCAAGATCAAGAGACTATGATACTACTGACCGTCAATGATCAAAGATTGCATGGATACAGCTAGGTGATGCCACAAATGCTAAATACATGGTGTGGTCCTACAAGAACCACCCAACATTCTACATCCTTCATTGGCCTCATGGCCATTCGAGTGTTATGGTACCGACATAGTGGGTCTGATTGATCCCCATTCTTCCAAGGGTCATTGGTTCATTTTAGCTGCTACTGACTACTTTTCCAAATGGGCGAAGGCGATTCCTCTTAGAGAGATCACAGCTCAGCATGTGCTCTAGTTTTTTTATGAATCATATCATATATAGGTTTAGAGTTCCTTGATGAATTATATCTGATAATGGTACTACATTCAAGAGCATTGAGATCAATAACTTTGCCCCGAGGCAAAACTTAGATTGGAGATATTCTACCATCAACTACTCGAGGGAAAATGGCTTAGCAGAAGCCTTCAATAAAACTCTCATCCAAATACTGAAGAAGTCACTCGATAATAACAAGTGATAGTGGCATGAGTAGTTAGTTGAAGCCTTGTGGGCCTACCGCACCATATATAGAACTCCAACTCATTATACTCCTTTATCCTTAGTGTGGGTCTAAATCCATTCTACCATTAGAAGTCTAACTCCCATCACTAAGGATAGCTATGAATAGCAAGATCACAATAGAGCTAAACATTGAGTTGCGATTAGAAGAGCTCGAAGGTTTGGCGGAGAGACACCTGCAGGCATGCCAAAACCTCGATTTGTACAAAGCTAAAATGATTCAAGCTAATAACAAGTTGGCTTTTCCAAGAGATTTTCAAGTAGGAGAGCTTATTTTAGTTCTAAGGAAATTGATTATTGCCATTCCTAAGATGGGAGCAAGTTTGAACCCACTTGGGAAGGCCCTTTTCCCATAGAGAAGACCTACCAAGAAAGTTCTTATCAGTTTTTTAATCATAAGGGAGAGAGCCCAATGCTTCCAATCAACAGGCTCTACTTAAAGAAATATTATAAATTATGTTTGAAAATAATTATCATCAATGAAAATTCCATTATTAATTCAATCTCTTCCATGCTGAAAGTATTCTTGTTTGCAATTCTTCCATGATGTGTTTAGGGTAGGTGTTAGGAACCTGAGTGGTGTCCTATCCTTCATCAACACAACCCGAATACAAACTACACACAAACATATAAAACAAACACATATCATTTGTCTTGGGATACTATGAGTTGAGATAACGCCACCAACGACACTCAGTTAGTAGCTGCTCTAGGTTGAGCTTACGTGCTACCCTGTTAGTGTGTCACCTAAGTGGTCTTCTTACTTTGGAGGATATAAGTCTGCTATGCTTTCCTTTCTTACTTGGCCACTACACACCAATGAGCGCCTTCTTAGTCGGTAGGCATTATTGCGTGGCTAATAAGCTACCTCATCTTGGCTTTGTTTAAGAGGATGTGTGTCTACTATGCTTTCTTCTTGGATTAGCCTACGTGCACTAACTGGGTCGAGTATATTTAAGGTTTAGGATAAGTACCCTCATGGCTCCTTCCCTCCTTACTACTTCAAGTTTGGTTCCAGTCCTTGCTCGGGTCTCCCCTCTTAGTAGTCGCTCTATGTCAGATAGCATATGTCCCACTGACGATAGGCTATCCCGATGATCAATTCCACTTAGAAAGTTGTAAGCCTACACGCTTTCTTTCCAAATTGATCATTGCACACTGACGAGCACCTTTGGTTGGTTTTTTCTCACTATGCTTATGGACACGCCACCCATTCTAACGAATACACCTTAGGTTGGTTGGTTCTCACACCTTTGGATACACTACTCATGATAGATGTAAGCCTATTTTCTCCTTGAATTGGCCACCGTACACCTATAGGCTTTCTTTTCCAAGGCTTATGATAACGACCCTAATAGCACCTCTTCTGTTGGCACTATATTTAGATAATATCTTTTGCGACCCCATTTAGACACTACCCAAATTACTATCAGATTGGGCAGTTCCCCTTTCCTAGTAACCACCCCTATGGTTGGAGAGTTCATCCTGTGGATGTATAGATTCTCCCTTGGTTCAGTAAATTTGAGATAGGTTATGGACAACATAGCCCCTTTTAGTGTGGTCCCTTGCACACCAATAAGGTCTATGCAAACATATAAACAAAATATATATTCACTTGTGGATTAAGAGGACACCCTAGCGGTACCTTTTCCCAAGCAGACATCATTTCTTTAGGGCAGTGTCAATAAAACTATTTAAAGGAATCGCTTGACTACTCTTTAGTTGATATAAGTTCCCAACAACATTCACTCAATAGTCACCCCTAACTCGGGTTCTATTTATTATGTTACCAATAGGTCACCCCAGCGGTTGTTCCCTGCTTTATAAGATGCAAGTTTGCTACACTTTCTTCTTAGCACAGTTGTTGCACACCGAAAGGAAACCCCTTAGGTTGGCTAGCTCTACCCCACGGCCAATAGACTATCCCTTTGGATTTGTAAATCTAAGATAGGACAAGTCCAATATATCCCCTTCTCAATGGGTCCATCGCACACCAACATGGTCCATGAATTAAATCTATCAAATTTGATTGAGCTCACATCCCCAGTGGATATGTCCTCAATTTGAAATAAAACTACCAAACAAACCATATCAAATCACATGAAATTAAGATAAAATTAATCCTGAATACTTTTGAGTTGACATAAGTCCCTAGCTGCATTCACTCAGTAGTCTCTCTAGGCTAGGTTTGATTTGTTGTGCATCCAAAAGGTCACCCCAGCGGTTGTTCCTCACTTTGGAAGATGTAAGTCTACTATGCTTTCTTTCTACCATAGCCGTTTCACATTGAAAGGCAATCCCTTATGTTGGCTAGCTCTACCCCGCAGCCGGTAGACTGTCCCTTTGGATTTGTAAACTTGAGGTACGTCAAGGCTAATATAGCCCCTTCTTAGTGGGTCCATCACACACTTACAGGGTCTATACATTAACTCATATTAAATTAAACCCAATATGATTTTCTTGATTGGAGTTAAATCACACCGTTCTCCCCAGTGGAGCCCCAAATCATATATAAATAAGTCAAGCAAATAATTTAAATTCAAAACCAACTTCCCCAATGGAGCCAAATTAAACCAACTCCCCTAGTAGAGTCTAAATAAAAAAATCCAACCAAACTCTTATTCCCAATGGATACATCTCCAAACTAATCTATGAAATCAAACTCAAATCCAATCCCAAGCGGATAGCGAACTGCTTCCTTAGTAGAAGGTTCATATACCCGATTCTAGTGGACTCGAGCCCATATATCTAGTAGATATGTCTCCACATCAATTAAAATAAAACAAATTAAAGTTGATTTGATCTTAATCCTTGATGGATTATAGATTCTTATCCCCAGTAGATCTTCTTTCCACAAATCATATAATCAAATCAAATTCAAACCTTATCCCTAGCAGATTTTCTTCTTCTATGCCTTCGACATAGACCCCTCACATGTCTTGTTCAATGCAATTGTGATCCCCTAGCGGATCTCCCTCCATGTCCATAACATGGAATTCTCATCAAATCTTATTTCTTCTCTTATGCACACCTTTAATACTTCAACCAAATGCCTAACAATGTAATCATTCAAATTACATCATCTTAACATTCTAATCAACATTTTATGATTTGTGATGGTGCAAGCTCAAACTAACTATAAAATATCATGCTAAACATATTATAATGTGAATTAACACACTATATTATATTATAATATATGATGTTATATTATAATTTTCTATAATATAATATATTGACTAACATTACACTTCATTAGAATCACTTAAAAGGAACAAATAACAAAATTATCTCATAATATAAATAATGTTCATTTTGGATGTAAAATTGCTATTTTGTATTAGAAATGGTACAAAATAGCATAATTTTGGTGTTGCTTCTTGGTGTGTGTCGTGAATTGGGCCAAATTCTTTAATCCCAATCTTCAGATTAACATTTTTTGTGAGTTTTGATCCAATGTATTATAACAAAATTAAAACATACTAAAATGTACAATAACATTTAGTAACACACCACCACATCCATGTATATGTGAAGCTATATTGTTATGTACATTATATTTTAATATGCTTTCATGTAATATATTATCTTACATTACAACCTAAAATGAATCACTTTAAGAAAAAAGTTTGTAAAATTTGGTTGAAAAATGAACATTTATTTTGGATGAAAAATTCCATTCTTTTGATTAAATGACACACCATAACACACCCCCAATGATGTTCCCTAACACTTACCTTAAATTTGGCCAAATCCCATCATCTCAACCTATAAATTAGTAATTTTATAAATTATACTAGTACAAACTCAACTACATCATACTACAATAAACTAAAATATGCTAAATGACAAGTAGTAATACATAATAGTATGTTATAATGCATGATGCTACACTATGTTATGAACTCCTATATTATAATACACTATAACATGTTATATTATATTATATTGCATATCAAGGGATTGCTTAAGATAAAAATATCATAAAATTAGTCTAAATAATAAAAACTATATATTTTAGTCATATCACTTACATATTTTAAATTAAAACAATATATTATGATGACATGCTCTACCTATTATGAATTTTTTCAAATTCCACTATTTTAAAGTCTAAATCAACATTTTTATAAATAATGCTAGTGCAAGCTTGACTGCATGATTATAAAATACTAAAAGAATTTAAAATGCACAGAATAATTTATTATGATATATGATGCTATACATTGCTACAACGTATAATATTTATTTTGAACATAAAATCTTACTTTTTAGACTACAAGTGGTGTAGCACCCCTTTGGCACTACAACCTAATTCCCACTTCAAATTTAATAAATTGCATCATCTAATTTATTACATCAATATTTTTATGATTTATATTAAAATAGACTATAGTGCACAATACCATAATATACTAAAACATTTCAAAACATCTTATAACATCCAAAAAAACACATGAATACGTGCTCAAATATATGATGCTACATTATACTATAATAAATGTTATTATAATATGATTTAGGGTTAAGGTTTAGGGTATTCAAATCTCTAATATTCAAGGGAAAGTATCTTGAAGAAATTTTCTTTGGCTACCTTAACTATGTTAGGATTAGGTCATTCTTTAGATCTACTCCTAATGACATATTTATTCAAGGTTTGGGGTTTAAAATTATGGTTTAGGGTTAGTTTAGGGTTAGTTTAGGATTTATTGTTTAGGGTTTATGGTTTAAGGGTTTAGGGTTTAGGGTTTTAGGGTTTAAGGTTTAAATTTTAATGTTTTAGGTTTAGGGTTTTTAGGGTTTGGGGTTTAGGGTTTTGGGTTCAAGGTTTTGGTTTTAAGTTTAAGGATTAAGTTTTAGTTTAGGGTTTAGGGTTTAGGGCTTAAGGTTTTTTTTATAGAGAACAAATTCAGATTCAACATTGCTTCTTTTCAATTTCATCAACCAAGTAGCACCCCATGTTTTCTAAGACATGGGCGATGACATAGATCAAAAATAAACACCTATAGAGTAAATCAAAAACCTCAAATAAGTAGAACTATCTTTAATGTAAAGATAGTTCCATAAGCAGTAGATCAGATTGGTCATTCTTCAATTTCTTTAGTTCCCATTAATTTTTTAGATCGAATCTGCCATCATATCCACCTCCATCTTCTCGTCCAACATTAGATCAAGACTGAGCCTAGTTGATGGTGATGTTCCTACCATCAAGGTTTTTCCCATTCTTAGGGTTTAGGTTTTGGTTAGTTTTGGGTTTAGGGTTTAGGGTTTGGGGTTATGAGTTTTAGGTTTTAGGGTTTAGGGTTTAGGGTTTAAGGTTTAGGGTTTTAGGTTTAGTGTTTAAGGTTTAGATTAGGTTTAGGGTTTAGGGTTTAGGGTTTTAGGGTTAGGGTTTAGGATTTTGGGTTTAGTGTTTAGGGTTTAGGGTTTAGAGTTTCAGGTTTAGGGTTTTTGTTTTAGGTTTAGGGTTTAAGTTTTAGTTTAGGGTTTAGGGTTTATGGTTTTCTTATTTAATAGAGAACAAATTTAGATTCAACATTTCTTCTTTCAATTTCATGTAGCACCCCAAGTTTTTAAGACATAGCAATAAGATATAAAATTGTATAAATAGCAAATAAAAACCCTAGATAAGTAGAACTCTCTACTATAAAGACATAAGCAACAGTCATTACTTCTTCATTTTCTAGTTCCCATCAACCACCTCTCAGTAGCGAGATCCACCTTCATATCCCTGATCTCTCCCTCAGCCACCCCCACAACTATAACCTCTATCACTCCTCCTGCCTCTATAACCACCACTATTTTAACCACCACCTCCATATCGACCAGCACCTCCAGATCCCCCACCACCACTATGATAACCACCGCCTCCATTTTTGCCTCCACTGCTATATCTAGACTGATCTTATGTGATGGTTATTCTCTTGTCATTAAGGTTCTACACATTCTTAGAGTTTAGGATTTAGGGTTAGTTTGGTGTTTAGGGTTTAGGGTTAGTTTAGGGTTTAGGGATTAGGGTTTAGGGTTTAAGGTTGTAGGTTTTAGGGTTCAGGGTTTAGGGTTTAGTGTTTAGGGTTTAGGGTTTTAGCATTTAGGTTTTGGTTGTAGATTTAAGGTTTAGGGTTTAGCTTTTAGGGTATAGGGGGTTTTTTTTAATAGAGAACAAATTTAGATTCAACATTTCTTCTTTTTGATTTCATCAAACAAGTACCACCCCAAGTTTTTTAAGGCACAAGCGATGACATGGATAAAAAATGAGCACCCATAGAGCAAATCAAAAATCCTAGATAAGTAGATCCGTCTCTACTATAAAGACACAATTCCATAAGTTGTAGATCAGATTGGTCATTCTTCAGTCTCTCCAGTTCCCATCAGAACCACCCCCTCCTCTCGAGTAACAGGATCCACCATCATATCCCTAATTTCTCTTTCTACTAGAGGGTTGTAACCTCCGTACCTCTCTTTTTTTTTAAGTTTAGGTTTAAGTTTTTATTTTATTTTTAAAATTTTATTTTTTAGTTTAGGTTTACATTTATTTTAGTTTATTATATTTTATTTAGTTTAGGGTTTAGGTTTAGTTTATTTTAGGTTTAGGTATAGGTTTTATTTATTTTAGTTTAGTTTATTTTAGTTTAGGTTTAGGTTTATTTTATTTTGTTTATTTTATATTTATGTTTTTTTTTAATTTAGAGTTTTGGTTTTATTTTTTATTTATTTTTAGTTTATATTTTTAGCTTTATTTTTAGGTTTTTTATTTAGTTTTTATTTTATCTTATTTTAGGTCTATTTTATTTTTATTTTTCATTTAGTTTTAATTTTATATAGGTTTTTTATTATTTATGTTTATTTTATTTTTTTAATTTAGTTTAGGTTTTTATTTATTTTATTTTAGTTTGGTATTTATTTTTTATTTTATTTTATTTTTAGTTTTAAGCTTTAGTTTAGGTTTAGGTTTAGGTTTTAGTTTAGGTTATTTTATTTTATTTATTTTATTTAGGTTTAAGTTTTTTATTTATTTTATTTTTAGGTTTTATTTAGTTTAGGTTTAGATTTTTAGGTTTTTAGGGTTTAGATTTTAGGGTTTGGGGTTTAGGGCTTAAGGTTTAAGGTTTAGGATTTGTGGCTAAGGGTTTATAGCTTTGGGTTGTAGGCTTTAGGGTTTAGGGTTTAGGGGTTAGTGTTTAGGGTTTAGGGTTTTTGGATTTAATGTTTAGGATTTAGGGTATTGGGTTCAGGGTTTAGTGTTGTAGGTTTAAGGTTTAGAGTTTAGGGTTTGGGGTAAGTTTTTGAGTTTAGGGTTTAGGGTTAGGGTTTTTTTTAATTTTTTTAATTTTTTTAAATTAAGTAAATTTGTAAGTTTAGGTTTATTTAGTTTATGCTTTATTTTTTTAGTTTATTTTATTTTTTATTTTAATTTAGGCTTTATTTTTTTATTTAGTTTTGTTTATTTATTTTAGTTTAGGTTTATTATTTTAGTTTATTTTTTAGGTTTAGGTTTAGGTTTAGGTTTAGGTTTAGGTTTTAGTTTAAGTTATTTTATTGAGGTTTAGTTTTTTTTATTTATTTTACTTTTAGGTTTTATTTAGTTTAGGTTTAGATTTTTAGGTTTTTAGGGTTTAGGGTTTAGGGTTTGCGATTTAGGGCTTAAGGTTTAGGGTTTGTGGTTTTGGGTTTACAGCTTTGGGTTATAGGTTGTAGGTTGTAGGGTTTAGGGTTTAGGTGTTAGTGTTTAGGGTTTAGGGTTTTAGGATTTAGTGTTTAGGGTTTTGGGTATTAGGTTTAGGGTTTAAGGTTGTAGGGTTTAGGATTTGGGGTTTAGGGTTGTAAGTTTAAGGTTTGGAATTTAGGGTTTAGGGTTAGTTTTAGGGTTAAGTTTTTTTTTTTTAAATTAAGTAAACTTGTATGTTTAGGTTTATTTAGTTTAGTTTTTTATTTTTTTTAGTTTTTTTTATTTTTTGTTTTGAGTTAAGTTTTATTTTTACTTTTATTTTGTTTTGTTTATTTATTTTAAGATTATTTACTTTAGTATAGGTTTTTAATTTTAGTTTATTTTTTAGGTTTATGTTTAGGTTTAGGTTTATTTTTTTACTTTAGTTTTATTTTCAGTTTATTTTATGTTTGAGCTTACTTTTTTTAGGGCTTAGGTTTAGGGTTTTATTTTATTTTTTAAAGTTTAGGTTTTATTTTAGTACTATTTTATTTTTATGTAGGTTTAGTTTTATTTTATATTTTGGCTTAGGTTTAGGTTTCATTTATTTAGTTTAGTTTATTTTAGTTTAGGTTTAACTTTATTTTATTATTATTTTAGGTTTAGGTTTTAGTTATTTAGGTTTATTTTATTTTATTTTATTTTATTTCTTTATTTTTATTTTTTTATTTATTTTATTTATTTATTTATTTAGTTTTTATTTAATTTTTTATTTATTTAGTTTTATTTTATTTATTTTAAATTAATTTAGGTTTATTTTATTTTATTTTAGTTTAGGTTTAGGTTTAGGGTTTAGGTGGTTTTAGGTTTTAGGGTTTAGGAGGTTTAGGTTTATGTTTATGTTTAGGGTTTTAGGTTTATTTTAGGTTTGGGTTTTATATGTTTTATTTTAGGTTTTAGTTTTAGGTTTAGGTTTAGGGTTTAGGGTTTAGGAGTCTAGGGTTTAGGGTTTAGAGGTCTAGGGTTTAGGGTTTAGTGTTTTATGGTCTAAGGTTTAGGCTTTAGGATTATAGGGTTTAGGATTTAGGGTTTTAGGGTTTAGGGTTTTAGGGTTTAGGGTTTATGGTTTTAGTGTTTACGGTTTATTTTAGGGTTTAGGGTTTAGGGTTAGGGTTTTTTTATTTTAAATTTTTTTAAAATTAAGTAAAATAATAGGTTTAGGTTTATTTTGTTTATTTTTTTTCAATTTTAGTTTATTTTATTTTTATTTTGGTTCAAGTTTAATTTTATTTTTATATAGTTTAGTTTATTTATTTTAGCTTACATTTTTATTTTAGTTTATTTTTTTAGGATTAGGATTTGGTTTAGGTTTAGGTTTATTTTTTAGTTTTATTTTATTTTTATTTTATTTTTTAGGTTCTAGTTTTTTTTTATGTTTAGGTTTAGGTTTTATTTTATTTTTTTAGGTTTTTACTTTTGGTTTTATTTGGTTTTTTTTTAGGTTTTATTTTTTAGTTTAGGTTTAGGTTTAATTTTAGTTATTTTATTTTGTATAGTTTAGGTTTAGGTTTAGGTTTTGTTTATTTTAGGTTTAGGTTTAGGTTTTATTAATTTTAATTTAGTTTAATTTAGTTTAGGTTTATGTTCATGTTTATTTTTATTTTAAGTTTATGATTTTTTTTAGTTTAGGGTTTAGGTTTTATTTTTTTATTTATTTTTAGGTTTTATTTTTTGGTTTATTATTTAGGTTTAGGTTTTTAGTTACTTTTTTATAATTTATTTTAGGTTAAGTTTTTATTTTATTTAAGTTTTGTATTTTTTAGTTTAGTTTAGATTTTTATTTCTTTTATTTTAGTTTAGTTTTTATTTCTTTATTATATTTTCTTTTTAGGTTTAGGTTTAGGTTTTAGTTTATGTTTTTATTTTATTTTATTTTATTTATTTTATTTTTTTGGTTTTATTTAATTTAGGTTTAGGGTGTAGGGTTTAGAATTATAGATTTTATGGTTTAGGATTTAGGGTTTGGGGTTTAGGGTTTAGGGTTGAAGGTTGTAGATTTTAGGGTTTAGGGTTTAGGGTTTTCTTCTTTATTTTTTATATTTTTTATTTTTTTATATTTTTTATTAAATTAAGTAAACTAATAGGTTTAAGTTTTTATTTAGTTTATTTTTTATTTTTATTTAGGTTTATTTTTATTTATTTTAGTTTATTTATTTTAGGTTTATTTTTTATAATTTATTTTTTAGGTTTAGGTTTAGGTTTAAGTTTATTTTTTAATTTTGTTTAATTTTTATTTTATTTTTTAGGTTTAAGTTTTATTTTTAATTTTATGTTTAGGTTTAGGTTTTGATTTTAAGTTTATTTTTAGGTGTTACTTTTTAATTTAAGTTTAGGCTTATGTTTATTTTATTTAGTTTAGGGTTTTGATTTAGTTTATTTTAGGTTTAAGTTTAGGTTTTTAGCTTTTTTGAGTTTAGGGTTTAGGGTCTATTTAGGTTTTAGGGTTTAGGGTTTAGGGTTTAGGGTTTAGGGTTTAGAGTTTAGGGTTTAGGGGTTAGGGTTGTAGATTTTAGGGTTTAGGATTTTAGGGTTTAGGGTTTAGGGTTTAGGGTCTAGAGTTTATGGTTTATGGTTTTAGCTTTATGGTTTAGTGCTTAGGGTTTAGAGTTTAGGGTTTAGGGTTTAGTTTTATTTAGGTTTAGGGTTTAAGTTTAGGTAGTAGGGTTTAGGGTTTTAGGTTTAGTTTAGGGTTTAGTTTAGGGTTTTAGGTTTTAGTTTTAGGTTTAGGGTTTAGGGTTTTATATGGTAGGTTTTAGTTTATGGTTTATTATTTTATTGGTTTAGTGTTTAGGTTTAGGGTTTTAGTTTTAGCTTTAGGGTTTAGTTATTTTAGTTTAGGGTTTATGGTTAGGGTTTTTTTATTTTTTTTAAATTAAAGTGGTAGGTTTACTAGGGTTTTAGGTTTATTTAGGTTTATTATTTAGGGTTTAGTTTAGTTTAGGGTTAGGTTTTTTATATGTAGGTTTATGTTTATTTAGTTTTTTTATTTATTTTAGTTAATTTTATTTTTAATTTTAATTTAGGTTTATTTTTATTTTTATTCTATTTAGGTTTTGGTTTAGGTTTAGGTTTATATTTTAGTTTAATTTTTTTTATTTCATTATTTAGGCTTCGATTTTATTTTTAAGTTTAGCTTTGGATTTTTATTTTTTTATTTTCTTTTTTGGTTTTAGGTTTATTTTTAGGATTTTTTTTAGTTTAAGGTTTTTGCTTTATTTTTTATTTAGTTTTAGGTTTTTTTATGTTTATCTTTTAGGTTTAGGTTTTTATTTAGTTTTTATTTTATTTTATTTTTACTTATTATTTGTTTAAATTTTATTCAGGTTTTTATTTTTTGGTTTCTTTTTTTTTTGTTTAGTTTAGGTTTTTATTTATTTTATTTTAGTTTAGTTTTTATTTTTTATTTTATTTTATCTTTAGGTTTAGATAGGATTAGGTTTTAATTTAGGTTTTTATTTTATTTTATTATTTTATTTTATTTAGGTTTAAGTTTTTTTAATTAATTTATTTTTTTAGGTTTTATTTAATTTAGGTTTGGATTTTTAGGTTTTTAGGGTTTAGGGTTTAAGGTTGTAGGTTTTAGGGTTTAGGGTTAGGGTTTAGGGTTTAGGGTTATAGGTTTTAGGGTTTAGGGTTTAGGGTTTAGGGTTTTAGTTTGGTTTAAGGTTTAGGGTTTAGGGTTTAGGGTTTAGGGTTTATTATTGTAGGTTTAGGGTTTAGGGTTTAAGGTTTAGGGTTAGTTTTAGGGTGATGGTTTTTCTAATTTTTTATTTATTTATTTTAAATCTTTAGGGTTTAGGGTATAAGGTTTGGATATTAGGTTTAGGGTTCAGGTTTTAGTTTAGGGTTTTTGGATTTTGTTTTTTTTAATAGAGGACAAAGTCATATTCAACATTGCTTCTTTTCGATTTCATTAACCAAGTAACACACCAAGTTTTCTAAGACACAAGTGTTGACATAGATAAAAATCAGCACGCATAGAGCAAATCAAAAAACTTATATAACTGGAATGATCTCTACTGTAAAGATAGTTCAATAAGTAGCAGCTCAGATTGATTGCTCTTTAGTTTCTCCGGTTCATCGAACCACTCAACCTCTCAGTAGTAGATCCAACATCATATATGATCTTTTTCCACCACTAGGTTTAACTTTTCGCTCCTCCGCCTCCACCACCACCTTTCGACCACCACCACTATATCCACCCCACTTATCCCCCACTATTTTGATATGCCTCAGGTCCACCATCAAATTTAGACTAAGCCTAGTTGACGGTGATGTTCCTACTATCAAGGTTTTGCCCATTCGTAGGGTTAAGTTTAGGTTTAGGTTTATTAGGTTTTAGGGTTTAAGATTATTTTTTAAATAATTTTATAACTTTGGGTTTAGGTTTAGTGTGTGAGTTTTAGGGTTTGGGGTTTAGGATTAGGGTTTAGGGTTTTGGGTTTCTGGTTTAGGGTTTAGGGTTTAGGGTTTTAGGGTTTATGGTTTTAGGGTTTAGGGTTTGAGTTTAGGGTTATGGTTTATGATTTAGGCTTTTGGGTGTAGGGTTTTTAGGTATTGGGGTTGTAGGTATAGTGTTGTAGGTTTAGGGTTTAGGGTTAAGAGTAAGTTTTAGGTGTTTAAGATTTTTGGTTTAGGGTTTAGGATTAAGGGTTTAGGGTTTTTATTTACAAAATAGAGTAAATCGGTAGGTTTAGGTTTATTTAGTTTACCTAATTTATTTTTTATTTATTTTAGTTTATTTTATTTTTTATTTTTATTTAGGTTTATTTTCTTTTTCTTTAGTTTAGTTTATTTATTTTAGGTTTATTTATTTTAGTATAAGTTTTTTATTTTAGTTTATTTTTTAAGTTTAGGTTTAGGTTTAGGTATATTTATTTTAGTTTTATTTTTATTTCATTTTTCAAGTTTAGGTTTTTAGGTTTTAGGGTTTAGGGTTTAGGGTTTAGGGTTTTAGGGTTTAGGGCTTTAGGGTTTTATGATTTAGGGTTTTGGGTTAGGGTTTAGGGTTTAGGGTTTAAGGTTTAGTGTTTATGCTTTAGGGTTTAGTGTGTGTAAGGTTTAGGGTTTATGATTTAGCATTTAGGGTTTAGGGTTTAGGGATTTGGGTTTTGGGTTTAGGGTTTAGAGTTTAGGGTTTATGGTTGGTTTAGGTTTAGTTTTAGAGTTTAGGTTTAGGGTTTAGGGTTTAGGCTTTTTTAGGTTTAGTTTAGGTTTAAAGTTTAGGTTTTAGGGTTAGGGTTCAGGTTTTAGTTTAGGTTAATTTTTAAATTAGGTAAACCAGTAGGTTTAGGTTTTTTAGTTTATTTTTAGGTTTTAGGGTTTAGGGTTCAAGGTTTATAGTTTAGGGTTAGCTTAGGGTCTAGGTTTTTTTTTAATTTTTTTTAAAAAAATTACATAAATCGATAGGTTTAGGTTTATTTAGTATATTAAGTTTATTTTTTATTTATCATAGTTTATTTTACTTTTTATTTTTATTTATGTTTATTTTTTATTATTTAGTTTAGTATATTTATTTCAGATTTATTTAGTTTAGTTTAGGTTTTTTATTTTAGTTTTATATTTAGGTTTATTTAGGTTTAAGTTTAATTTTTAGTTGAGTTTTATTTTAATTTTATTTTTAGGTTTAGGTTTTATTTTTTATTTTTGGTTAGGGTTTAGGTTTTTAATTTATTTTTTTAGGTTTAAGTTTTATGTTTTTATTTTAGGTTTATTTTTAGGTTTTATTTTTGAGTTTAGGTTTAGACTTATTTTTATTTTATTTTATTTTATTTTATTTAGTTTAGGTTTTGGTTTATTTATTTTAATTTTAGGTTTAGGTTTATTTTATTTTTAGTTTAGGTCTAGGAATTATTTTTTGGTTTAGGGTTTAGGTTTTATTTTTTAATTATTTTTTAGTTTTATTTCTGGGTTTATTTTTTAGGTTTAGGTTTTTATTTAATTTTTATTTTATTTTATTTTAAGGTTATTTTATTTTTATTTTATGTTTAGTTTATATTTTATTTAGATTTTTTTATCTTAGGTTTATTTTATTTTTTTAGTTTAGTTTAGGTTATTATTTATTTTATTTTAGTTTATTTTTATTAGTTTATTTTATTTTTTTAGGTTTAGGTTTTAGTTTAGGCTTTTTATTTAATTTTATTTTATTTAGGTTTAGGTTTTATTTATTTATTTTATTTTAGGTTTTATTTTGTTTAAGTTTAGGTTTTTAGGTTATTGGGGTTTGTTCAGCGTTTAGAGTAAAGGGTTTTTTTAAAAATTTAGGAAACCGATAGGTTTATATTTATTTAGTTTATTTTATTTTTAATTTTTATTTAGGTTTATTTTTTTATTTTTTTTGTTTAGTTTATTTATTTTAGTTTAGGGTATTTATTTTAGTTCACTTTTTGGTTTATGTTTAAGTTTATGTTTATTTTTTAGTTTAGTTTTATTTTTAATTTATTTTTTAGGTATAGGATTTTATTTTATTTTTTTAGGTTTAGGTTTTAGGTTTTTATTTTAGGTTTAGTTTTAGGTTTTATATTTTAGTTTAGGTTTAGTTTTATTTTAAGTTTATTTTATTTTAGTTAGTTTACATCTAGGTTAAGGTTTAGTTTATTTTAGGTTTAGGTTTAAGTTTTGGTTATTTTAGTTTAGTTTATCTTAATTTAGGTTTATTTTATTTTTATTTTAGGTTTTGGTATTTTTTTTCAAGTTTAGGGTTTGGGTTTTATTTTTTATTTATTTTTATGTTTTATTTTTAAATTTATTTTTCAAGTATAGGTTTTTATTTATTTATTTTATTTTATTTTAGGTTTTATTTAATTTTTTGAAGTTAAGATTTTATTTTATTTACATTTTTTTATTTTTTAGTTTAGTTTATGCTTTTATTTATTTTATTTTAATTTAGTTTTATTTTGGATTTTATTTTCTTTTTTAGGTTTAGGTTTTAGTTTATGTCTTTATTTTATTTTAATTTTTTCATTTTATTTTGGTTTAAGTTTTTTATTTATTTTATATTTAGGTTTTATTTAGTTTAGGTTTAGGTTTTTAGCTTTTTAGAGTTTAGGGTTTATTGTTTAGATTTTTATTTTAGGTTTATTTTTATGTTTTATTTTTTAGTTTAGTTTAGGTTTATTTGGTTTATTTTATTTAGTTTAGTTTATGGTTTAGGTTTAATTTATTTTAGGTTTAAGTTAAGGATTTATTTATTTTTATTTAGTTTATTTTAGTTTAGGTTTATGTTTATTTTATTTTGTTTATTTTATTTTTATTTTAGGTTTAGTTAATATTTTTTGTTTAGGGTTTAAATTTTAATTTTAATTTTTTTAGGTTTTTTAATTTTAGATTTATTTATTTATAAATTTAGTTTAGGTTTTTATTTATTTTATTTTAGTTTTTTTTATTTATTTATTTTATTTTATTTTTTGGTTTACGTTTTACTTTAGGTTTATTTATTTATTTTATTTTTAGATTTTATTTACTTTAGGTTTAAGTTTTTAGGTTTTAAGGATTTAGGGTTTATGGTTTATGGTTTTAGGGCTTAAGGTTTAGGGTTAGTCTTTAGGGTTTAGGGTTTAGTGTTTAGGCATTAGGTTATTTAAGGTTTGGGGTTAGCCTAGTGTTTAAGGTTAGTTTAGGGCTTTGGGTTTAGGGTTTAGGGTTCTTAGGTTTTATGTTTTATAGTTTAGGGTTTGTTTTGGGTTTAGGGTTTAGGGTTAATCTAGGGTTTATGGTATTTTAGGATTTAGGGTTTTTTTAATTTAAGAAAACTGGTAGGTTTAGGTTTATTTAGTTTATTTTTTTATTATAGTTTAATTTATTTTGTATTTTTATTTATGTTTATTTTTTATGTTTTTTAGTTTAGTTTATTAATTTTAAGTTTATTTATTTTAGTTTAGCTTTTTTTAATTTAGTGAATTTTTGGGTTTAGGTTTAGGTTTTTGTTTATTATTTTTAGTATTGTTTTATTTTTATTTTATTTTTTAGGTTTAGGTTTTATTTTTTATTTTTAGGTTTATGTTTAGGTTTTTGTTTTATTTTTTTCAGCATAGGTTTTAGGTTTTTAGTTTAGATTTTTTAAAGCTTTTTTTTGGTTATGTTTAGGTTTATTTTTATTTGATATTATTTTATTTAGTTTAGGATTTAGGTTTAGTCTAGTTTATTTTAGGTTTAGGTTTAGGTTTTATTTATTTTAGTTTAGGTTTATGTTTATTTTATTTTATTTATTTTAAGTTTTTTTAGTATACGATTTAGGTTTTATTTATTTTTTATTTTTAGGTTTATTTTTTAGGTTTATTATAGTTAGTTTTAGGGTTTAGAGTTTAGGGTTTAAGGTTTAGGCTTTAGGGTTTAGGATTTAGGTTTAAGGTCTTTTTTATGAAAAATTAAGTAAACCGATAGGTTTAGGTTTATTTAGTTTACTTAATTTAATTTTTATTTATTTTAGTTTAGGGGTTTAGGGTTTAGTGTTTAGACTTTAGGGTTTAGGGTTTTTAGGGTTTTGCATTTATTATTTAGGGTTTAGGGTTAGCTTAGGGTTTAGGGTTTGTTAAGGGTTTAGGGTTTAGGCTTTAGGCTTTAGGCTTTAAGATTTAGGATTTTAGGGTTTAGGATTTAGGGTTTACGGTTAGTTTAGGGTTTAGGGTTTAGGGGTTCAGGGATTAGGGTTTAGGTGTTAGGGTTAGTGCTAGGGTTTAGGGTTTGAGGTTTAGGGTTTAGGGTTTAGGGTTTATTTTTTCTTTTTGGGTTGAGGTTTACTTTTTCTTTATTTTTTTAGGTTTAAGTTTTAGGTTTTTATTTTAGGTTCATTTTTAGGTTTTTTTTTTAAAGTTTAGATTTAGTTTTATTTTTAGATTATTTTATTTTATTTAATGTAGGGTTTATGATTACAGTTAGGTTTTATTTTTATTTTCATTTAGTTTATTTTAGTTTACGTTTACATTTATTTTATGTTATTTATTTTTGGTTTAGTTTTTTTAGTTTAGGGTTTAGGTTTTATTTTTTATTTATTTTTAGTTTTATTTCTTAGGTTTATTAGGGCTAGTTTTAGGGTTTAGGGTCCTTTTTATAAAAAAATAAGTAAACTGATAGGTTTATGTTTATTTAGTTTACTTAGTTTATTTTATATTTATTTTAGTTTAGGGTTTAGGGTTTAGGCTTTAGGCTTTAGGGTTTAGGCTTTAGGGTTTGGGGTTTAGGGTTAGCTTAGGTTTTAGAGTTAGTTTAGGTTTTAGGGTTAAGGATTTAGGGTTTAGGCCTTAAGGTTTAGGGTTTTTAGGGTTTAGGGTTTAGGGTTTAGGGTTAGTTTAAGGTTTAAGGTTTGGGGTTTAGGGTTAGTGTAAGGGTTTTGGGTTTAGGTTTTGGGTTTTGGGTTTAGGGTTTAGGGTTAGGGTTACCTTAGGGTTTAGGTTTTTTTTTAAAAAATAATGTAAATTTATAGGCTTAGGTTTATTTAGTTTATTATTTATTTATCTTAGTTTACTTTATTTTTTATTTTTATTTAAGTTTAATTTTTATTTTTATTTAGTTTAGTTTATTTATTTTAGGTTTATTTATTTTAGTTTATGTTTTTAATTTTAGTTTATGTTTTAGGTTTAGGTTTAGGTTTAGGTTAATATTTTGGTTGAGTTTTATTCTTATTTTATTTTTAGGTTTAGGATTTTGTTTTTATTTTCAAGTTTAGGTTTAGGTTTTTATTTTATTTTTTTAGGTTTAGGTTTTATGTTTTTATTTTAGGTTTTATTTTTTAGTTTAGGTTTAGGTTTATTTTTAGTTTATTTTATTTTATTTTGTTTAGGTTTAGGTTTAGGTTATTTTAGGTTTAGGTTTATATTTTATTTGTCTTAGTGTAATTTATTTTAGTTTAGGATTCAGTTTATTTTATTTTAATTTTATTATAGGTTTAAGATTTTTTTAGGTTTTAGGTTTATTTTTTAGGTTTACATTTTTATTTAGTTTTTATTTTATTTTAGGTTTATTTAATTTTATTTTAAGTTTTGTTTTTATTTTATTTTGGTTTTTTATTATTAGTTTAATTTTATTTTTTCAGTTTAGTTTAGGTTTTTATTTATTTTATTTTAGTTTATTTTTATTTATTTTATTTTATTTTATTTTTTAGGTTTAGGTTCACGTCTAGGATTTAGGGTTTAGGGTTTGGGTTTAGGGTTTTTTTTTTAAATTAAGTAAACCAGTAGGTTTTGGTTTATTTGGTTTATTTTTTATTTATTTTAGTTTATTTTATTTTATTTTTATTTAGGTTTATTTTTTATTTTTATTTAGTTTAGTTTTTATTTTTTTATTTTAGTTTATTTTTTAGGTTTAAGTTTAGGTTGATGTTTATTTTTTAGTTTAGATTTACTTTTATTTTATTTTTAAGTTTAGGTTTTTTTTTTTAAGTTTAGGTTTGGTTTTTATTTAATTTTTTTAGGTTTAGGTTATAGGTTTGTATTTTAGGTTTATTTTTAGGTTCTATTTTTTAGTTTAGGTTTAGATTTATTTTTAATTTAATTTAGTTTATTTTATTTAGTTTAGGGTTTAGGTTAAGTTTATTTTAGGTTTAGTTTTAGGTTTGATTTATTTTGGTTTAGTTTATTTTAGTTTAGTGTTTTGTTTATTTTAAGTTTAAGTTTTTTTTTTAGCTTAGGGTTTAGGTTTTATTTTTTTATTTATTTTTATGTTTTATTTTTAGGTTTATTTTTTAAGTTTAGGTTTTTATTTAGTTTTTATTTTATTTTATTTTAGGTTTATTTTATTTTTATTTAGGTTTAGGTTTAAGTTTTTATTTTATTTAAGTTACATTTTTTTATTTATTTTATCTTTTTGTTTTATTTTATTTAAGTTTAGTTTTTTAGGTTTTTTGGGTATAGGGCTTAGGGTTTATGCTTTAGGATTTGGGGTTTAGGGTTGAGGGTTTAGGCTTTAGGGTTTAGGATTTTTGGGTTTAGGGTTTAGGGTTTAGGGTTTAGGGTTTTAGGGTTTAGGGTCTAGGGTGCAGATTTAGGGTTAAGGGTTTAGGATTTAGGTTTAGGTTTATTTTTAGTTTATTTAATTTAATTTAATTTAGGGATTAGGTTTAATTTATTTTAGGTTTATGTTTAGGTTTTATTTATTTTAGTTTAGGTTTAGGGTTTTTTTAGTTTAGGCTTTAGGTTTTAATTTTTATTTAATTTTTATTTTATTTTCATTTTATTTTATTTTTATTTTAGATTTAGGTTTTAGTATATTGAGGTTTTTTATTTTTCATTTATTTTATTTTTTTAGTTTAGTTTAAGTTTTTATTTATTTATTTTAGTTTAGTTTTTATTTTATTTTTTATTTTCTTTTTAGGTTTTAGTTTAAGTTTTTATTTTATTTTATTTTATTTTATTATTGAATTTTGATTTAAGTTATTTATTTATTTTAGTTTTGATTTTATTTAATTTTGGTTTAGATTTTTAGATTTTTAGGGTTTAGGGCTTACGGTTTAGGGTTTGGGGTTTAGGGTTATAGGCATTAGGGTTTAGGGTTTAGGGTTTATGGTTTATGGTTTAGGGTTTTAGGGTTTAGGGTTTAGGCTTAGGATTTTGGGTTTTAGGGATTATGCTTTTAGGGTTTAGGGTTTTTTTAGGGTGTAGGATTTATGGTTTAGAGTTTAGGGTTGTTGGTTTAATGTTGTAGGTTTAGGGTTTAGGATTAAGGGTTTAAGGTTTTTTAAAAAAAAATTAAGTAAACCGATATGTTTAGGTTTATTTAGTAAATTTAGTTTTATTTATTTATTTTTGTTTACTTTGTTTTTTATTTTTATTTAGGTCTATTTTTTTATTTGTATTTAGTTTAGTTTATTTATTTTAGGTTTATTTATTTTTGTTTAGGTATTTAATTTTAGTTTGTTTTATAGGTTTAGGTTTAGGTTTAGGTTTAGGTTTAGGTTTTAATTGAGTTTTATTTAAATTTTATTTTTTAGGTTTAGGTTTTATTTTTTATTTTTAGGTTTAGGTTTAGGTTTTTATTTTCGTTCTTTAGGTTTAGGTTTCAGATTTTTATTTTAGGTTTATTTTTAGGTTTTATTTTTTTGTTTATGTTTTGGTTTATTTTTAGTTTATTTTATTTTCTTTTTTTGCTTAGGTTTTGTTAATTTTAGGTTTAGGTTTAGGTTTTATTTATTTTAGTTTAGGTTTTGATTTATTTTATTTTTATTTTAGCTTTAGGTTTTCTTTTCATTTAGGGTTTAGGTTTTATTTTTTATTTATTTTTAGCTTTATTTAGGTTTAGGTTTTTATTTAGTTTTTATTTTATTTTATTTTAGGTATATTTATTTTTATTTTAAGTTTAGTTTTTATTTTATTTAGGTTTTTTATTCTTAGGTTTATTTTATTTTAGGGGAATTTTATTGCCATGACAAGGTGGTTATAAGGTCCTTAAGATAAGATAAAATCAAGAACTACTGCTCAAAGAACTACAATCAACCTAGAGAGTGAATCCCCTATCTAAGTACAACCATAAAATAGAAAGAAAAAGCAAAGAGAAAAGAAAATTAGTAATAGAAACAAAAGTAGCCAAAAGGAGAAGCCAGAGGACAACCTTCAACAAAAAGTTGTGAAGATGAGAGAAGCATATGCCACCTATAGAAAAAGAACTTGCAAGGAAACAAAACAGAACCTGTAAACATTTAGAGAAAGAAATTAGCACAGGTAGAGAAATACAATAATTGAAGAAATAAATGAGAGTGAGAGAAAACTTGAGAATTGTGTGAAGGAAGGCTCAGGCTCAGTCACACAAGAATGGGGCAGTCGCAAGCATGTGCATTCAAACTTTAAAGGAAGGGTTACATCACAAATGCTACTACCAGCCAAATTATGAGTGAAATCATCCCAAACATCATAGCCTACATACCCGGGGGAAGGCACTGGATGAAAATCATTTGATCTTTAATGCCTGTATAAAAAGCAATGGAAAAATACACTATAGAAGGAAAGGAAACACAATTCAGCCAGGCAAAGGGATGCAACCAATATTTTAAAAGAACAACACCACATATGTATTCCAACATAACATATGAAAGAGTTGCCAACACAAACCTCTGCCTAGATTACTCATCATGGCAAGGAAACCACCCCCATAGTGATGAAAGCCAATCAGAAGCAATAGCCTAGATTTTAACATCCACCTATTAATAGGTAGATCACACCAATAATTATACAGGTCTAATAGAGCCAAGAGTAACCTCAGCTAACAGATAAACTCATATAGCAAAAGCACAGGTAATGAGGCTAACCGAACAACAATCAACAGAATAAAAGGGTAGGTAGGAATCCAACTAAAAAAATATCCTACTGAACATAATAACCCGATAATCCATTCAGTTGATAGCCAATACAGCAAACCAAATAGTGTAACCAATAGAGGAGAATGTAGGCAATGTCATTACAAAATAGAGCCATGTTAGGAATCAAAAAATATATAGCCCAAAAATCTATCATGTGTAGGGAAAATGGACGAACTGCTAAGCAAACAACAACAACAATATTGAAAGGAAAAGGTGACCAAAAAAATCCCAACCGTGCAGGGAAATAGCAGTAATCATAAAACTAAAAAGAGAAAGGGAAACAATGAACATAATCAGCAAAGTAACTAATTGATCCTTGAGGGTTGAGAAAAGGAGCAGCAGAACCCAGTAGATCCAGTGAAACAGGCGACAATCCCATGAAAGAGGGCTATCAACAAATAAAATTAGAAGCCAACATGTTAAAAAAACAAATAGTAGGTAAGCAATTGATGAGGCAGAAGAGGCAAATACCACCAGTATAGGATAACCATGAAAAGGCAGCAGGTAAGTGCAGCAGAAAACTGAGAAGAGGAGAGTGTAGATCAAGGAAAATAGAAAGAGGAAAATACAGACAAAGCAAATAGTTAACCGAGCAGACAACAGCATAATGTAACTTAATTTTTGAGGTAAGGTAAACCAGAGTTTTCCAAATTAACCAAACCATGGAATTGTTTAAAAAGACTAGAATGTTCATAAAAGGTGAGCACCTCTAATCTAGCACCTAAATTCAAGATAGTCAGCACAAGCATTTCTTTCATGCCAAATGTGAGTTCTCTAAAATAGACTTGAGAGAGGAGAGCTCTAGTATGATTAAGGAGGTAATATAAATCTGTGTTTCCCACCTTGGTGGAAGTCAACATATCAATGAGAAAAAGTGCATCCACTTCATTCCAATTATTGAGCCAACCTTTTTGCAAACAAATCTCTATAGCTTTGTTAATAACTATTAATTCAGTAAAGATAACAGAACAAGCTTTAAGGGGGTAGGAAAAAGCACAAATGACACTAACTTTAAGGTTTCTAAAAATGCCACCACAACCAAAAAATTTTGAGAGACAGAGCCATCAGAATTAATTTTGATAATATTGTTATGAGGCTTTCTCCAATAGATAAGCTTATCTTTTTTCCAGTTGGGGATCTCAGGGAAGCTAAGACCTAGCTTGTTGGCCACAAATTTGCACCCATTAAAGTGGTTGTTAGTAATTAAGCTAGCACTACATAAAGCACGAATTTTTTCTTTAGTTTTAGAAATAATCCTATTGTGGTTCATAGGGATACCACGATGTTTGGCATCATTTTTGTCCATCCATATGAACCATATAAGAGAGGTAACAGTACTTACTTTAATGTGACCTTTCATATTTTTATAAAAATAAACATCAAGAAGTTGATATAAGGATAAAAAACCATGAAAATGGTTAATATATAAAAGTTCATCATACAAAACCCACAATTTGGAGGCAATAGCTCCATTAACAAAAACATGATTCACATTCTCAATGTGAAAACAACAATAGCATTTGGAAGGCAACTGAAAGCCTTTTCCTCACATCAAAGAGTCAACATGAATGAAATTTTTTAGAATTCTCCAAATAAAACTAGATTAGGAAATAGGGATAATGTTATTTCAAATTAAACAAAAAAAACACATTAGAGAAGCCATGGGCTTTTCTAATATTATTCCAAACCTCTTTAAGGATAAAATCACCATTATGAGACAGCTTAAAAAGAATCTTATCAGACTTGTTAGAAATGATAGGAATGTTAGTGAATTTATCTAAAAGAGAAATAGGAATATAATTAATGATTTTACTATTATTCCAATTATTATTAATCCAAAAAGAGTTCACTTTAATAGTAGTAGTAGAATGTGTAGATAAGAAATCATCAATAGAACCACTGCCAAACCAATTGTCTTGCCAAAAGAAAGAAGATCCAGAGTTAACCCCCCAAGATATACGGGATTCAGCTTCCCATTTGATGGAGCAAAGTCTTTTCCAGATAGGGGAGTACCTACTTTGTAAGGACAAATAAGAGGATGCTTACCCTGGCAGTATTTGGTAGTCATGAAGTTTTCCCAAAGACTATTATTACTCCTAAAATTCACCAAAGTTTATGAGAGAAAGCAGTAATATCTTCACAAATTGACTTACAGCCAATCCCACCCTCAACAAGGGTGCCAAAACTTTTATACCAAGAAGTCCATTACATCCTTTTAGTAGAATTGTTAGAGCCCCAGAAAAATTTATTAAGGAGACATTCTATTCTATTTAAGGTAGAGTTAGTAGGGATGATATTTTGAATAAGATAAAGAGGCATGGAATTAATGGTACTCTTGAGCAAAGTAAGCTTGCCACACAAGGAAAGTAAGTGAAATTCCCAAACAGAAATTTTATTGGCAATTTTTTGGATTAGATCTTCAAAGAGATGTAATCTTTTTTGACCTTTGCATAGAGGAGCACCAAGATACTTAATAGAGAGTTTTTGTTACTTAAAATTAGTGATTCTCAAGATTTGATTGATTTTGTTACTGGAGATTTTAGAAGAGGTAATGAAATAACTTTTTCCCTCATTGATATAAAAACACTTTTTTACCAAAATTATTTAAAATATTCTAAATGCATTTAATGTGATGGATGGAAGCATTACAAAAAATAATGAAATCATTAGCAAAACTAAGATGGGAGACAAGTAAACCACCAAGAGTTCTAAAATACATGCTAGGATTATTGTTGAAAAGGTCATTTAAGCTTTTAGAAAGATATTCCATAATAATAATAAATAGGGAAGGGGACAAGGGGTCGCCTTGCCTCAAACCATGATAAGAAGGGAAAAAACCTAAGGCCTCACCATTAAGAATAATAGAAAATAAAGCAAGAAGAACGTTATCCCAAGAGATGTTGTCAAATGTTTTAGAAATATTTAATTTAAATAGGATGTTACCACCCTTATTAGGAGCATCCAAATCATGAATCAGCTCTTGAGCAAGAAGAACATTATCTGATATAGCTCTACCTCTAATGAAACTAGTTTGGTTGAAGGAGATAATTTTTTAGAGAAGAGGACTAAATCTATTAGCAAGCATTTTAGCAATCAATTTATGAATGAAAGTGCAAAGACTAATAGGTCTGAAATCACTCCATGATTCATGATTCTCAATTTTAAGTATAAGGACAATGGAAGTACTAGTAAAATATCTAGGAAGAGGATTAACAATAAAGAAATTAATAACACATCAACTAAATCATTTTTAATAATAGGCCAACAGTGCTAGAAAAATTATGTCATATAACCTTCAGGATCAGCAATAGAATCAGTATTCATGTTATTAAGAATTTTACCAATCTCCTTTTCCATAGGCAACCTAGTAAGCAAATGATTGTCATCACAGGTAATGGTTGAGAGGATCAAATGGAAGCTAGAAATAGCATTTAAAGTGTGGTTCTTTTTAAGAATATTTCTAAAGTGACTAACAATCGAGGCTTTAATCTCATTATTGTCAGTGATCCAATTTCCAGTATCACTTTTAATTTTTTGGATGGAGTTTAAAGCTTTCTTTTTATTGAAAAAAACATGAAAATACCTTATATTTTTTCCCCGTCAATAATATGCTTACTAACAACCTTTTGCTGCCAATAAGTTTCTTCCATATTCTGATAGTTAACTAGATTATCCTTGGCTTCATTCAAATCCTTCTACTTAAAAGAGTCAATCAAAACTACATTTTCAAGACTACAAACCAAAAGCTCCATATTTTTGATATTAGCAAAGCGATTTTCAAAACAATGCTTGTTCCACCAAATATGGTTTTATTTAAGCCAAAAAGAGGAAGAGGAGGATAATCTTTTTGAGTTATTATTTTAAAATCAAAAGAGGAGCATGATCTGACAAGGTTCTACTCTAATGTTCAATAGAGGTAAGAGGCCATTGATTAATCCAATGAGAGTTAAAAATGATTCTATCAAGGTGTTGTCAAAGTTTAGAGTTATGCCAAGTGTAATTAGAACTAGAATAACCAATGTCAATAAGGTTACAATCAAGAATCATATTATAGAATCCTTCCATATAATGAATATTAGGAGAGCAACCTCCCCTTCTTTCAGAGGAAGATAGGATAGTGTTGAAATCACCCCCAACCAACCAAGGTTTGTTAACAGTTAAAGAAAAACTTCTTAAGTTGTCCCAAAGGATGTTCCTACCAACTCTATTACATGAAGTGTAAACAACTTGATGGAGATCATCTAAAATGGAAACATTAAGTAAATTGTTCCAGAAGCACCAAATTTTATTACTGGTATTAGAGAAAAAGTAATTAAAATCGAGCATTATAGCAACATGATTGATCTTAGAAGCATTTATGAGAGGTTCAATGACCACAAGTAAGGATATATTATTAATACGACAAAGACTTCTAACACCATTACAGATAGTGAGGGTTCCAATCCCTCAAACATTCTAAATAATAGAATTAAACATAAAGGAAATATTAAATAAGATAAAGGAAAAAAATAAGTAAGTAAAATAATTAGAAAGAGAGAAACCCCTCTAATGCAAAAAGGTCGTTATTTATGAGATGAAGATCCAGATCTAGTAGATCTCGTTGAGTTACGAGGAAACATTTTTTCTTTAAAAGATTTCTTTTTTAGAACAGTTTGAAAAAGCTCTATTTTTATCCAATGTATCATCATTAGAAAGAGACTTATTAGAGGTGTTAAGAATTGGATTAGAATCAGCCAAAACATTTCTAATAACAACTTCCCCTTCTTCAAACTCAGGATTAAGCTGAAAGGTGGGACTAGAGAATGTCAATCATGGGATTAGGAAAAGGAGAGGTATTAATACCATTAAGAGCACAAATACTAGAATCAGATTCAGAGTTTTGTTCCTAATTTTCAGCTTCAAATTACCATTAAAATTCACATGCTCATTTCCATGTCAAAAGAAGAGGCAAAGAAACCTTAATAGAATGATTAGGGAGAGAAATTGCATTTTTGTCAACCTCTTAAACAATACAGTTATCATGAGAAGGGAAGTTATCATGTAGAGAAGGATTGATAGACAAACCATCATATTCAACATTAGTGATATCTTTGACCTCATTAGATTGAGTATTGGGAGTGTCAACATTAACCACATAAGTGAATTCCAATTAGGCAGTAATAGTATTTCCATTTAGGTTAGCTTTAGCTAAATAAATAGGTTTATTAACTTTATCTTTTATATTAGTAGAAATAGGTTCATTTTAGTTTTTCTTTTTAAGTTATGGGTGAAGCACAAAGCACTCAGAGTTATCATGCCCATGAATTTTACAGTGTGACCAAAAAATTGGAAAGTTTTCAAAGTCAACTTTTTGAAAATAACTATACTTTTCTGAACCAATCCAAACTTCCTTAGGATGTTTTTTAGAAATATCAAGTTCAACCAGTATACGAGCATCAGATGGATGGGATCTCACAGCAGTGGCCTGATCAATTTGAAGAGGCCAACCAAAAAGAGCCCCAACATCAAATAGAACATGGTGAGTAACATAGTGAATCCTCATATTCAGAAAATCCAACCGAACAAGAACAATCGGTGATTCCTTTCTTATATTAAAAAGAGGAGATCACGTTAAAAGACGCATTTGACAATTGTAAATAAACTAAGAACTACAAGAGAAAACCCTTGAGTAGTCTAAATCATTTGTAAGCTAAATCAAAACATGTCTAGGATCGATCAAACCAATAGAGAAAGCACCAAAGAGTTTAAGATTGTGAAAAAAAGAATGAATATTATCCAAATTTGGATGCCGCAAAATGCCAACCAAATTTAAATTCATAAATTCATATAGCCATCTTCAACATCAAGATCCATGATCGGGATGCCATGAAAAAAAGTTGATATTAAATTTAAAGTAAGTACAAGAGTCTTACTAGAGAACATCCTTAAAGGATTTAAGGCATAACATTGTTTTGCATCCTTTCAAACCCTAGTAGCCTCCATAAAGGAAATGATCGATTGCACGGCCAACAGATCAATCGCCATCAAGAGAAACTACTGGAGCATAACATGCATGGCCAATCAGAGGTAAGCAATAAAAAAACAATCAGTAATGGTTAAGCTTCATCAAAACCACAAGGAGATGAAGCTCCAAAAAAGGAGAAAATGCAACTACTAGAGAGCGCCGTAAGAAGGAAGAGAGAGGATGAGTTTGGGTTTTTATTTTCTATATTTTTATTATTATTTATTTATTTTTAGTTTATTTATTTATTTATTTTTATTTTTATGGTTTATTTTATTTATATATTTTTATTTTTATTTGAGTTATTATATTATATTATATTATATTATATTTTATTTATTTATTTTTATTTATTTTATATTATATTATATTATATTATAATATATTTATTTTTATTTACTTTATATTTTATTTTATATTTTATATTATGTTATTTATTTATTTTATTTATTTTTATTTTTATTTTTTATTTTTAATTAGGTTTATTTATTTTATTTTTACTTTAATTTAATTTATTTTTTATTTATATTTATATTTTATTTTATTTTATTTATGGTTCATTTATTTATTAATTTTTATCTATATTTATTTTATTTTATTTATTTATTTTGTTATATATATATATATATTTATATTTTTATATATATATATATATAATATTATATTATATATATATATATATTTATTTATATTTTTATTATATTTTTATTTATTTTTATTTTTTTATTTTTATTTATTATTTTTTTTTATTATTTTTTTTATTTTATTTATTTTTTTTTTTTATTATTATTTTTTTTTTATTTTTTCTTTTTATTTATTTATTCATTTTATTTTTATTTATTTTATTTTATTTAATTAATTATTTATTTTTATTTTATTTTATTTTATTTTTTTTTATTTATTTATTTATTTACTTTTTATTTTATTTTATTTATTTAGGTTTATTTTTATTTTTATTTATTTAGTATTTTATTTTTTTTTTTATTTTTTAATTATGGTATTTATTATTTATTTTTATTTTATTTTATTTATTTTTATTTTTATTTATTTATTTTATCTATTTTTATGGTTTATTTTAATTTTAATTTTTTAGTTTTTTTTATTTTTCTTTTTATTATAATTTTATTTAATTTTAGGTTTTTTATATTTTATTTTTATTTATTCTTTATTTTATTTTTATTTTTATTTTTATTTTATTTATTTTTTATTTTATTTTTATTTTTATTTATTTATTTTTTTTATTTTTTTAGTTTATTTATTTTTCTTTTTATTTATTTATTTATATTTATATATTGATTTATTTATTTATTTTTAGTTTTCTTTTATTCATTTTATTTTTATTTATTTATTTTATTTTATTTATTAATTTTTATTTTTGTTTTTATTTTTATTTTTTTATTTTTTTATTTTTTTATTTAATTTAATTATTTAATTTATTTATTATTATTTTTTATTTTATGGTTTAGGTTTTAGGGTTTGGGGTTTAGGATTTAGGAGTTAAGGTTTAGGAGGGTTTAAGGTTTAGTGTTTTCCTTTAGGTTTTAGGTTTTAGGGTTTAGGTTTAGGTTAAGGCTTTTAGTTAGGTTAAGGTTTAGGGTTTAGGGTTTAGGATTTTTGGGATTTGAGATTTAGGATTTAGAGTTAGTTTGTAGTTTATGATTTAGGTTTTTAGGGTTTAGGGCTTAGGATTTAGGGTTTAGAGTTAGGGTTACGGTTTAGGGTTTAAGGTTTAGAGTTTAGGGTTTAGGGTTTAGGGTTTATTTCAGGATTACGATTTAGGGTTCTTTAGGGTTTAGGTTTTTGAGTTTTTTAGGGTTTATTAGTTTATTATTTATTTATTTTACCTTATTTTATTTTTATTTTTATTTAGCTTAGTTAATTTATTTTAGGTTTATTTATTTTAATTTATTTTTTAAGTTTAGGTTTAGGTTTATGTTTATTTTTTAGTTTAGTTTTATTTTTATTTTATTTTTTAGGTTTAGGTTTTATTTTTTATTTTTAGGGTGAGGTTAGGTTTTAGGTTTATTTTTAGGTTTTATTTTTTAGTTTAGGTTTAGGTTAATTTTTAGTTTATTTTATTTTATTTAGTTTAGGTTTAGGTTTAGTTTATTTTAGGTTTAGGTTTAGGTTATATTTATTTTAGTTTAGGTTTAGGTTTATTTTATTTTTATTTTAGGTTTATGTTTTTTTTATTTAGGGTTTAAGTTTTATTTTTTCTTTATTTTTAGGTTTATTTTTTAAGTTTAGGTTTTTATTTAGTTTTTATTTTATTTTATTTTAGGTTTATTTATTTTTATTTTAAATTTAGTTTTTATTTTATTTTGGTTTTATATTTATATGTTTATTTTTTATTTTAGTTTTGTTTAGGTTTTTATTTATTTAATTTTAGTTTTTTTTTCATTTTTTTTTTTTTTATTTTTTGGGTTTACACTTTGGTTTTAGTTTAGGTTTTTATTTTATTTTATTATTTTATCTTATTTAGTTTAAGTTTACTTATTTATTTTATTTTTAGGTTTTTTCTAGTTTAGGTTTAGGTTTTAGTGTTTTAGTGTTTAGCATTTAGTGTTTAGGGTTTTGGGTTTTGGGTTTAGGGTTTTAGGTTTTAGGGTTTAGGGTTTAGGGTTTAAGATTTAGGGTTTAGGGTTTAGCATTTTAGGTTTTAGGGTTTTAAAGTTTAGGGTTTAGGGTTAGGGTTTAGGTTTAGGGTTTCTGGTTTACTATTTAGGCTTTAGGCTTTAGGGTTTTAGTTTAGGATTTAGGGTTTAGGGTTAGCTTAGGGTTTAAGGTTAGTTTAGGGTTTGGAGTTTAGGGTTTAGGCTTTAGGATTTAGGGTTTTATAGAGTTTAGGGTTTAAGGTTTAGGGTTTAGAGTTAGTTTAGATTTTAGGGTTTAGGGTTTTAGGGTTTAGGGCTTAGGATTTAGGGTTTATGATTAGAGTTAGGGTTTATGATTTAAGGTTTAGGGTTTATGTTTTAGGGTTTAGGATTTAGGGTTTAGGGTTAGTTTAGGGTTTATGGTTTTTTAAGCTTTAGGGTTTAGGATTTATGATTTAAGGTTTAGGGTTTAGGATTTATGTTTTATGGTTTTAGGGTTTTGGGTTGTAGGTTTAGGGTTTAGAGTTTAGGGATTTGGGTTAGTTTTAAGGTTTAGGGTTTAGGGTAAGGGTTTTGTTTTTTATTTTTTATTTTTTTTAAATTTTTTAGGTTCATTTAGTGTATTTTTTATTTATTTTAGTTTATTTTATTTTATATTTTGATTTAGGTTTATTTTTATTTTATTTAGTTTAGTTTATTTATTTTAAGCTTTTTAATTTTAGTTTATGTTTTTTTATTTTAGTTTACTTTTAGGTTTAGGTTTAGGTTTAAGTTTAGGTTAATTTATTAGTTTATTTTTATTTTTATTTTATTTTTGAGGTTTAGGTTTTATTTTTTATTTTTAGGTTTAAGTTTAGGTTTTTATTTTATTTTTTTAAGTTTAAGTTTTATGTTTTTTTAGGTTTATTTTTAGGTTTTATTTTTTAGTTTAGGTTTAGGTTTATTTTTAGTTTATTTTATTTTATTTTGTTTAGGTTTAGGTTTAGGTTTAATTTATTTTAGGTTTAGGTTTAGGTTTTATTTATTTTAGTTTGATTTATTTTAGTGTAGGATTAGGTTTTTTTAATTTTTAATTTAGGATTAAGTTTTTATTTAGTTTAGGGTGGGGTTTAGGTTTTATTTTTTTTTTATTTTTAGGTTTTATTTTTAGGTTTATTGTGTAGGTTTAGGTTTTTGTTTAGTTACATTCAGTGATGAAGACTTACTCCTAGGGACGATCGAGCACAACCACCTCTTTACATTATAGTGGAAGTTGGCAGATACATGCTATATAGAGTTCCGTTTGACCCAGGTGTATTAGTTAACATTATGAGTCTAAGAACCCTTGCCTACTTGAGGATCGACATCTCCAAACTCCAAAAAGAAAGCATGATGTTGAAAGGATGTAATGAATAAGGTGAGAGGACCTTTGGATGTAAGGGAGGGGGGGGGGTATACTTTTTGAGTTGATTGGGTACAACATTGAAAAATGATGTGCTATCTCAAAAGATAGAGACATCACCTTACAATGGTCTTAATCACATAATAAGGACTCCTAAGGCATGATGGGACTTCGCATGTACCAAAGATTTTTCCCCTAATTTATATGTTTGAATAAAGTAGGGTTTATATTAAATCAGGTTCTTAAGTTCCTTATGAAGGTAAGCCTCCATAGTTAATTACATCTTAGGAAAAAATTTTTTTAAGAATACTCTGGATTAGAGTAGCCAATTATCATCTCTAAAGATTTCAAGGTTAGACTATCAAAGGATTGGTTGTATTTGAAAAATCAATTGGGAAGTTCAAGGACAAGACTTATTTTTGAAATCCAAATGAAATAAGTAGGAAATGCTCATGATATGAAGAATCTTAGTGAGCATTCCAATCTATCCTATGGTTGGGCTTTATAAGTTTGATAATGAGGAGATTTATATGCTTTGAGTTGAAATTTAATTAGATTACTAGGACTTATAATACACCAACACAAGGTCATGGGAATGCCTACTAGATGAGGATTTATACTCGTAGCCCAAAAGAAATAGATACCTCAAATCCTAAATCTAGGGAGCTTTAGTATGAGCTAAAGCACGACTTAAATCTAAGCGACAGGTGGACATAAGGGTTTACCTCCATAAGAGATAATAAATTGTCTGACTTCTGGATTTATAACTTCCTAGAGTGGCCGTCAGCTAACTCCTCCTATGATTTTAAAACCATGTTATTTGGTCTTATGAATTGGAGGATAGCTAGGGTAGATATTAAAGTCCTAAACACACTCCCTAAGAGACTAGACATGAGTGGTATGAGCATATGACTTAATCTATAGATGCAAAACCTTTTCAAATTTTATTTCATTTTAACACATTATTTTAACAGGGGCTTTATGATTTCTTGTGCCTAAATGCATGATGAAATAATTTATGGGTCAAATCAACTAGAAGAATGTGTTCTCCACAAGGGATGCCCTCATAGGTCAAGCATTCCTTTATCATGCAAGGATGAAGATCCTTCATGTTCAAGAGAGAAAGAATATGCATGCATGATGTGAAACATACAACCATACAACTAAGGGGTTGCTAAATCTTTTAATTATCTTATTCACGTCATAGGCTTTATGATGAGGTTATGAGTTGTTTATAATTTAGTTATGGGTGATTAGTTAGGTAGAAAAGTTATTTTTATCCTAAGAACCTAATCGTATCCATTCTACACAATAAAGCATCAATCATTTAAGAAATTATGAAAAGCATGTCATCTTAATGCACAATGTAAACATAACATCAAATAATTATATAAATTATTAAAGAATAAAGAAGATCTTAGTCAGCGTAGAACCCAAAGAGAGAAAAGATAGGTAGCCGAGCTCTACCCTTATACAACCTGGAATATGAAAGAATAATTATAAGTGTATTAAATGCTATGGAGGTCTTCATTCTTCATATCTCCATTTCTGATTTGGTTCCTTCTTTGATTTGGATGGTGCTTGCTTTAAAGGCATCATAGGGCACCCGAGGATAAAGTCTTCTGGCCACTACTCATCCTAATCTCCAATAGCAGTAATCCTAATTCTTATTGCAAAAATTACATTTATATGGAAAACTAAATATAACTACACCTACAAAATAGTGGTTAGCTAAATATACATATAATACCAAGTAGTTGTATTTTTAATTTGGACTTAGATCCCTACACATGGGTAACTAAGCCCACTTGTCCTTACTTGGATTATGCTTAATGATTTAAGCAACCTGTCGTTGTTAAACCAGGGAAGTGAGGTAATCAAATGACCTCCTTGGGGCTAGCTAGAGCCTCATGTTCTCAAGATGTCCATACTATATACCCATTAACATTCAATCTTATATAAATCAACACATGAATAGAGGAAAGAGAACTCAACATTCATACACTCAAGCTATAGGCACATGCATTTCTTATGTATTTATAACTAGCATCATAAAACATATTATTATTTATTTATAAGCTTTTGAAAAATACATTTGGATTTAATAGTGATAATAGCCATGCATATATTAAATTAAATCAACACATGCAAGCTTACATAAATGAAATCCATTTTATTTAACTTGATTTTGAAAATATGGATGCATGAATTCAAATGACATACCAAATTTAACATGATTGGAAAGAGGACAATCACATATAAGCATGTAATTCATTCAACCAAACTAGTTCTAAAGGACAATCAAATCAAATATGATTATTTAAAAAAGCCAAAGCTTCTTTATTTATTAAGTTTTGGAATTGATTTGATTTAAAGAGGAGAAGTGAAATCATCACTTACTGTTTTAAACCCATTCCCACTTTAATGATTTGATTTAATTTAAGGAAATTTAATTCAATTGATTTTATAGGTTAATTAAGTTGAATCCTTAATTAGATGAATTAATCACCCTTACCTATGTCACCTTAAAGTAATTAACTAAATAATTATGAGCCAACATGATATGCATGGAAAACAAACTTGCAATGATCCTAGGAAATAAAAATGGCCTAATGCAATTAGCTCATGTTTAATAGTTAATTAGATTAAGGGACTTAATTAATTACTCTTATGGTTTTCCAATACATGTGGACTAACCATAATTTCATTAAACTCCTTTAGGTTATAAACACCTAAAGAACTACCCCATGATTTAATTAATTAAGGTCTAATGTGATTATGATTTTAATTTGATTAAGTGATTTAATTAATTAGTTAAATCTTAATTAATTTTATTTTTAAAAAGGGTGAAATGAACTTAGGGAATGGGTCTCAACCCTATTCCTTAGTTCACTTACTATTGAACAATGATTAATAAACTAAATTAACCATTTTATTATTATTCATGGGATTAATTAATCATTAATTAACTTAAAAGAGTAGTTAAAGTTTAATTAGTGAATTTCCCTAATTAAGTGAGCAATAAATCCCAAGAAAATCTTGGGAGGTAGAGGTCATCCCATTAAATTAACCCATATAATTTGGCATCAATTTCTCAATTAATTAAAGAATAATTATGCTAATTAATTTTACAATTAAACCTTAATTACTATTCAAAATTAGTTAAGATAATTTTTAATTAATTCTCCTCTGAAATATAATTAAAATAGGTATTTATTTGCATTTTTTTATTTCTCTATGACTTTTTATGATTTCTAGAAGTTTTATCCATTAAAAATGATTAATTAAGCCTAATTAATGCTTAATCCTATTGGCGCCATGTGGCACGCTAACGCGGCATGCATTCCACATGGCACCGTGGGATTGGCTATTTACAACTTATCCGACTTAGTGCCTACATGGCGGTGGTGGACGTGCTTTCTCGTCCGCCATCCAATCTCAAATGGCTGCAATTAATCTTACATATTAATAGAATTAAACTAGATCGATCTAGCATATTTAATCATGACCATCCATTTCGATCACGCAGAAAGGATGGTGTGTGATCTAACGTCATGGGAGTGAGGGAGAATGGAGTCCATCTACCATTGCTCACTTTATTCGAGCTTAAAAGCATCCCACACCTTCATGGCATCGATCGGAGGGGATCAAATGGTCAAGATCACACAAGATACAAGTTTTCTTCAAAAAGCTCCAACCCATTTTTTCCTAAAGATCAATTTTGGAAGCATACCTTGTCGGAGCTCAAGATTGGCAGCTGGAATGATTAAGGAAGCTTTATCTAGTGGAGATGAAGCTATATTGAGTAGCAATTGGATCAATTCCTTAACATTCACTTAGAAGGCAATGAACTGATGATTTGGAGCTTAACTTTGATCGAAGTCCCACCTCTAGTGCTCGGGAAGCTTGGGAGATGATTCACTCTTACTCGATGAGGCCTATGGAAGGTGCATGCAAAGTTAATTTTATTTTGATGGAGAAATGGGGTAGTTAGTTTGGAAATGGGAGTGTCCTATTTCAGGAATGACATTTTTTGAACAAGGAATGATCTTGAGTGATTATGACTTGGGTAGTTAGGGATCTAAGGAATGATTTTTGTGTGTGTTTGAGTGGAAATGAGGGGGTGTATACCCCCTTCATATTAATCGGATGGCGGGATCAGGTTTGGCTTCTAGTGGTTGTCCGACAATCTCAGGGAGTCATGGGTGGTAGGGAGGAGGTCAGTTGGCTCGGCTTGGTTGGTTGAGGGTGTGGATAAGGCTACCAAAAGGAATCATGGGTGTCCTATGGGTTTTAAATGCTTCAGTGGAGAGGGTGAGGTGATTTTACATCCCATGGGTCATGGCTGACCCAGCCACCCCTTTGGTCAAGTTGGGCAGTGTCCTAGGTGCTTAGGTGGACCATTGGCAGAGTACCAAGTCGCCAAGGAATTGAAATGACCATATACATGGGTGATTTATCTCATTTGATGTCCTTGACCTAAGGGTAGAAAGATCATTTGACATTGGATTTGATTTAGGCAGATTTGAAATGAGCCAAAAGTAGGTTAGCCCAAATTTCAAGTCAATTGGAGTTGATTAGGTTAGGTTTGGCTCAATTTGACTAATTTAGGACAAATTAGGTTAGGTTACATCAAGTTGACCAATTGGTCAAATTGGGTCAAACCAAGAGTTGGGTCAAGTTCATATGATCATTTGGGATGTTTTGGTTCAATTGGTTTGGTTTAGTTCGGCTTACATTTGATTTTGGCTCATTTGAATTCATTTGGGTCAAGTGGGTTAAGTTGACCAATTTGACCAAATTGGCCAAATTGGCCAAATTGGCTTGGGTTGGGTGTTGGTTTGGATTTAGTTAACAAATTGAAGATGATTGTAGGCTTTGGTTTCAATTAATTTGGATTATGTTTTGATTTAGGAAAATTTGAACTTTTAGCTCAATTTGGGCTAAGTATGTTAATTGGGTTCAATTGGGTCCAATCATGGCTTTGGTCAAATTCAACAATCAATTTAGAATGAACTTAAGTCATTGGTTGCAATCAATTTGGTTTATATTTTGATTTGACCCAATTTGATCTTTTAGGTTAATTTGGGTCAACTTAGGTCAAGAGGTCCAATTGGGGTTGGTTTGACTCAATTAAAGGTCAAGTCATATTCAAATATTTATTTTTATTTAGTATGAATCATTGGTTTTGAAGGGATTTAGCTTAGGTTGCAATTTGGCTAGTTTGGGTTCATATGGGTTAAGGGGTTGACTTGGTCAAATGACCAAGTTGACTTGGTTTGATCTAATTTGTGAGATTGATCAACCTAGGGTGATCAACAATCATGATGAAAGGTTTTGATGGGCTTGGTTCAGTCCAATTTGGGTAGGATTAGAACTTGGCTCAAATAGGTCAAATTGGCCACTTTGGGTCAAGTGGACCAATTGGGTTTAGTTGGCTTGATTTTGGGTTGAGTTTTATTTAGTTGAGTTTATATATGTATTTGAGATTGATATATAAATTCAATTGCAATTAGCTCGGGTTCAAATGGGTTTTGGTTCATTTGAACATTTCAAGTCAAAAAGGATAACTTATGTTTAACTTGGGTTGATTTTGGTTTGGCTTGATGATTGTAGATTTTATTTATATTTGTGAATATTATTGAAGGTATGATTGATTCATGAGAAAATCAATTCAATTTGGGTTTTTGAATGAAGGAATTTGGCTATGTCCATGGAGTTGGGTCATCTGGCTTAAGATTGGATTTTGATTTTTTTTGATTTAGTTTGATTTTGTTTTGATGATTTAAATGTATATTTCATTTAAATTTGTGAATATGATTGAAAATATGATTAATTTGTGAGAAAATCAATTGAGTTTGACTTGATTTGGACTAAGATTTGGCTAAGTCCATGGGATAAGTCATATGTCTTAAGAAGGGTTTGATTTAACTTGATTTAGTTTAATTTAGTTTTGATTATTTGAATGTAGATTTGATTTATATTTAGGAAGATGATTGAAGATATAAATTTAATATGGAAAAATAAATTTACTCTAGATTGATTTGGATTAAGATTTGGCTAAGTCCATGGGATAGGTCATATGGTTTAGGAAGTGTTTCAAGTTTGAATTTGATCATGGGCTTCAATCATTTGGTATTGGAATTTGGGTTAGGATTTGGATTTGAATTTCATGTTTGAATTGAACTTGAGGTTTGGTTTCAAAAGGTGAACATGGATTAGATTTGGGTTGTAGGGTAGGTAGATTAACTTAATCCCTAAGTCATAACCTAATCCTATATTTAAACCTTCTAAGTCTTTAGGCTTAGGTTAAGTGTTTACCTAATTATTAGAAGTTTCTTATGACTATGGAAGTCTTAGTGTCTTGAAGACTCCTAAGTCTAAGCTGGGAAGATTGAATCTGCACTCCAAAAGATAGGTCAACAGGACTTAGGCTCCATAGTGTTGCCCTTAGAGATAGATGATTAGAAGACCGAAGCCAAGTTTCACATTATAGACTTAGATACATGAGAACAACATAGTTCCATCCTCTCTACATCAGTGTATGAAGTTTGTGAGAGGTAGGATCATCTAAGGTGTCAAAGGAGATCTCAATCCATTTACAGTTCACGAGGTCGACATATATGAGGATGCAGCTTACTACCTCCCTCAAAATTAACAAGTCAATTCTCGCAAACTTGGCCAAAGTTAAAAATAAAAAAAAAAGAAAAAGAAAAGAAAAAGAAAGAGAAAAATATAAAAAAAATGAAAAGAAAAAAGAAAATGAAAAAAAATAAAAGGGAGAATAAATAGACTTGGAGGAGGAATTGGAGCATGACATTAGATTCCACCAACAGTTCGTTACTCCATTCGAACATATGGGTAGGACGACCTGACCTCCACCAGGCATAGGAAGAGGCCAATTCAGAGGCAGTCTCACGGGTGGAAAACCTCTTTATTGGCCACCTAATTGAAGATATGTCCTAGCTACCAAGTGTACACCTTTTATCCATATAGACTTATAATCTTGTTCTAGAGGTGACACTTGAGCCAAATAGCGATGAAGATCAGGCTCCAAAGTAAAGCATAAGTGTATCCAAGAGTATATGTGAAATAGTTATGCATCAGTTGGGAACCTTAGCTCTAACCTCACTTTCCTCTCAAAAATCTTGGGTTTGGTAGTTAAGGAAGCCCCTAAGTAATCCACAGGTGTGAAGACTCAAATTTTTTCTGGGAACATCATCCTCAAGTCAAAAAGTTGATGTAGACTTGAAGATGATTCATATAAAGATTTAATAGAATTACCTATTAATTGGTACTTGCCTTGTGTTCATAATTTAACAAAAAAAATGGTTAATCCCACATACTTGGTCAAAGCATAAGTCAGACTACTTTGAAAGAATATATAAGAACAAATGCAAAAGTTCTCAATCAAGACCGGGACTAGGATTTGGTATAGTGGGTCTAGTCAATGATGATGATTACTGCTTAGTCATTACCAATCATTTAGAATCTGATAGGTCCTTTTCAAATCACATTAACTCATATGAGCAGCTGTGCTTAGAAACTTCATATGATTTAGATGCTTTTTAAGTCAAAGATGCACCGCCAGATTTTGAAGAAGAGATCAAGTCAACCATTGACGAGCTCAAGGAAATTAACTTAGGAATTGAAAAGGATCCACGTCTGACATACATCAGTTCTTTGTTGAATGAAATTGAAACCAATAACCTAGTTAGGCTATTGAATGAGTTTAAGGACTACTTTGCATGGAGTTATGAAGAGATGTTTGGATTGGCTCTTGATGTAAACTAGCAATAGAGCCTACTGCTAACCCTTGACGCATGCGATTAGACATAAAATAATAGGTCAATTATGAAGTCAAGAAATTGATCGATGCTGGTTTCATCCAGGAAGAAAAATACCCTAATTGGTAAGCCAGCATCATCCCAGTTAAGAAAAAGAATGGCCAAATATATATATATATATATATATATATATATATATATATATATATATATATATATATATATATATATATATATATATATATATATATAATATCATAAGTCATAATAAAGATGAATTTCTACCAATCCGTGATGGTGTACATTGCCTCATCTCATGTGGTCTTCTCTTTCATGGATAGCTCATCTGGATATAACCAAATAAAGATGGCCCTTCAAGATGAAAGAAATACTACTTTTAGAACCTTGATTGGAATCTATTACTATAAGGTCATGCCTTTCAGCCTATAGTGCATAAAACCATAATATACTAAAACATTTCAAAATATCTTATAACATCCAAAAACACATCAATACATGCTCAAATATATGATGCTACATTATACTATAATAAATTTTGTTATAATATGATATAGGGTTATGGTATAAGGTATTCAAATCTTTAATAGACAAGGGAAAGTCTCTTAAAGACATTTTCTTTAGCTACCATAACTATGTTAGAATTAAGTAATTATTTAGATCTACTCCTAATGACATCTTTATTCAAGGTTTAGGGTTTAGGGTTTAGGGTTAGTTTAGGGTTTAGGGTTTAGGGTTAATTTAGGGTTTAGGGTTTAGGTTTAGGTTAGTTTAAGGTTTAGTGTTTAGGGTTTAGTCTTTGGGGTTTAGGGTTTAGGGTTTATGGTTGTAGGTTTTAAGGTTTAGGATTTATGGTTTTAGGGTTTAGGGTTTAGGGTTTAGGTTTAAGTTTAGGTTTAGGTTTAGGGTTTAGGTTTAGGTTTAAGTTTAGGTTTAGTTTAGTTTAAGTTTATTTTAGGGTTTAAGGTTGGGTTTATGTTTAGGAGTTTAAGTTTAGATTTAATTTAAATTTAGATTTTAGATTTAGAATTTAGGTAGGGTTTAGGTTGGGTTTAGGCTTTAGTTTTGTGTTTATGTTTAGGGTTTTAGGTTTAGAGTTTAGTTGTTGGGTTTATACTTTAGTTTAGGTTAGGGTAAGTCAGGTTTAGGGTTAAGATTTAGTTGGTTTAAGGTTTAGGTTTGGTTTAGGTTGAGGTTCCAGTTTAGGGTTTAGGGTTAGTTTAAGGGTTTAGGGTTTAGGGTTATAATTTTTTAAAATTTTTTATAATTTTTAAATTTTTAATTATTTTTAAAATTAAGTAAACTCATAGGTATAAGTTTTTCTAGTTTATTTTTTATTTATTTTAGTTTACTTTATTTTTTTATTTAGGTTTATTTTTATTTTTATTTAGTTTAGTTTTTTAATTTTAGGTTTATTTATTTTAATTTAGGTTTTTTATTTTAGTTTATTTTTTTGATTTAGGTTTAGGTTTAGCCTTATTTTTTAGTTTAGTTTTATGTTTATTTTCAATTTTATGTTTAGGTTTTATTTTTAATTTTTAGATTTAGTTTTATGTTTTTATTTTATTTTTTTAGGTTTAGGTTTTAGGTTTTTATTTTTAGGTTTAATATTTTAGTTTAAGTGTAGGTTTATTTTTATTTTATTTTATTTTATTTAGGGTTTTGGTTTAGGTTTAGGTTTACTTTATTTTAAGTTTAGGTTTAGGTTTAGGTTTTATTTATTTTAGTTTAGGTTTAGGTTTATTTTATTTTTATTTTAAGTTTAGGGTTTAAGTTTTTTATTTTTAGGTTTACATTTTAGATTTAAATTTTTATTTAGTTTTTACTTTTTTTTATTTTAAGTTTATTTTATTTTTATTTTATGTTTAGTTTATATTTTATTTAGCTTTTTTATCTTTTTTTAGTTTAGTTTAGGTTTTTATTTATTTTATTTTAATTTCACTTTTTTTATGGTTTATGTTTGAGTTTAGGTTTAGGTTTAGGTATAGGTTATAGTTTATGTTTTTTTTTTAAAATTTTATTTTGGCTTAGATTTTTTTATTTATTTTATTTTTATATTTTATTTTTTCTAGGTTTAGGTTTTTAGCTTTTTGGGGTTTAGGGTTTAAGGTAGAGGGTTTAGGTTTAGTTGATGGTTTAGGTCTTAGGGTTTAGTGTTTAGGGTTTAGGGTTTAGGGTTTAGGGTTTAGGGTTTTAGGTTTAGGTTAAGGGTTTAAGTTTTAGGGTTTAGTGTTTAGGGTTTAGGTTTTAGGGTTTAAGGTTAAGGGTTTAGGGTTTAGGATTTTTAGGGTTTAGGGTTTAGGTTTTAGGTCTACAGTTTTGGTTTTAATTTTGTGTTTAGGGTTTTTGATTTTATATTTATTTTCATCAGAGATCAAATTCATATTCAACCCTTTTTTTGGTAAGACACGAGCGATGACATAGATCAAAAATTAGCACACATAGAGTAAATCAAAACCCTAGATAACTAGAACCATCTCTATTGTAAAGACATAGTTCCATAAGTAGCAGATCGGATCGGCTGTTCTTCAGTTTCTCCAATTCCCATTAGAACCACCTTGACCTCTCGAGTAGCAGGACCCACCATCATTTCCCCAATCTCTCCCTCTGCCACCACCACAGTTGTAACCTCCATCGGTACTTTTACTTCTATAACCATCACTGCTCCAACCACCTCCTCCATATCCACCAACACCTCAGATCCACCTGATAACTACCACCTGCCTTCACCTCCATCTAGATCTAAGCGTTGATGTTCCTACCATCAAGGTTCTGCCCATTCTCGGGGTTTAGGTTTATTAGGTTTTAGGATTTAGGTTTATTTTTTAATTAATTTAGTTACTTTAGGTTTAGCTTTAGGGTTTAGGGTTTAGGGTTAAGGGTTTAAGGTTAGGGTTTAGGTTTATGCTTTCAGGGTTTAGGGTTTAGGATTAGGGTTTTAGGTTTAGGGTTTTTCAATGTTTAGGGTTTAGTGTTATAGGTTTAGGGTTGTAGGTTTAGGGTTTAGGGTTTAGGGTTTTCTTATGGTGGTTTAGGTTAATTTAGTTTATTTTTTATTTATTTTAGTTTATTTTATTTTCTTTTTTTATTTAGGTTTTTTTCCTTTTTTATTTAGTTTAGTTTATTTATTTTATGATCATTTATTTTAATTTAGAATTTCTATTTTAGTTTATATTTTAGGTTTAAGTTTAGGTTTAGGTTTATTTTTTAGTTGAGTTTTATTTTTATTTTATTTTATTTTTTAGGTTTAGTTTTTATTTTTTATTTTTAGGTTTAGGTTTAGCCTTTTATTTTATATTTTTAGGTTTGGGTTTTAGATTTTATTTTAGGTTTATTTTTAGGTTTTTTTTAGTTTAGGTTTAGGTATATTTTTAGTTTATTTTATTTTATTTAGTTTAGGTTTAGGTTTAGGTTTAGTTTATTTTATATTTAGGTTTAGGTTTTATTTATTTTAGTTTAGGTTTAAGTTTATTTTATTTTAATTATTTTATTTTTATTTTAGGTTTATGTTTTTTTTAAGTTTAGGGTTTAGGTTTTAGTTTTTATTTATTTTTAGGTTTACTTTTTTAGGCTTAGGATTTTATTCAATTTTTATTTTATTTTACATTTAGTTTTTATTTTATTAAGGTTTTTTATTCTTAGGTTTCTCTTTATTTTATTTTAGCTTATTTTTATTTTAATTTTTTATTTTTTAGGTTTAAGTTTACGTTTTACTTTAGGTTTTTATTTTATTTAATTTTATTTAGGTTTAGGTTTATTTATTTATTTTATTTTTAGGATTTATTTAGTTTAGGGTTTAGGGTTTTAGGGTTTTAGGGTTTAGGGTTTTAAGGTTTAAGGTTTACGGTTAGGATTTAGGGTTTAGGGTTTAGGGTTAGTTTAGGGTTTATGGTATAGGGTTTTAGGGTTTAGGGTTTTAGATTTTAGAGTTTAGGGTTTAAGATTTAGGGTTTATGGTTAGGGATAGAGTTTAGGGCTTAGGGTTTAGGGTTTAGGGTTTGGGGTTTAGGGCTTAGGTTTAGGGTTTAGGGTTTAGGGTTTTATGGATTAGTGTTTAGGGTTGAAGCTTTTGGGTTGTAAGTTTAGGGTTTAGGTTTTTTTTAAAAAAAAATATTAAATAAATCGGTAGGTTTAGTTTTATTTAGTTTATTTTTTTATTTATATTAGTTTATTTTATTATTTTATTTAGGCTTTTTTTATTTAGTTTGGTTTATTTATTTTAGATTTATTTGTTTTATTTTAGGTTTTTTATTTTAGTTTATTTTTTAGTTTAGTTTATTTTAATTTTATTTTTTGGGTTTAGGTTATATTTTTTATTTTTAGGTTTAGGTTTAGGTTTTTATTATATTTTTTTAGGTTTAGGTTTAGGTTTATTTTTTTAAGTTTTTTTTTGGTTTAGGTTTTTATTTAGTTTTTATTTTATTTTATTTTAGGTCTATTTTTTTTTATTTTATGTTTAAATTATATTTTATTTATGTTTTTTATTTTTTTAATTTAGTTTAGGTTTTTATTTATTTTATTTTAAATTTATTTTTATTTCTTTATTTTTTTATTTATAAGTTTCGGTTCAAGTTTAGGTTTAGGTTTAAGTTTTAGTTTAGATTTGTATTTTATTTTTGTTTAGGTTTTTTTATTTATTTTATTTTTAGGTTTATTTAGTTTAGGTTTAGGCTTTTAGGTTTTTAGGGTTAAGGGCTTAGGGTTGAAGGTGTGGGGTTTAGGATTTAGAGTTTAGGGTTGTAGGGTTTAGGATTTAGGGTTTACGGTTTAGGGTTTATAGTTTAGGGTTTAGAGCTTTAAGGTTTAAAGTTTAGGGTTTAGGGTTTGTAGGTTTAGGGTTCAGGGTTTGTTTTATGGTTTAAGACTTAGGGTTTAGGTTTTTATTTTTAAATTTTTTTTAATTTTAAAATCAGGTAAACTCATAGGTTTAGGTTTATTTATTTTATTTAGTTTAGTTAATTTATTTTAGGTTTATTTATTTTAGTTTAGGTTTGCTATTTTATTTTACTTTTTAGGTTTAGGTTTATGTCTAGGTTTATTTTTTAGTTTATTTTATTTTTAATTTATTTATCAGGTTTAGGTTTTATTATTTATTTTTTTCGATTATGTTTAGATTTTTATTTAATTTTCTTAGGTTTAGGTTTTAGGTTTTTATTTTAGAATTACTTTTAGGCTTTATTTTTTAGTTTAGGTTTAGATTAATTTTTAGTTCATTATATTTTATCTAGGGTTTTTATTTAGGTTTAGGTTTACTTTATTTTAAGTTTAGGTTTAGGTTTTATTTATTTTAGTTTAGTTTATTTATAGTTTAGTTTATTTTAGTTTAGGTTTAGGATAAATTTATTTTTATTTTTGGTTTAGGTGTTTTTTAGTTTAGGGTTTAAGTTTTATTTTTTATTTATTTTTAGATTTATTTTTCAGGTTTAGTTTTTTTTTAAATTTTTATTTTATTTAATTTTATGTTTATTTTATTTTTATTTAGTTTTTTATTTTATTTAGGTTTTAAATTTTTTTAGTTTAGTTTAAGTTTTTATTTATTTTATTTTAGTTTAGTTTTTATTTAATTTTTTTATTTTTAGGTTTAGCCTTAGGTTTAGGTTTTAGTTTAGGTTTTTATTTTATTTTGGTTTAGGTTTTTTTATTTATTTCATTTTTAGGTTTTAATTAGTTTAGGTTTAGGTTTTTAGCTTTTTAGGGTTTATGAGTTAGGGTTTAGGGTTTAGGGTTAAGGGTTTAGGTTTAAGGATTTAGGGTTTAAGGTTTAGGGATTAGGTTTTAGGTCTAGGGTTCAAGATTGAGTTTAGGGTTTAGGGCTTTTAGTTTTTTTTAACATAGATCAAATTCAGATGCAACATTTCTTCTTTTTGATTTTATCAACCAAGTAACACACCAAGTTTTCTAAGACACAAGCGACGACATGGATAAAAAATGAGCACACATAGAGGAAATCAGAAACCCTAGATAACTAGAACTATCTTTACTATAAAGACATAGTTCCATAAGCAGCAGATCAGATCAGTCGTTCTTTAGTTTCTCTGTTTCCCATCAGAACCACCCCAACCTCTCAAGTAGCAGAATCCACCATAATATCGTCGATCTCTCCCTCGGCCACCTCCAGGGCTATAACCTCCGTCATTCCTCCTGCCTCCATAACTACCACTACTCTGACCACCACCTCCATATTCACCAGCACCTCTAGATCCCCCACCACCACTGTGATAACCCCCGCCTATGTCTTCACCTCCGCTACCATATCTAAACTGAGCCTAGTTGATAGTGATGTTCCTATCGTCAAGGATCTGCCCATTCTTAGGGTTTAGATTTAGGTTTATGTTTATTAGATTTTACGGTGAAGGTTTATTTTTTTAATTTATTTAGTTACTTTAGTTTTATTTTTATGGTTTGGGGTTTAGGGTAGGGTTTAGGGTTAGGGTTTAGGATTTAGGGTTTATGTTTTAGAGTTTAGGGTGTAAGATTTAGGGTTTAGGGTTTAGGATTATGGTTTATGTTTTAGGGTTTAGGGTTTAGTGTTTAGTGTTTAGGTTTTAGGGTTTAGGGTTTTTTATGGTTTAGGGTTTAGGGTTTGGGGTTTAGGGTTTAGGGTTTAGAATTTAGGGTTTATGATTTTTTTATTTTTAAATTAAATCAAAGGGCAGATTTATATTTATATAGTTTATTTTTTATTTATTTTGCTTTATTTTTTATTTTATGTTTATTTAGGTTTATTTTTTATTTTTATTTAGTTTAATGTAATTATTTTAGGTTTATTTATTTTAGTTTAGGTTTCTTATTTCAATTTATTTTTTAGGTTTAGGTTTTTTTTTTAGTTGAGTTTTATTTTTATTTTACTTTTTAGGTTTACATTTTATTTTATATTTTTAGGTTTGGGTTTAGATCTTTATTTTATTTTCTTTGGTTTAGGTTTTATGTTTTTATTTTATGTTTATTTTTAGGTTTAATTTTTTGTTTAGGTTTAGGTTTATTTTTAGTTTAGTTTATTTTTTTTATTTGGAGTTTAGGTTTTGTTTATTTTAGGGTTAGGTTTAGGTTTTATTTATTTTAGTTTATTTTAGTTTAGGTTTAGGTTTATTTTATTTTTTTTTATGTTAGGTTTAGGTCTTTTTAGTGTAAGGTTTAGTTTTTATTTCTTATTTATTTTTAGGTTTTAATTTTAGATTTATTTTTTAAGTTTAAGTTTTTATTTAGTTTTTATTTCATTGTATTTTAGGTTTATTTTATTTCTATTTTCCTATAGTTTTTATTTTATTTAGGTTTTTTATTTTTAGGTTTATTTTATTTTTTAGTTTAGTTTAGGTTTTTAATTATTTTATTTTAGTTTAGTTTTAAAATTTTATTTTATTTTATTTTTAGGTTTAGGTTTAGTTTTAGTTATAAGGTTTATGGTTTAGTGTTTAATGTTTAGGCTTTACGGTTTAGAATTTTTAGGTTTTAGGATTTAGGGGTTTAGGGTGTAGGGTTTATAGTTTAGGGTTTTGGGTTTAGGGTTTAGGGTTTTAGGGTTTTAGGGTTTAGTATGTTTTTCTAAAATGAAAATTAAGTATAAAGGTAAGTTTAGGTTTATTTAGCTTATTTATTTTAGTTTATTTTATTTTTTATTTTTATTTAGGTTTATTTTTTATTTTCATTTATTTTAGGTTTATATATTTTAGTTTATTTTTTAGGTTTAGGTTTTGGCTTATGTTTATTTTTTAGTTTAATTATATTTTTATTTTATTTTTTTTGTTTAGGTTTAATTTTATATTTTTTAGGTTTCAGTTTAGGTTTTTATTTTATTTTGTGGTTTTAGGTTTTTACTTTATTTTTATTTTTAGGTTTTATTTTTTAGTTTAGGTTTAATTTTATATTTAGTTTATTTTATTATATATAGTTTAGGTGTAGGTTTAGGTTTAGTTTATTTTAGGTTTAGGTTTGGGTTTTATTTATTTTAGTTTAGTCTGTTTTAGTGTATGTTTAGGTTTATTTTATTTTTATTTTAGGTTTAGGTTTCTTTTAGTTTAGGTTTTTGGTTTTACTTTGGTTTAAGGTTTTTATTTTTTTTAATATAGAATAAATTCATATTCAACATTTCTTCTTTTTGATTTCATCAACCAAGTAACACACTAAGTTTTCTAAGACACAAGTGACGACATAGATAAAAAATGGGCGCATAGAGTAAATCCGAAACACTAGATAACTAGAACCGTCTCTACTGTAAAGATTCAATTCCATAAGCACAAGATCATATCGATCGTTCTTCAGTTTCTCTAATCCCATCATAACCACCATGGCCTCTCGAGTGGCGGGATCCACCATCATATCCCTGACCTCTCCCTCCGCCACCACCACGGTTGTAACCTCCATTGCTCCTCCCACCTCAATAACCACCACTGCTCCAACCACCACGTCCATATTTACCAACACCTCCAGATCCCCCATCACCACTATGATAATTCCACCTCCTCCTAAACCTCCACTGCCAAATCCAGAATAAGCCTAGTTGACGGTGTTGTTCCTGCTATCAAGGTTCTACCCATTCTTAGGGTTTAGGTTCATTATGTTTTAGGGTTTAAGTTTATTTTTTAATTTATGTAGTTGATTTAGGTTTAGGTTTAGGGTTTGGGGTATAGGGTTTAGGGTTTAGGGTTAGGGTTTAGGGTTTAGTGTATTTTAGGGATTAGGGTTTAGGGTTTAAGGTTTAAGGTTTTATTTTTTAAATTAAGTAAATTGATAGGTTTAGGTTTATTTAGTATATTTACTTTATTTTTTTTTTATTTAGGTTTATTTTTCATTTTTATTTAGTTTAGTTTATTTATTTTAGGTTTATTTATTTTAGTTTAAGTTTTTTATTTTCATTTATTTTTTAGGTTTAGGTTTAGGTTTTGGTTTATTTTTTAGTTGAGTTTTATTTTTATTTTATTCTTGAGGTTTAGGTTTTATTCTTTATTTTTAGGTTTAGGTTTTCAATTTCAGTTTATTTTTAGGTTTTATTTTTTTGTTTAGGTTTAGGTTTATTTTTAGTTTATTTTATTTTATTTAGTTTAGGTTTAGGTTTAGGTTTAGTTTATTTTAGGTTTAGGATTAGGTTTTATATATTTTAGTTTAGTTTATTTTAGTTTAGGTTCTAGTTTATTTTATTTTATTTATTTTATGTTTAGATTTTTTTTTAGTTTAGGGTATAGGTTTTATTTTTTGTTTATTTTTTGGTTTTATTTTTAGGTTTACCTTTTATTTAGTTTTTAGTTTATTTTATTGTGCTGATTTTATTTTTATTTTATGCTTAGTTTTTAGTTTATTCATTTTTTTTAATCTTAAGTTTATTTTATTTTTTTAGTTTAGTTTATTTTTTTATTTTTTTTATTTTTAGATTTAGGTTTAGATTTTAGTTTAGGTTTTTTTGTTTTCTATTTTATTTTATTTATGTTTAGGTTTATTTATTTATTTTATTTTATTTTTAGGTTTTATATAGTTTAGGATTAGGTTTTAGGTTTTTAGGGTTTAAGGTTTAGGGTTTAGGGTTTAGGGATTTAGGGTTTAGGGTTTTATGGTTTAGGCTTTAGGGTTAATGTTTAGGGTTTAGGGTTTAGGGTTTAGGGTTCAGTGTTTAGGCTTAGGTTTTGGGTTAGCTTAGGGTTTAAAGTTAGTTTAGGGGTTAAAGTTTAGGGTTTAGGGTTTTTATGGTTTAGGCTTCAGGGTTTAGGTTTGTTTAGAGCTTAGTTTTTCGGGTTTTAGGGTTTAGGGTTTAGGGTTTCATGTTTAAGTTAAGGTTAGGGTTTACTGTTTAGGATTTAGGGTTTAGGTTTTAGGGTTTAAGGTTTACGGTTTAGGATTTAGGGTTGTAGGTTTAGGGTTTAGGGTTTTTTCTTTTAAAATTTAAGTATACCTATAGGTTTAGGTTTATTTAGATTATTTAGTTTTTTATTTATTTATTTTAGTTTATTTTATTTATTTTATTTTTCTTTTTGTTTATTTTTTACTTTTATTTAGTTTAGTTTATCTATTTTTGTTTAAGTTTTTTATGTTAGTTAATTTTTTTGGTTTAGAATTAGGTTTATGTTTATTTTTTAGATAAGTATTTTTTATTTTATTATTTAGGTTTAGGTTTTATTTTTTCTTTTTAGTTTTAGGATTAGGTTTTTATTTTATTTTTTAGGTTTAAGTCTTAGGTTTTGATTTGAGGTTTATTTTTAGGTTTTATTAAGGTTTAGGGTCTAGGGTTCAAGGTTAGCTAAGGATTTAGGGTTTTTAGGTGTTAGGGTTAGTTTAGAGCTTAGGGTTTAGGGTTTTAGGGTTTAAGGTTTAGGGTTTTGGGTTTAGGGTTAAGGTTAGGGTTTAGGGTTTAGGGTTGCAGGTTTAGGATTTAGGGTTTAGGATTTTGTTTTAATAAATTTAAGTAAACCTATGGGTTTAAGTTTATTTAGTTTATGTAGTTTATTTTTTATTTATTTTAGTTTATTTTATTTTTTTATTTTTATATTGATTTACTTTTTATTTTTATTTAGTTTAATTTATTTATTTTAGGATTTATTATTTAAATTTAGGTTTTGAATTTTAGTTTATTTTTAGGTTTAGATTTAGGTTTATGTTTATTTTTTTATTAGTATTTTTTATTTCATTTTTTAGGTTTAAGTTTTATTTTTTATTTTTAGGTTTAGGTTTAGATTTTTATTTTATTTTTTTAGGTTTAGGTTTTAGGTTTTTATTTGAGATTTATTTCTTAGGTTTCATTAGGGTTTAAGGTTTAAGGTTAGCTTAGGGTTTAGGGTTAGTTTAGGTGTTATGGTTTAGGGTTTTGGGTTTAGGGTTTAGGGTTTGGGGTTTAAGGTTTAGGGTTTATGGTTTAGGATTTAAGGTTGTAGGTTTAGGGTTTAGGGTTTAGGGCTTTTTTAAAAAAAAAATATTTAAGTGAACCTATAGGTTTAGGTTTATTTAGTTTATTTTTTACTTATTTTAGTTTATTTTATTTTTTTACTTTTATTTAGGTTTTTTTATTTTTGTTGAGTTTAGTTTATTTATTTTGGTTTTGGTATTTTATTTTAGTTTATTTCTTAGGTTTAGATTTTGGTTTAGGTTTATGTTTAGTTTTTAGATTACTATTTTATTTTTTTGTTTTTTATGTTAAGGTTTTATCTTTTATTTTTAGGTTTAGGTTTAGGATTTTATTTTATTTTTCAGTGTTTAAGTTTTAGGTTCTTATTTTAGGTTTTATTTTTTAGTTTAGGTTTAGGTTAATTTTTAATTTTTTTTTAGTTTAGGGATTAAGTTTAGGTTTAGGCTTTATTTATTTTAGTTTAGTTTATTTTAGTTTTGATTTAGGTTTATTTTAATTTGATTATTTTAGGTTTAAGTTTTTTTTAGTTAATGGTTTAGTTTTATTTTATTTTGTTTATTTAAGGTTTATGTTTTTTTTTCAGTTTAGGGTTTAGGTTTTACTTTTTATTTATTTCTAGTTTTTATTTTTAGATTTATTTTTTAGGTTTTGTTTTTATTTAATTTAATTTATTTTATTTTAGGTTTATTTTATTCTTATTTTATGTTTGAGTTTTATTTTATTTAGGTTTTTTTTTTTTAGGTTTATTTTATTTTTTTAGTTTAATTTAAGTTTTTATTTATTTTATTTTAGTTTAATTTTTAATTATTATGTTTTTTTATTTTTAGGTTTATGTTTATGTTTATGTTTAGGTTTTAGTTTAGGTTTTTATTTTATTTTATAATTTTATTTTATTTAGGTTTAATTTTTATTTATTTATTTTATTTTTTGGTTTTTTTAGTTTATGTTTAGGTTTTTAGGTTTTTAGGTTTTTAGGGTTTAACATTTAGGGTTTAGGGTTTAGGGTTTAAGATTTAGGGTTGTAGGGTTTAGGGTTTTGGGTTTAGGGTTTGAGGGTTTAGGGGTAGGGTTTAAGGTTATAGGTTTAGGGTTTAGGGTTAGTTTTAAGGTTTAGGTTTAGGGTTAGTTTTAAGGTTTAGGGTTAAGGTTAAGATTTTTTTATTTTATTTTATATTTATTTTATTCAAGGTTTAGGCTTTAGGGTTTAGTGTTTAGGGTTTTTTACGGTTTGGGGTATAGGGTGTGGGGTTTAGGGTTGTAGGTTTATGGTTTAGGGTTTAGGATTTAGGGTTTAGGGTTCAGTGTTTAGTGTTTAGGGTTTATTAGGGTTTAGGATTTAGGGTTTAGGGTTTAGGGTTTAGGATTTAGTGTGTATGGTATATGGTTTAATTTTAGGGTTTTTTAAAAAGAAAAAGATTAAGTAAGTCGGTAGGTTTAGGTTTATTTTATTTATATAGTTTACTTATTTTAGTTTAGTTTATTTTTTTAAATTTTATTTAGGTTTATTTTTTTTTATTTTTATTTAGTTCAATTTATTTATTTTAAGGTTATTTATTTCAGTTTAGGTTTTTTTATTTTATTTTAGTTTTTTGTTTAGGTTTAGGTTTATATTTATCTTTATTTTTTAGTTTAGTTTTACTTTATTTTATTTTTGTAAGTTTAGATTTTATTTTTTATTTTTATATTTAGGTTTAGGTTATTATTTTATTTTTTAGGATTACATTTTAGGTTTTAATTTGAGGATTATTTTTAAGTTTTTTAGGGTTTAGCGTTTAGGGTTTAGGGATAGCTTAGGGTTTAGTGTTAGTTTTGGGGTTAGGGTTTAGGGTTTAGGGTTTAGGCTTTAGGGTTTTGGGTTTTTAGGGTTTAGGGTTAGTTTTGAGCTTAGGGTTTAGGGTTTTGGGTTTTGGGTTTTTTGGTTTTGGGTTTAGGGTTAAGGTTTAGTGTTTATGGTTTAGGGTTTAGGGTTTAGGTTTTATGCTTTAGGGTTTAGGGTTTTTAGGGTTTAGGATTTAGGATTTAGGGTTTAGAGTTAGTTTAGAGCTTAGGGTTTAGGGCTTCAGGGTTTAGGGTTTAGGGTTTTGGGTTTAGGGTTAGGGTTAGGGGTTATGGTTTAGGGTTTAGGGTTTAGGGTTTAGGGTTTAGGATTTAGTGTTAAAGGTTTAGGGTTTAGTTTTTAAGGTTTTTTTTAAAAAAACAAATTAAGTAAATTGGTAGGTTTAGGTTTATTTAGTTTATTTTTTATTTATTTAAGTTTCTTTTATTTTTTATTTTTATTTAGATTTATTTTTTATTTTTATTTAGGTTAGTTCATTAATTTTAGGTTTATTTATTTTAGTTTAAGTTTTTTTATTTTAATTTATTTTTTAGGTTTATGTTTAGGTTTATGTTTATGTTTTAGTTTAGTTTTATTTTTATTTTATTTTTTTGGTATATGTTTTATTTTTTATTTTTAGGTTTAGGTTTACATTTTTTTTATTTTTTACATTTGGGTTTTAAGTTTTTATTTGAGGTTTATTTTTAGGTTTTATTAGGGTTTAAGGTTTAGGGTTTAGGGTTTTAGGATTTAACGTTTAGTGTTTTGAGTTTAGGGGTAGGGCTAGGGTTTTTTTTTTATTTTTTTATTTTTTTATTTTTTAGTGGTAGGTTTAGGGTTTAGGGTTTAGGATTTAGGGTTGTAGGTTTAGGGTTTAGGGTTTAGGGTTTAGGGTTTAGTTTTATTTTTTTAAAATTTAAGTGAACCTGTAGGTTTATGTTTATTTGGTTTATTTTTTATTTCTTTTAATTTTTTTTTATTTAGGTTTTTATTATTTTTATATAGTCTAGTTTATTTTTTTTAGGTTTATTTATTTTAGTTAATGTTTTTTTAGATTAGTATTTTATTATTATTTTTAGTTTCAAGTTTTATTTTTAATTTTCAGGTTTAGGTTTTAGGTTTTATTACACTTTTTTAGGTTTACGTTTTAGTTTTTTATTTTAGGTTTATTTTTTGGTTTTCTTTTTTAGTTTAGGTTTATGTTTATTTTTAGTTTATTTTATTTTATTTAGTTTAGGTTTTAGGTTTAGTTTAGTTTTTATTTTTTAGTTTATTTTTTAGTTTATTTTAGTTTAGATTTTTTATTTTGGTTTTTTTATTTTGTTTAGGGTTTTGGTTTTATTTTTTATTTTTATAAGTTTTATTTTTATGTTTATTTTTTAGGTTTATGTTTTTATTTAGTTTTTATTTTATATTATTTTTGGTTTATTTTATTTGTATTTTACGTTTGGGTTATATTTTATTTAGGTTTTTTATTTTTAAGTTTACTATTTTTTTAGTTTAGTTTAGGTTTTAATTTATTTTGTTTTAGATTAGTTTATTTTATTTTATTTTATTTTTAGATTTAGGTTGAGGTTTAGATTTAGGTTTTAATTTAGATTTCTATTTTATTTTATTTTTCATTTTAGTTTTTGGTTTATTTATGTTTTGGTTTTTTTTTATTTTATTTTAGGTTTCATTTATTTTATGTTTAGGTTTTTAAGTTTTTAGAGTTTAGGGTTTAGGGTTTAAGGTTTAGCGTTTAGGTTTTAGGGTTTAGAAGTTAGGGTTTTAGGGTTTAGTGTTTAGGGTTTAGGGCTAGGGTTTTTTTATATTTTTTTATTAAGGGTTTAAAATTTAGGGTTTAGGGTTTAGGGTTTAGAGTTTAGGGTTTAGGTTTGTAGGTTTAGGCTTTAGGGTTTAGAGTTTAGGGTTTAGGATTTGGGATTCTGGGTTTTTTTTTTAATATTAAGTAAACATGTAGGCTTAGGTTTATTAATTTATTTTTTATTTCTTTTAGTTTATTTACTTTCTTTATTTAGGTTTATTTTGTTTTTTATTTAGTTTAGTTTATTTATTTTAAGTTTATTTATTTTTGTTCAATATTTTTATTTTAGTTTATTTTTTTAGGTTTAGGTTTAGGTTTATGTAAATTTTTTAGTTTAGCTTTATTTTATATTGTTTTTGTAGGTTTAAGTTTTTTTTTTTTTTTAGGTTTAGGTTAAGGTTTTTATTTTATTTTTTTAGGTTTAGGTTTTATGTTTTTATTTGAGGTTTATTTTTAGGTTTTCTTTTTTTAGTTTTGATTTAGGTTTATTTTATTTTATATAGTTTCTGTTTAGGTTTAGTTTATTTTAGGTTTAGGTTTAGGTTTTATTTATTTTAGTTTAGTTTATTTTAGTGTAGGTTTAGCTTTATTTTAGTTTTATTTTAGGTTTAGGTTTTTCTTAGTTTAGGGTTTAGGGTCTTTGGTTTTTTTTAATAGAGAACAAATTCAGATTCAATATTTCTTATTTTCGATTTCATCAACCAAGTAACACAATAAGTTTTCTAGGACATAAGTGTTGAGATAAATCAAAATTGAGCACGCATAGAGAAAATCAAAAACTCCTAAATAACTAGAATCATCTCTACTTGTAGACAGTTCCATAAAAGCGTGGTCGGATTGTTCTTGATTTCTAGTTTCCATCAAAACCACACGCCTCTCGAGTAGCGGGATCCACCATCATATCCCCGATCTCTCCTTCTGCCACCACCAAGGCTGTAACCTTCATCGCTCCTCCTGTCTCCATAACCACCACTGCTTTGACCACCTCCTTCATATCCACCAGCAGCTACAGATCCCCCGCCACCACTGCGATAATTGCCGCCTCCGCCTTCTCCTCCACTGCTAGATCTAAACTGAGTCAAGTTGATAGTGATGTTCATGCCATCATGGCACTGCCCATTATTAGGGTTTAGGATTATGTTTAGGTTTATTAGGTTTTAGAGATTAGGTTTATTTTTAATTTATTTAGTTACTTTAGATTTAGGTTTAGGGTTTAGGGTTTAGAGTTAGGGTTTGGGTTTGGGTTTTGGGTTTTAGGGTTTATGCTTTTAGGGTTTAGGGTTTAGGTTAGGGATTAGGATTTAGGTTTTTTTTTTTTTTGGGAAACCCCATGTAAGAGGTATTTTATTGCCACAAAAAGAGGGTTACAAGGTCCTTAAAGGGGATAAAGTCCAGAACTACTGCTCAAAGAGCTACAATCAGCCTAAGGAGTAAATCCTTTATCTAAGTACATCCAAAAGCAAAATAAGACATTAAAGCAATCAAAAGATACAATTAGATTAACATAACAAAGCTAAAGGAAGATTAGGGCCAATGCTCTATAGGACGTGAGAATACATGACACTATGGGAGCACATAAGAGGAAAAAGAGAAGCACCTTAAATGTAAAGAAATTAGAAATTAAGGTATCTGAGACATAATGATATCTGAAACAATAATCTAAGAATGATAGTAAAGAATTATGATAGAGAAGGCTCAGTCACACACAAGTTGGGGTAGATGCAAATATGCCCATCAAAACTTCAGCAGAAGGGTTACATTACAAGAGCTACTGCCAAACCAAAATGAAGTGAAATCATCACAGCCATCATAGCCAACAAACCTGTGAGAAGATAACAGCTAGTTGTTGAAAGTCTTATGGGCTTTATTACCTGCAAACCTAAACAAAACTATATATAATATAGAGAGGAAATTGCAAAGAAAGATAAGGGGTCCCATGCAGAAAATTATCATCAATATAGTCACGACATGAGGATACTTATACATATGAAATAGGCCGATAAAACCATCCACAAATAAGAGGTAGTCTGAAATCTCTAAGCAAGTCGATGAGCCTATAAGTAACACCATCCCAAACATATGATATGTATATATATATATATATATATATATCTCTTCAGGGCGGTACTGATGAAGTAAAGTCCAAAATGAGCCCAATCATAATAATGAATGTAGATGGGAACAAACCCCTTATTAATATCCATATCAGTAGTTGGCAAAAAGCATTTGTAAAGGAAGGCAGCATAACCCAATACCAAAAATAGCACCAAATAAAGATAGTCATAACTACAACTCCAGTAGCAGCATGCTAGAAAAAAAATTGGATAATCCAGATCAACAAACAACCAAGACAGCAAGACAGCAAAAGGCAGCAGCTGTCCATAGTACCACCCATTCAGAAAAGACTTTGCATTCCAAGGAGATAGAAGCACAAGCCCAACCCGTGATGGGAATAGAAAACAACCTAATGTAGATCATATCGTGAAATGAACAACATCCCAGACACAAACAGCAAGGTCAATCAGAAAGCCAACCCCAACAACAAAATAGTTAGTGCAACATTGGAACCCACCAAAGGATAAATCAAAATGGGGATTCAAATTAGGGTCCTCATTAGAATCCAAAAAAAATAAGACAATAGATAACCAAGACAAAAAATAGCCAAGACAGCAGCAGCCAAGACAGCCACAGCCAAGACAGCAAGGGACAGCAAGATGGCCATAGAGCCTCTCAATCAGAGTATACATTGCAATAGTTAGTAACCAAGTAGATAGAGAATAGAAACATGGATCAGAAAAGTAGTAGCCTAGACACCAATGACCAAAAATAATCAGAACAATAAAGTCAGAAATAGCTTGTTGAACATAGGACCCTAAAGTCCTACAACCAACAAATATAGAGCCAACATTGGAATCCCGAGAAACAAGGATAGCAAATATCCAAGACAACAAATAGCCAAGACAACAAAAATCAGCTAGCTGGCCAGAGAACCACCTATTCAGAATAAATAGTGCAATAGATACAAGTTTAATTGAAAGAAGATAGAGAAAAGAGTAGTAGATAAAGTAGTCCATAGAATTCGGATTATAAGAATATAATAGACCAATAAGGAGATTCAAATCAAAAGCCACCAAGCAGTCAACAACTTCAATAGAGGCTTGTTGAAAAAAATAAACCAAAACCCCAGAAATAACATGTAGAGTATTAATCCGCCAACAACAACCCATAGTAATTACCAACAAGCTGGCCAAAAGTCCACCCATTCAGAGTAAATAGAGCATATGTAAAGATCCAAATAATCAGATGGATAAAATAGAGCCAAGGGGATAAAACAGTAGTAGGAGAAATCAGTAGTTGCCCAGTTGTTAACAATAAAATAGTCAGAGAAACAAAAGGCAAGAAACAGATAATAACCATAAAGACAAGGGTAGCAATAAAACAAAAATTACACCCACCATATAAAATTCCAATAAAAAATGGAGATGTAAAGTAGCAACAGAAAGGAATCAAAAGATAATCAAAAGAAAAAACCTTTCAGATAAAGATGATCAAGCTAGCAGCTAAACCCACAACCACATTAAAGGCAAACTGAGAAGCCATAAAGGAAGTCCAAACTTGTAAGGAATTAATAAAATTGAACAGGAAATTGCAAAATCTCTCTTGGCAGATTGGGAATATGAGGTTGTGCAAAACAATCAGCAAGACAACACCAACATCACACTTGAACGGATAAACAACCCTAAGAAGCTTCGGATAAAAGACTCAATGATCCAGACCATCCAACAACCAAGAAAGAAAATAATAGCAAGTTGGCCATAAAATTAGCCATTCAAATTATACAATGCATAAATTAAATCCTAGATAGTTAAGGAAGAGGTCTAGCCAAGACTAGCTGAACCAGGATATAAAAAATAGTAGCTGGTGAAAATAACAACATCCCAGGTTTTAACAACACAAACATTCAGAAAAATGATAGATAAGAAATAGTCAAGCAAAAAAATAAAATCCATCTTGCAGTCTACAACCTTAATAGAGGCCAACTGAACAAAACAAAATAAAATCCCAGAAGCAACATGAGGAGCAATAATCCAGATCAGCCAACATCCAGGACAGTAATTACCAACAAGCTGGATCTGCACAATTTTAACAGAGCCAAAAGGTAAAAAACAATAGATTAATTGATCGCAAGACGGATGAGAACAAAGCAAAGACAAATAAGAACACGCAACAAATAGCACAAGGTTATAAAGAAGATAGAATTGAAATCTAATACCATAGTTAAAACAACACTACAATTATTGCAACCATAGGATAAGCCAATAAAAAAGCGTGGGGCAACAGAGCTATCATAAGGGTTCAAAAGGGTATTATCAATGAAATCCTTTAGAGAAATCAGGCTAGCAGAACTACCCTCCTCAGAGAAATCAGACTGAAAGGAATTCATTAAACAATACCAAACCTGCCAAGAACCATTAATATTAACAAAGGTATTGCATTTTCTTTCCTTACAGGTATGTAAGCTGGGGTTAGCATATACATTCAGCAAATACATTAAACTAACTCCAAGATCAGCCTGCTGGACAAAGGGCCCAAAAGCCCAACAACCAATAATTAAACCTTTAACATAGATGTAGCATCCAGAAATAGCAAGACCCCAAACAAGGTTGGAATAATTAAAACAACATCAGATGCCACTTAGCTCAGCAAAGGACCAACAGGAGTAATATGATGATGCATCAGCAAATTCCAAAGAAGTAGCAGCACATTAACAGTAAAAATAGTAGAGGCAGTAAGCTCCCAATTAAAGCTAAGACAATTAAACCAATATCACATGCCATAAAGATCAGCAAGTAAATAGCAAAGGATATCAGGTTGATGCATCAACAAAGAACAAAGAAATAATAACAGTAAATAGAAAATGATCATGCAATAAAAGAGGTATTGAAACAGGTGAATCCAATAAGTTAGATTAATTTCTTAGATAAGGAAACCCGATTGTCCAGATTAACAAGCCATGCAAATGTTTAGAAGGGTTAGTTGATCAAAGAATTTTATTCCATCCAATGTAGCACCAGATTGGCCAGATATCATCACATGCATTACCCTCACACCATACATGAGTGATTTTAAAGTAGAGTTGGGCAAGGAGAGTTCTAGTTTGCTTAAGAAGGTAGTACAATTCAATATTGCCCATTTTGGTGGAAGTCAAGAGATCAATCAGCAGAAGGGCATCCACCTCAATCCAAATATTGAGCTAACCTTTTGATGGCAAATCTCAAGAGCTTTGTACATTGCCATGAGCTCAACACAAGGAACAGAGCAGGGATTAAGGGGGTAAGCAAAGGCACATAAGACTTTTCCATTAAGGTTTCTAAAGTTCCACCATAGCCTGAACCTTTATGAGAGACAGAGCCATTAGTGTTAACTTTAATAGTGTTAGCATGAGGTTTTACCTAATAAACAATCATGTCATCTTTACAGATGTGGTGATCCGACAAGTTAAAACCCAATTTATTGGCCACAAATTTGCAACCTTTGAATTATTTGTATTTAATTAAACTGGCATTAAACAAGTCACAGATTTTGTTTTTAATTCTAGCAATTATCCTTATAAGATTCACAGGGATCTCATGATGTTTTGCATCATTTCAGTCCATCCATATGAACCAAATAAGAGTGATAGTAGTTATGACTTTAATGTCCCCTTTAATAGTGTTGTCAAAATAAACTTCAAGAAGTTGGTATAAATTTAAGGAGCCATTGAAAATGATAATGTTAAAGAGGTCATCATACCAAATCCAAAGTTAGAAGCAATGGCCCCGTTAACAAAAACATGATTCACATTCTCAATGTGAAAACAACATTGACATTTTGAAGGTAATTGAAAACCTTTACCCCACAAAGGAGTCCAGGGATGAAGTTTTTCAAAATATAAGAATAGAATAAGAAGTAGGGATATTGTTGTTCCAAAGTTTAGAAAACACATAGGAAAAATCATGAGTTTTAATGTGAATCCAAACATTTTAAAGTTGAAATCACCATTATGTGAAAGCTTAAAAAGGATTTGATCTTGATTGGTAGGAATGATAGAATAGTAGTGTTTATTTAAAAGAGAGGGAGGAATATGATCAATAAGCTTACTATTGTTCCACATAAAAAGAGTTCACTTTAATAGCAGCAGTGGAATGGGTAGAAAGTATGTCGTCAATGGACCCACCTCCAGTCTAGTTGTCTTGCCAGAAAGTATGTCGTCAATAGCCAGAGTTAATCTCCTAAGAAATTAAGGATTTGACATCCCATTTGACGGAACAAAGTCTTTTCCAAATAGGAGAGTCTCCTGCTTTATAGGAGAAAATGAGAGGGTGCTTTTCCTAGCAGTATTTAGCAGTCATGAAATTAGGCCATAGACTATTATTTTTCCTAAAATTCCACCAAAGTTTATAAGAAAAAGTAGTGATAATTTTCTTGATTGGTTTACATCCAAGACCACCTTTAGCAAAAGTTCCACAGGTTTTATACCAAGAGGTATAGTGCATTTTTTTAGAGGAATTATTAGAATAAAAATTTGTTATTTAAAGAGCTCAAGTAATGATAGAGTTGGTTACAATTGTTTGAATGAGATATAAAGGCATGGAGTTAAGGGTGCTCTTAATCAAAGTGAGCCTACCACCAAATGAAAGTAAGTGAAATTCCCAAACTAAAATTTTATTAGAGCCTTTTTGGATGAGCTCATCAAAAAGGTGAGATCTTTTTTGACCTTTAAAAAGAGGAGCACCATGATATTTAATAGGAAGTTATTGTTGTTGAAAATTAGTAATTCTCAAGATTTGATTGGTCCTATTGCTAAGGATTTTAGAAAAATGAATGAAACAACTTTTGCCTTTGTTGAGAAAAAGATCGCTTTAGTTGTCTAATTTATTTAAAAGATTCTTAATAGTTTTAATGTGAGGAATTGAGGCATTGCAAAAGATTATGAAGTCATCAGCAAAACTAAGATGAGTGATAGGAAGACCACCTTGAGTTCTATAAAACATCCTAGGATTATTATAAAAAGATCATTGACTCCTTGATAGATATTCAACAAAGAATAATAAAAGAGATGGGGATAGAGGATCCCTTGTCTCAAACCATGCTTTGAAGGGAAAACCTAGGGATTCACCATTCACAATGAGAACCAAGCATTTGTAATGTAATTTTTGATGAGGCAGATAAAATAACCAGAAAACCCAAGCAATGAAGAATTTGAAAGAGGAAATCCCAAGAGAGGTTGTCAAAAGCTTTAGTGATGTCCAGTTTAAAAAGGATGATACCACCTCTGATAGGGACGTCAATGTCGTGAATCAGCTCTTGTGCTAGAAGTATGTTATCAGATATTGCTCTACCTTTAACGAAGCCAGTTTGGTTGGGGGAAATAATTTTAGGCAGTAGCAGACTAATTCTATTAGCAATTAATTTAGCAATGAGTTTATGAAAGAAGGTGTAAAGGCTGATAGGTCTGAAATTGCCCCAAGATTCAAGATTATTAATTTTGGGAATGAGAACAATGGAAGTGCTAGAAAAATATCTAGGTAAAGGGTTACCCTCAAAAAAATTAACAATAGCATCAACAAGGTTAGTCTTAATAATAGGCCAACAATGTTGAAAGAATTGAGTCGTATAGCCTTCAGGGCCAGCAACAGAATTAGTGTTCATGCTATTGAGAATATTATCAATCTCAGCTTCCATAGGATGTAAACTGAGTAAGTGTTTTTCATCATTAGAGATCGTAGAGGAAATCAAATGTGTGTTGGAGATGGCTTCTAAGGAGGGGTTGTTGCTTAATAAATTTTGAAAATGATGTATGATAGAATCTTTAATATCATTATTGTTAGTAATCCAGGTTCTGTTATCATTCTTAATTTTAGTAATAGAGTTTAAGGCTTTCTTTTTTTTTAAAAAGAACATGGAAATACCTTGTGTTTCTATCACCATCAGCAATATGTTTGCTAGTAGCCTTTTGGCGCCAGTAGGTTTCCTCCATATTCTGATAATTAATCAAGTTATCTTTAGCTGCATTCAATTCATCAAGCTTATTAGAGTCAATCAAAACAGCATCTTCAAGAGAGCAAACAAGTTGTTCCATATTTTTGAGATTTGCAAAAAGATTTTTAAAATGATGCTTGTTCCACCAATTTAGATTTTGTTTAAGCCTTTTTAGCTTAAGCCAAAGGAGAATCATGCCTTTAACAGAATTATCAGAATGAATAGGGGCCCGCAAATTAATGGAAACAACATTAATGAAATCACTATGTTGGATCCACATATTTTGAAATCTAAAAGGAGTAAGGGAGGATAGTCTAGTGGAGGGATTTTTGACATAAATCAAAAGCGGAGCATGGTCAGATAAAGTTCTGCTTAAATGTTCAACTGAAGAAAGAGGCCATTGATTGATCCAAAGGGAATTAAAGAGGGTCCTAGTAAGCCACTTCCAAAGTCTAAAATTATGCCACGTGTAGTCGAAACCCAAAAAACCAAGATCAGTCAGATTATAATCAAGAATCATATTAGAAAAGTCTTCCATGGAATGAATGTTAGGAGAGCAACCTCCCCTTCTTTCTGAGGAAGCGAGAATAGTGTTGAAATCTCCACCAACCAACCAAGGTCTGTTGATAGAGGAGGCAAAAGTTCTTAAGTTACCCCAAAGGATGCTCCTACCAGTTCTATTACAAGAAGCATAAATAAAGGAACCAAGAGCAGAAAATTCACCCAATGAGAATTGAACATTAACCAATTGATGAAGGTCATCAAGGAAAGAGATGTTGACTAGATTATTCCTAAAAACACCAAATTTTATTGCTAATATTTTAAAAGGAGTTTTGAAAGCCAAGCATTCTAGTAACCTCAGTGATCTTTGAAGAGTGAATGAATGGTTAAATAACAACAAGTAAGGCTATGTTATGAGTGCGGAAAAGGATTCTAACACGATTGCGGACACTAAGAGTCTCAATACCCCGAACATTCCAAATAAGAAAATTGATCATAATAAGTTGAAAGAAAAGAGAAGAGATAACTAAAAAAATGAAAAATAAGAAGAAGAGAAACATGAAATAATTATTTATGGGAAGTTAGAGAAGATCGAGTGGTTCTAGTGGAGCTATTAGTGAACATTCTAGCTTTAAGGGATTTTTTTTAATAATAGTTTAAAAAGTCCTATCTATGTCCAAAGTATCTCCATCTGAAAGAGAGTCATTTGTGATATTCAGAATTGGACCAGTATCTGTCAAAGCATTCCTAATGGTGATTTTCCCTTCTTCAGTATCAGAGTTAGGTTGAGAAATAGGGTTAGCATGTGTATCACTCTGTAGGGTAATAGAAGGAGAGGTTGTGGCACCATTAATAGCACAAAATTAATTTTCATTTCAATGAGTACTATTTAGATTTTGATCCGTCACCAAATTATCAAAATTTTTCAGAACAATTCCAGAATTAGTTTTGAGATTTGATCCAGCTTTAGGTTCCCATTCAAATCACCATTATGATTCATATGAGTTAAGGGATTGTCTTGAGATGCCAAGTTATTACAAGTAGAAGCAATGTTAGGTAAGTTATCATTAGTTTCCTCACAAACCTCAATATCATTATTTTTATCAAGCTCAGATTGTTCTCCAATAAGAAAATCTGTAGGTAATAAAGGAGAGGGGGTAGGAGGGTGAGTTCCATTTTGAGTAACTTTAGGCACATAAGCGAACTTATTATTTTTTTCATTTGTTAAAGAGGGATTAGGATCAGGCAATTTTTTCTTTTTAAGATTAGGGTGTAAAACAAAGCATTCAGAGTGATCATGACCATGGATCTTACAATGTGTGCAAAAAATAGGGAAATTTTCAAATTCCACTTTTTGATTATACCCAAATTTTTCTGAACCAATGCAAACTTCTTTAGGGTACTTTTTGATAATATCAATCTCAACCAAAATACGAGCAACTGATGGCCGTGATCTCATGGTGGTGGCTTGATCTATTTGAAGGGGCCTACCAAAGAGGTCCCCAACCGCAAATAGGACTTGATGGGTAACGTAATGTATCCTCATGTTTGGAAAAGCTATCCATAAAGGAACAATTGGGGATTCCTCTTTGACATCAAATAGAGGAGACCAGTTCAAAAGCCTCATTTGACAATTGTACACAAAGTAAGAGCGATGAGCAAAGACTCTTGAGTAGTCTAAATCATTAGATAGCTGAATAAGGATATGTCTAGAATAAATCAATCCGATAGTAAATACACCTGAGAGCTTTAGGCTATGAAAGAAGGATCTGATGCTTTCAAGAGACGGGCGACGCAATGAAAATTTACCAACTAATGAAAATTCAAACGGCTTCGCCAGCTTTTCCACATCAAGATCCGAGCACATTACAACTGGCATTCCACGGAAAGAAGTTGGGATTAAATTGACCGAAGCATTAGAGCTTACATAAAGCATCCTTGAAGGACGGCCAGTCCTTCAATATTACCTCAAAGCCGGCTGCCAACCAAGGGAAGGGCACTGTTTGCCAAGAAGAAAATACTGCCAAGGAAGATGGGAAGCTGAGAGCAATTACGCTGAGATGTGGGAGCGGGAGTTTGAGTGGGTTTGAGCTTAGGGCTTATGGTTTGGGGATTAGGATTTAGGGTTTACAGTTTAGGGTTTAAAATTTAGGGTTGTAGGTTCGGTGTTGCAATTTTAGGTTTTGGGTTTTAAGGTTTAGAATTTAGAATTTAGGTTTGAAGGGTTTTTTTTAAATTAATTAAACCACCAAGATATTTAGTTTACTTTATTTTTTATTTTTATATTGTTTAGTTTATTTATTTTAGTTTACATTTTTATTTTAGTTTATTTTTTAGGTTTAGGTTTATTTTTTAGTTGAGTTTTATTTTTATTTTTTTATTTTTATTATTAGGTTTTAGTTTTTATTTTAGGTTTATTTTTAGGTTTTATTTTTAGTTTAGGTTTAGGTTTATTTTTAATTTATTTTATTTTATTTCATTTAGGTTTAGGATCAGGTTTACTTTATTTTGTTTAGGTTTAGGTTTTATTTATTTTAGTGTAAGTTTAGGTTTATTTTATTTTGTTTATTAAATTTTTATTTTATGTTTTTTTAGTTTAGAGTTTAAGTTTTATTTTTTATTTATTTTTAGGTTTAGGCTTTTATTTATATTTTATTTTATTTTATTTTATTTTATGTTTAGTTTATATTTTATTTAGGTTTTTTATTTTTACATTTATGTTATTTTAGTTTATTTACATTTTTATTTTATTTTATTTTTAGGTTTAGGTTTAGGTTTTAATTTAGGTTTTTATATTATTAATTTAATTATATTTTGATTAATGTTATTTTAATTTATTTTATTTTTATGTTTTATTTAGTTTAAGTTTAGGATTTTAGGTTTTTAGGGTTTAGGGTTGGCTTGGGTAGTGTGTGGTAAGGGTGTGGTAAGGTAGGATCTGGTTTAGGGTCAGGATTTAGGGTAGGGTTTAGGCTTTAGGGTTTAGGGTTTATTTCAGTTTTAGGTGGGGTTTTAGTTGTGGTTTAGGGTTTTGGTTTTGGTTATTAGAGTAGGATTTGTAGTTTTAGTTTATGTTTAGGTTTATTTTTAGTTTATTTTATTTTATTTAGTATAAGGTTTAGGTTTAGTTTATTTTAGGTTTAAGTTTATCTATTTTAGTGTAGTTTATTTTAGTTTAGGTTTAGGTTTATTTTATTTTGTTAATTTTGAGTTTTGGTTTTTTTTAGTCTAGGCTTTTGGTTTTATTTTTTTTTTTTTTAGGTTTTATTTTTATTTAGTTTTTAATTTATATTATCATAGGTTAATTTTATTTTTATTTTATGTTTGGGTTATATTTTATTTTATTTTTATTTTGTGTTTTTTATTTTGGTTTTATTTATTATTTATTTTATTTTATCTTTTGGTTTGGTAAGTTTAGATTTTATTTAGTTTAATTTTATTATTTTATTTTATTTATTTATGTTTATTTAATCCATTGTTTTAGGTTTTATCTGATTAAGTTTTAGGTTTTAGGGTTTATTAGGTTTAGGGTTTAGGGTGTGATAAGGTCTAGGTCAGGAGGGTGGTGGTAGGGTGGCTCACATTTAGGTTTAGGGTAGGTTAGTGAGTGGAGGTTTAGGGTTTAGATAGGGAGGTTAGGAAGGTGGTTAGTTTTTAGTTAGGTTTTATATTTATTTTTTATATGGTATTGGCTAGGTTTAGGTATGGTTTTTAGGGTTAGTTTGGGTTGTAGGTTTAGGGTTTAGGGTTTAGATTTTAGGGTTTAGGATTTGGGGTTCAGGGTTTTTTTATTATTAAGTAAACCAGTAGGCTTAGGTTTTTTTAGTTTATTTTTTATTTATTTTAGTTAGTTTTATTATTTATTTTTATTTAGGTTTATTATTATTTTTAGTTTAGTTTATTTATTTTAGGTTTTTTTTTTTTTAGTTTAGGTTTTTTATTTTTGTTTATTTTTTAGGTTTAGGTTTAGGTTTATGAAAACTTTTTAGTTTAGTTTTATTTTTATTTTATTTTTGTAGGATTAAATTTATTTTTTATTTTAAGGTTTAGGTTTAGGTTTTTATTTTATTTTTTTATGTTGAGGTTTTAGGTTTTTATATGAGGTTTATTTTAGGTTTTATTTATCTTTGGTTTTTTTTTTTAAAACAGAGAACAAATTCAGATTCAATATTTCTTCTTTTTGATTTCATCAACCAAGTAACACACCAAGTTTCATAAGACACATGTGATGACATAGATAAAAAATGAGCACAGATAGAGCAAATCAAAAACCCTAAATAACTAGAACTGCTCTGAAGAGACAGTTCCAAAAGCAGAGATCGGATCAGCCATTCTTCAATTTCTCTAGTGTCCATCAGAACCACCTCGACCTCTTGAGTAGCGGGATCCACCATCATATCCCCGATCTCTCCCTCCGCCACCATCATGACTGTAATCTCTATCGCTTCCTGCCTCGATAATGACCACTACTTCGACCACCACCTCATATTCACAAGCACTTACAGATCTCCCACCACCATTATGATAACTGCCGCCTCCGCCTTCGCCTCTACCGCTAGATCTAAAATGAGTCTCATTGACGGTGATGTTCATGCTATCATGGTTCTGCCCATTCTTAGGATTTAGGGTTAGGTTTAGGTTTATTAGGTTTTAGAAATTAGATTTATTTTTTAATTTATTTAGTTACTTAAGGTTTAGGTTTAGGGTTTAGGGTTTAGGGTTTAGGGTTTAGGGTTAGGGTTTAGGGTTTATGGGTTAGGGTTTTAAGGTTTATGCTTTTAGGGTTTAAGGTTTAAGGTTTCTATGGTTTAGGGTTTAGGGATTAAGATTTAGGGATGTAGGTGTAGGGTTTAAGGTTTAGGGTTTAGGGTTTTGGTTTAGGATTTATGATTTAGGTTTTAAGGTTTTTTTTTAAATTAAGTAAACTGGTACGTTTAGGTTTATTTGGTATATTTAGTTTCTTTTTTATTTATTTCAGTTTACATTATTTCTTATTTTTATCTAAGTTTTTTTATATTTTTATTTTATTTTGTTTATTTCCTTTAGGTTTATTTATTTTAGTTTATGTTTTAGGTTTAGGTTTATTTTTAAGTTTAGTTTTATTTTTTATTTTACCTTTTAGGTTTAGGTTTTTTTTTAGGCTTGTTTAGGTTTTATTTTATTTTTTATGGCTTAGGTTTTAGGTTTTTATTTTATGTTTACTTTTAGGTTTTATTTTTTAGTTTATTTTTATGTTTATTTTTAGTTTATTTTATTTTATTTCTTTTAAGTTTAGGTTTAGGTTTACTTTATTTTTGGTTTAGGTTTAGGTTTTATTTATTTTAGTTTAGGTTTAGGTTTATTTTATTTTGTTTATTATATTTTTATTTTAGGTTTATATTTTTTTTAGTTTAGGGCTTAGGTTTAATTTTTTATTTATTTTTAGGTTTATTTTTTAGGTTTAGGTTTTTATTTAGTTTTTATTTTATTTTATTTTATTTTAGGTTTATTTTATTTTTATTTTACGTTTAGTTTATATTTTATTTAGCTTTTCTATTTTAAGTTTATTTCTTAATTTTTTAGTATAGTTTAGGTTTTTATTTATTTTATTTGAATTTATTTCTATTTTTTATTTTATTTTATTTTTGATTTTAGGTTTAGGTTTTAGTTTAGGTTTTTATATTTTTATTTTTAATTTAATTTTGTTTATGTTTATTTATTTATTTTATTTCTAGGTTTTATTTAGTTTAGGTTTAGATTTATGGTTTTTAGGGTTTAGGGTTTAGGGATTAGATTTTAATGTTTAGGATTTAGGGTTTATAATTTTAGGGTTTATGATTTTAGGGTTTAGGGTTTAGGTTAGGGTGGTTTTGTAGATTTTTAGGGTTTAGTGTTTAGTCAGCTCTGCCTACTGCAGGGTTTAGGCTTTAGGGTTTTTAAGGTTTTTAGGGTTTAATTTTAGTTTACAATTTAAGGTTTAGGGTTGTAAGTTTAGGGTTTAAGGTTTAGTGTTTGTTTCAGGGTCTAAAGTTTAGGGTTTAGGGTTTAGGATTTAGGTTTTAGGGTTTAAGGTTTAAGGTATATTTATTTTTTTATTTTTAAATTAAGTAAATTGATATGCTTAGGTTTATTTATTTTAATTGTTATTTATTTTAGTTTAATTATTTTTATTTTTATTTTGGTTTATTTTTTATTTTTATTTAGTTTAATTTAGTTAATTTATTTTATGTTTATTTATTTTAGTTTAGGTTTTTAATTTAGTTTATTTTTTAGATTTAGGTTTAGGTTTAGGTTTATTTTTTAGTTGAGTTTTATTTTTATTTTATTTTTTAGGTTTAGGTTTTATTTATTATTTAGGTTTAGGTTTTATTTTTATTTTATTTTTTTAGGCTTAGCTTTTTTAGGTTTTATTTTAGGTTTATTTTAGGTTTTATTTTTTAGTTTTAGGTTTATTTTAGTTTATTTTTTTATTTAGTTTTTATTTTATTTTAGGTTTACTTTATTTTTTATTAGGTTTATTTTTTTTATATTTTAGTTTATTTATTTTATTTTGTTTTATTTTTATTTTATTTTTTATTTAGTTTTTTTAGTTTATATTTATTTATTTTAAGTTTTATTTTAGTTTAATTTTTAGTTTAAGTTTTTATTTAGTTTTTTATTTATTTTATTTTAGGTTTATTATATTTTTAGTTTAGTTTAGGTTTCTATTTATTTTATTTTATTTAAATTTTTTTATTTTAATTTATTTTTAGGTTTAGGTTTAGGTTTTAGTTTAGGTTTTTATATTAGTTTATTTTATTTTACTGAGGTTTAAGTTTTTTATTTATTTTATTTTCAAGTTTTATTTAGTTTATGTTTAGGTTTTAGGTTTTAAGGGTTTAGGGTTTGGGGTTTAGGGTTTAGGGTGTAGGGTGTACAGTTTTATGGTTTAGGGTTTAGGGTTTAGGGTTTAGGGTTTAAGGTTGTAGGTTTAGGGTTTAGGGTTAGTTTTAGGGTTTATGATTGAGGGTTGGGGCTTTTAGTTTTTAATTTTTTAATTTTTTAAAGATAAGTAAAATGGTAGGTTTAGGTTTATTTTATTTATTTAGTTTTATTTTAGGTTTATTTAGTTTATTTATTTTTATTTTGTTTAGTTTTGGTTTAGGGTTTAGGCTTTCAGTTTTTTCTTTTTAATAGAAAACAAATTCAGATTCAACATTTCTTCTTTTTGATTTCATCAACCAAGTAACACACCAAGTTTCCTAAGACACAAGTGGCAACATAGATCAAAAATGAAGACACATAGAGGAGTTCAAAAAGTCTAGATAACTAGAACTGTCTCTACAATAAAGACACAATTTCATTAGTAGATTGGATCGGCTGTTCTTCAGTTTCTCTGGTTCCCATCATAACCACCTAAGCCTCTCGATTAGAGGAATCCACCATCATATCCCCGATCTCTCCCTCCGCCACCACCATGGTTGTAACTTCTATCTCTCCTCCTGCCTCCATAACCACCACTACTCTGACCACCACCTCCATATCAACCAGCCAGATCTAGACTAAGCGTGGTTGGCGGTGATGTTCCTACCATCAAGGTTATGACTAATCTTAAGGTTTAGGTTTAGGTTTAGGTTTACTAGATTTTATGGTTTAGGTCTATTTTTTAATTTATTTAGCTACTTTTGGTTTATGCCTAGGGTTTGGGGTTTAAGGTTTAGGGTTTAATGTTAAGGTTTATGGTTTAGTGTTTAGGGTATATGGTTTAGGGTTTTAGGGTTTATTCTTTTAGGGTTTAGGGTTTAGGGTTTAGGGTTTAAGGTTTTTCTGGGTTTTGGGTTTAGGGTTTAGGGTTTAGGATTTTGGGTTTAAGTTTTTTTTTTAAAAATTTAAGTAAACAGGTAGGTTTAGGTTTATTTTTTATTTGAGTTTTATTTTTATATTATTTTTTAGGTTTAGACTTTTTTTTTAGTTTTTTAGGTTTAGGTTTAGGGTTTTATTTTATTTTTTTTAGGTTTAGGTTTTAGGTGTTTATTTTAAGTTTATTTTTCAGTTTTATTTATTTACTTTGGGTTTAGGTTTATTTTTAGTTTATTTTATTTTATTTAGTTTAGGTTTAGGTTTAGGTTTAGTTTATTTTAGGTTTAGGTTTATGTTTTATTTATTTTAATTTAGTTTATTTTAGTTTAAGTTTAGGTTTATTTTATTTTTATTTTAGGTTTTGGTTTTTTTTTTAAGTTTAGGGTTTAGGTTTTATTTTTTATTGATTTTTAGATTTATTTTTTAAGTTTAGGTTTTTATTTAGTTTTTTATTTTATTTAATTTTAGGTTTATTATTTTTTTATTTTATCCTTAGTTTTTTTATTTAGGTTTTTTTATCCTTAGGTTTATTTTATTTTTTTAGTTTAGTTTAGGTTTTATTTATTTTTTATTTATTTTATTTTATTTTTTATTTTATTTAGTTTAAGTTTTGGTTTTTATTTTATTTTATTTGTTTTTTATTTTATTTTTTAGGTTTTATTTAGTTTAGGTTTTATTTAGTTTAAGTTTAGGTTTTTAGGTTTTTAGGGTTTAGGGTTTAGGGTTTAGGGTTTTAGGGTTTAATATTTTAGGGTTTAGGGTTTAGGGTTTAGGGTTTGCTTAGGGTATATGATTAGTTTAGGGTTAGGGTTTAGGGTTTAGGGTTTAGGGTTTAGGGTCCTTTTTTTTTTTGGTAAAAATGGGAATTTTTATTACCAAAAGAAAAGGATAGAACATCCTTAAAGGGGATAAATCTCAAGGACTACTGCTTAAAGAGCTATAGAAAGACCTAGAGAGAAAAATCCCCTAACTAATACAAAAGAAAATGAAAAGGAAATGGAAAACTAAGAAAAGAATAGCAACGACATAGAATCCCTGAGCATGTCAACATACCACCTGAAAAGACCCAAGAGCAAATGAAGGAAACCTGTAAGAAAAAACTTAAGCAGAGATAAACACAATTAAAAGAAAATAAATAGACATAAAGAGAAAGGAAAGAAAAGCCAAAGAAAAGGCTCAAGCTTAGCCACAAACATTGGATGGGGCAACAAAAATTTGTGAGCAGTCAAACTCTGAAAGGAGGGTTACAGTCACAAAAAAATGCTGCCAACCAATAGAAAAGTGTAAACATCTTAGCCATCATAGAAAAAATGCTGCCAACAAACCTCACAAAGGCACCAGAGCACACACCAATAACCAACAAAGATCTAGAACCATCCAACAAAAAAAAGAACAACAACAAAGCCACTAACCAAAGGGGGCAATAGTAGAAAAAATGGAGCAAAGAAATAAAAAAATTCTAAGCCAATACAAGCATCCAACCACCCAAAAGTAGTAGGAGTAAGAATCAAAGTCACCAACCAAGGAAGAAATACCAGAAACAAAAGAAAGGGGGGAAGAAGAGAAGCAACCAGCAAGCTCACCAACTCCAACTAGACTAAAGGAACCAAAAAAGACCACAATAGCTACCAACCAAAATACGTAACAACACAACCACCAAAGCCATAAAGCAAAGCAACAGCCACACCCAAAACCAGGAAGCTCAAGGAGACCAACCACAAAGCCAACAATGAAAGCCAACCAACCAACCAAAAGCCAACAATCATAAAGATAACCTGCTGGATAAAGGACCCAAAAATCCAAAAGCCAACACTGGAGAAAATAGAATAGTTAAAGCACCCATCATATAAAACTCCAATAAAAAATAAAGTAAAGAGATAGAGACAAAAGGGGTTCAGAAGATAACCAAGAACAAAAGGACCCTGCATAACAGGAAAGACAACCCCATAAGTAGCAAGCTGGGCAAAGGAATTAATGAGCCAGCAGAGCCAACATCCAAGAGAATAAATAATAGCAAGATGGCTAAAAAACCACGCATTGAAAATAGACAAAATGAGGGTAACCAAAGCAAACAGCAAAGCACCCAACAAGCAAGACAACCCTAGTAATAGTTTGTTGAACAAGGGATTCAATGTTCTAGGTTATCCAACAACCAAGACAAAAAAATAACAACAAGTTGGACATAAAACCTCCCATTGCAAATAGACAATACAGAAGATAAGTCTCAGAAAGATAGGGAAATAATCAGGCCAAAGCTAGTGGTGATCGAAGCTACCAATTGCTAACAAAAGAAATAAGCAACGAAGCAAAAGCTAGCATCCATTCAATAACCTCAAAAAAGTCCAGCTGAATAAGACAATCCAAAACCCCAGAAGCCTAAGCTAAATTCCAATTAGATAGTTGGATAATCATAGAGATGTGCCCAAATTTAATAGAGCCACAGGGGAAAGGACAACAAATTGAGTTGATCAGCTGCAACCCAGAAGCAAGTTGCAAAGAAGTTCAGGAGAACAACAGGCAACAAACAACCAAAGACCATAAGGTTAACCTTCAAAGAGATCTTAATAAAAACAATATAAATGTTTTGTCTTTCCTTACAGGTAGGAAAGAGGAGGTAAGCATACAACAAACCAACCCAAAGAGAAGTAATTAAAACATAATGAGAGATATTGCATCCAACATAAGATACACCAGCAAGTAACATAGGTACAACATAGATTACTAAGTGGTTCAAAGCAAAGTCATCTTTGATATCTAGCCAATCACAAAATATTATGCTAGCAGCTAATCCCACAACATCAATAATATTGGAAGTCCAGAGATAATTCCAATCCTGTAGAGAAGGAGTTATAAAAGCAAGGCTAGTGTAAGAGCTCTCCTTACAGGATGTGGAGATAAGGATATGAGACATAGTAGAGGCAACAACCATAATAAGGAGATGAATATCAGTTAAAATAGATATAAAGATATACAGAGATATAACAGTTAAACATTGAGGCAAGGATCCCATAATATAATTCCAGGAAAGGGATAAAAATCTATCCCTGTTGATCAAAGAGTACAATACCAACAAATAAAGCATTAAATAATATATCTCCTTGTAGGAAACAGTGAACACTTTATTAACATTGACAGTAAAACCCCAATCAAGGTTGGGGTAAGTAAACCAATAACAAATGTCACACAGCTCAGCAAATGGCCAACAAGGAGTAAAAGGATGATGCATCAGCAAATTCCAAAGGAACAACAATGCCTTATAATTCAAAGTAGCAGAAATGGGAAGGCCCCAATTATAATTAATGCAATTAAACCAACAACACATGCCACAGAAATCAGTAGAAAAACACCAAGGGTTATCCGGGTGAAACATCAGCAAAAAACCAAGAGAACAACAACACTGAATATAAAATGGGCATTCAGTTAAACAGATATTGAACCAGATCAATCCCATAGGTTAGATTAATTTCTGAGATAAGGGAGCCCAGTATTGTCCACATTAACCAAGCCATGCAAATGTTTGGGTAGGGTGAGTTGATCAAAGAAGATTATACCATCCAATCTAGCTCCCAGATTGGCAAGGTAATCAGCACATGCATTACCCTCATGCCATACATGAGTGATGTTAAAATTAAATTGGGTAAGAAGAGCTCTAGTTTGCTTGAGAAGGTAGTACAATTTAGTGTTGCTCATTTTGGTGGAAGTCAAAAGATCAATCAGCAGAAGGGCATCCACCTCAATCCAAATATTGAGCCAACCATTATGAAGGCAAATATCAAGAGCTTTGTACCGCCATAAGCTCAAAGAAAAGGAATGAAAGAATTAAGGGGTAAGCAAAAGCACATAGGACTTTACCATTAAGATTTCTAAAAATGCCACCATAATCGGAACCTTTATGAGAGACAGAGCCATCAGTGTTAATTTTAATAGTATGATCATGAGGTTTTACCCAATAAACAATCTTGTCATTTCTACAATAGGGTTGATCCGGTAAGTTAAGACCCAGTTTATTGGCCACAAATTTACAACCTTTGAATTGTTTGTAGTGAATGAGATTGGCATTAAACAAGTCACGAATTTTGTTTTTAATTCTAGCAATTATCCTCATGTGGTTCATGGGGATCTCATGATATTTTGCATCATTTCTGTCCAACCATATGAACCAAATAAGAGTGATAGCAGTTATGACTTTAATGTGACCTTTAATAGTGTTGTCAAAATAAACTTCAAAGAAGTTGATATAAAGTTAGAGCCATTGAAAATGACAATGTTAAAGAGATCATCATACCAAATCCAAAGTTTAGAAGCAATGGCCCCATTAACAAAGACATGATTCACATTCTCAATGTGAAAGCAGCATTGACATTTTGAAGGTAATTGAAAACCTTTACCCCACAACAAAAAGTCAACATGGATGAAGTTTTTCAAAATATGCCAAGTAAGAACAGAATAAGAAGTAGGGATAGTATTATTCCAAAGTTTAAGAAACACATTGGAAGAATCATGAGTTTCTTTAATGTGAAGCCAAACATTTTTAAAGTTGAAATCTATGAGAGCTTAAAAGGATCGATCTTGATAGGTAGGAATGATTGGAATAGTAGTAAGTTTGTTTAAGAGAAGAAGGAATATAATCAATAAGCTTACTTTCCACATATTATTCCGAAAGATTTCACTTTAATAGTGGAATGGGTAGAGAGTAAGTCATCAATGGACCCACATCCACTCAGTTATCTTTCCAAAAGAAGGAGGAGCCAGAGTTAATACCCCAAAAAATTAAGGATTCTACATCCCATTTGACGGAACAAAGTCTTTTCCAAACAAAAGAGTCTCCCACTTTATAGGAACAAATGAGGGGTGTTTACCCTTAGAATATTTAGGAGTCATGAAATTAGCCCAAAGACTATTGTTACTCCTAAAATTCCACCAGAGTTTATAGAAAAAGGCAGTGATAGCTTCTTTTATTGGCTTACATCCAAGACTACCTTCAGCGAGAGTGCCACAACATTTAAACCAAGCGGTCCAGTGCATTATTTTAGAGGAGTTATTAGAGCCCTAGAAAAATTTGTTAAGGAGATGCTCAATTCTGTTAATGATACAAATGGTTGGCACAATGGTTTGGATGAGATATAAAGGCATGGAATTAAGAGTGCTCTTAATCAAGGTGAGCCTACCACCGAAAGAGAGTAAATGAAATTCCCAAATAGAAATTTTATTAGAGATTTTTTGGATAAGATAATAAAAAGATGAGATCTTTTCGACCTTTAAAAGCGAACCCAGAGATAATTAATAGGAAGTTGATGTTGCTGAAAATTAGTAATTTTGGAGATTTGGTTGAGCCTATTGGTAGGGATTTTAGCAGAAGGAATGAAATAACATTTTCCATCATTGAGAAAGAGACCACTTTCTTTGCCAAATTCATTTTAAAGTTTCTTAATAGTTTTAATGTACTGAATAGAGGCATTGCAAAATATTATAAAATCATCGACAAAAGCAGATGATGAAAGCAGGAGACCACCATGAGTTGTAAAAAACATGGTAAGAATTTTATTGAAAAGATCATTCAGGCTCCTCAAAAGATATTCAACAATAATAATAGAAAGAGAGGGTGAAAGGGGGTCTCCTTATCTCAAGCCATGCATTGAAGTAAAGAAACCTAGGGACTCACCATTCATAATAATAGAGAACCAAACATTGGTAATATAGTTTTTGATGAGGCGGATGAAATTATCAGAAAACCCAAACAAATGTAAGATTTGAAAGAGGAAATCCCACAAGAGGTTATCAAAAGCTTTGGAGATGTCCAGTTTGAGGAGGATGTTGCCACCTATAGTAGGAACATCAATGTCATGAACCAGCTCTTGAGCTAGAAGGATATTGTCGGATATAGCTCTATTTTTAACGAGGCCAATTTGGTTAGGAGAAATAATTTTAGGAGCGAGACTTATCCTATTATTAATTAATTTAGCAATGAGTTTTGAAAAAAGGTGCAAAGGATGATAGGTCTAAAATCTCCCAAGAATCGAGATTATTAGTTTTGGGAATGAGGACAATTGAAGTGCTAGAAAAGTATCTAGGTAAAGAGCTACCATCAAAGAAATCAACAACATCATCAACAAGGTCAGACTTAATAAAAGGCCAACAATGCTGAAAAGAAATGGGTCATGTAGGGCCAAAATGAAAATCATGTTTGAGAGAGTACTAATCTAATCTTAGGATGCAAAGAGTAAATGATTTTCATCATTAGTAATCATAGAGGGGATCAGGTGTGTGTTGGAGAGGGCTTCTAAGGGAGGGTTAATGTTTAATAAATTTTGAAAATGTTGTATGATAGAATCTTTAATTTCATTATTATCAGTGATCTAGCTACCATTAATATTTTTGATTTTTTGAATAGAGTTTAAGGCTTTCCTTTTTTTGAAAAGAGCATGGAAATACCTTGTATTTCTATCACCATCAGTAAAATGTTTGCTAGTGGCCTTTTGACGGTAGTAGGTTTCCTCTATATTCTGATAATTTATCAAGTTATCTTTAGCAGTGTTCAACTCATCAAGCTTACTAGGATCAGTTAAGACAACATCTTCAAAGGAGCAAACTAATTGTTCCGTAATTTTGAGATTGGCAAAAAGATTTTTAAAATGATGCTTGTTCCACATATTTAGGTTTTGTTTAAGTCTTTTGAGCTTAAGCCAAAGCCGAATCATTCCTTTAATGGAATTGTCGGGTGAATAGGGGCCATCCAATTAATGGAAACAACATTAATGAAATCACGATGTTGGGTCCACATATTTTGGAATCTAAAAGGAGTAGGGGAGGAAAGATTACTGGAAGTAGTTTTGATAGAGATCAAAAGTGGAGCATGGTCAGATAAAGTTCTGCTCAAATGCTCAATAGAAGTGAGGGGCCATTGATTGAACCAAAGGGAATTAAAGAGGGTCCTATCAAGCCGCTGCCAAAGTCTAGAGTTATGCCACGTATATTCAGAGCCAAAAAAACTAATATCAATCAGGTTGCAGTTGAGGATCATATTAGAGAAATCTTCCATGGAATGGATGTTAGGAGAACAGTCTCCCCTCCTTTCCGAGGAAGCGATAATAGTGTTGAAATCACCCCCAACCAACCAGGGTTTGTTAACCGAGGAAGGTTCTTAAGTCAAAGGATGTTCCTATATTACAAGAAGCATATATAAAGGAACCAAGAGCAGAAAATTCACCCAATGAGATTTGAATATTAACCAATTGTTCGAGATCATCAAGGATAGAAATGTTGATTAAATTATTCCAAAAATACCAAATTTTATTACTAATATTATAAAAGAAATTTTGAAAGCCAAGCATTCTAGCAACATGGGTGATCTTAGAAGAGTGAATGAATGGCTTAATAACAACAAGTAAGGTTATGTTATGAGTGCGACAAAGGCTCCTTACATGATTGCGGACAGTGAGAGTCCCAATACCCTGAACATTCCAAATAAGAAAATTGATCATAATAAGATGGAAGGAAAAGAAAAGAGATAATAGAAAAATTGAAGGAGAAGAAAAAGAGAGCATGAAGCAATTATTTGTGGGAAGTTAGAAGATCAGTGGTTCTGAGCTATTAGTGAACATTCTAGCTTTAAGGGATTTTTTTTTAACTTTGAAAAGGCCTATCTATGTCCAATGTATCTCCATCAGAAAGTGGTTGGTGATATTTAGAATAGAGCGATCTCAAAGCATTCCTAATGGTGATTTCTCCTTCTTCGGTATCAGAGTTAGGTTAAGAAATTGGATTAACATGGATATCACTCTGTAGAGTAATAGAAGGAGAAGTTGTGACACCATTAATAGCACAAATTTCATTCTCATTTCCATGATGATTATTCAGATTTTGGTCATCAAAGTATCAACATTTTTTGAACAATTCAATTAGTTTTGAGATTTTGATCCAACTTGAGATTCCCATTCAAATCACCATTATGATTCATATGAGTCAAGGGATTGTCTTATGATGCTAAATTATTAATTAATTAAGTTATCATTAGTTTCCTCACAAACCTCAATATGATTATTTTTACTAGGCTCAGATTGTTCTCCAATAGGAAAATCAGTAGATAGTAAAGGAGTAGGGGTAGGAGGGTGAGTTCCATTTTGAGTAGCTTTAGGCACATAAGCAAACTTATTGGTTTTTTCATTTCCTAGAGTGGGATTAGGATCCGATAATTTAATCTTTTTAAGATTAGGGTGTAACATAAAGCATTTAGAGTGATCATGACCATGGATCTTATAGTGTGTGCAAAAAATAGGGAAATTTTCAAATTCCACTTTCTCATTATACCCAAATTTTTCTGAACCAATCCAAACTTCTTTAGGATACTTTTTGGTAATATCAATCTCAACCAAGATATGTGCAACTGATGGTCGAGATCTCGTGACGATGGCTTGATCAATTTGAAGGGGCCTACCAAAGAGAGCCCCAACCGCAAATAGGACTTGATGGGTAACATAATGTATCCTCATGTTTGGAAAGGCTAGCCTTAAAGGAACAATAGGGGATTCCTCTTTGACATCAAAAAGGGGTGACCATTTCAAGAGCCTCATTTGGCAATTGTACACAAAGTAGGAGCGACGAGCAAAGACTCTTGAGTAGTCTAAATCATTCGATAGCTGAATAAGGATATGCCTAGGATCAATCAACCCGATAGTGAAAACTCTAGAAAGCATTAGGCTATGAAAGAAGGATCGAATATTATCAAGTGTCGGGCAACGTAAGGAAAATTTTCCAACTAATAAAAATTCAAAAGGCTTTCCCAATTTTTCCACATCAAGATCTGAGCACATTTCAGCCGGCTTTCCACAGAATGAAGTTGAGATTAAGTTAACCGAAGCATTAGAGCAAGTGTTCTTACTAGATAATGCATCCTTGAAAGACTTAATAGTAGGCGCAATAATGAATGAAGTCGGATCCAAATTACCTTGTAGATCGAAAGACTTATCGGACGCCTCCAAGTTTGACGAGCTCGGTTGCATGGAAAGCGGTGCCTCCGCCATTGTAAGATCAAGGAAAAATCACATAAGCGGCCAAACCAAGAGAAATAAATCAAGAAAATATGATCGGGGAAGGCCGAGGAGCGGCCGAAACACAAGAAAAATGAAAGGGAACACAAAATCGCCAGAGAGAACTGCGGCCTAGAGGAGAGGAAGGATTTTTTTAGGGTTTAGGGTTTAAGGTTTAGGGTCTATGGTTTAAGGTTTAGGGTTTAGGCTTTAGGGCTTAGGGTTTTTGGATTTTGGGTGGTAGGTTTAGGGTGTAGAGTTTAGAGTTTAGGGTTACTTTTAAGGTTTAAGGATTAGGGTTAGGGTTTTTTTTTAATTAAGTAAACAGGTAGGTTTAGGTTTATTTAGTTTATTTTATTTTTTATTTTGATTTAGGTTTCTTTTTATTTTTATTTAGTTTAGTTTATTTACTTTACGATTATTTATTTTAGTTTAGGTTTTTTATTCTAGTTTATTTTTGAGCTTAGGTTTAATTTTTAGTTTAGTTTTTATTTTATTTTATTTTTTAGCTATAGGTTTAATTTTTTATTTTTATGTTTAGGTTTAGGTTTTTATTTTATTTTCTTAGGTTTAGGTTTTATGTTTTTATTTTAGGTTTTATTTTTTATTTTAGGTTTAGTTTATTTTTATTTTATTATAGGTTTAAGTTTAGGTTTTATTTATTTAGTTTTTATATATATTTTTAGTGTAGTTTTGGTTTTTAATTACTTTATTTTAGGTTATTTTTATTAGATTATTTTATTTTATTTTTAGGTTTCAGTTTATGGTTTAGTTTTGGTTTTTATTTTATTTTATTTATTTTATTTAAGTTTATATTTTTTTATTTTTTATTTAGGTAAAGGTTTATTTATTTATTTTATTTTTAGATTTTATTTAGTTTAGGTTTAGGTTTTTAGGTTTTTAAGGTTTAGGGTTTAAGGTTTAGGTTTTATGGTTTAGGATTTTAGGGTTTAGATTTTACAGTTTAGGGTTTAGGGTTTATAGTTTAGGGTTTAGTGTTTAGGGTTTAGGTTTAGGCATTAGGGTTTTGGGTTTATGGTTTGTATAGCGTTTAGGGTTTAGGGTTTAAGGTTTAAGGTTTTTAGCATTTAGGGTTCATGGTTTAGGGTTTAGGGTTTTTGGGTTTAAGGTTTAGGGTTTTGGGTTTAGGGGTTGTGGTTTAGGGTTTTAGGGTTTAGGTTAGTAGGTTTAGGGTTTAGAGTGTAACATTTAAGATTAGTTTTAGTGTTTAAGGTTTAGAGTCTAAGGTTTAGGGTTTATGGTTTAGGGTTTACCGTTTATGATTTAGGGTATAGGGTTTTAGGGTTTAGGATTTCAAGTTTAAGGTAGTAGGTTTAGGGCTTAGAGTTTAGGGTTTAGGGTTTAGGGATTAGGGTTAGGGGTTTTTTTGTAAATTTTTTAAAATTAACTAAACTAGCAGGTTTACGTTGATTTACTTTATTTTTATTTATTTTAGTTTATTTTATTTTCTATTTTGACTTAGGTTCACTTTTATTTATTTTTAGTATAGTATATTTATTCTAGGTTTATTTATTTTACTTTAGGTTTTTTTTTTTAGTTTGTTTTTTCAGTTTAGGTTTATTTTTTAGTTTAGTTTTATTTTTAGTTTATTTTTTTAGGTTTAGGTATTATTTTTTATTTTTGGTTTACTTTTATGTTTTTTTAGTTTTGGTTAAGGTTTTTTTTAGTTAATTTTATTTTATTTAGCTTAGGTTTAGGATTATGTTTAGTTTATTTTAAGTTTAGGTTTAGGTTTTATTTACTTTAGTTTATTTTATTTTTGTGTAGGTTTAGGTTTATTTTATTTATAGTGTATGTTTAGGTTTGTTTTATTTATATTTAAGGTTTAGGTTTTTTTTAGTTTAGGTTTTAGGTTTTCTTTTTTATTTAATCTTAGGTTTTATTTTTAGGTTTATTAATTAAGTTTAGGTTTTTATTTTGTTTTTATTTTATTTTATTTTAGGTTTATTTTATTTTTATTTTAAGTTTAGTTTTTATTTAATTAAAGTTTTTTAGTTTAGGTTTTTATTTATTATATTTTATTTTAGTTTTTAGTTTTTACTTTATTTTCTTTTTAGGTTTAGGTTTAGGTATCCGTTTATGTTTTTATTTTATTTTATTTTATTTTATTTTTTGGTTAAGGTTTATTTATTTATTTTATTTATAGGTTTTATTTAGTTTACGTTTAGGTTTCTAGGTTTTTAGGGTTTAGGGCTTAGAATTAGTTTAGGGTTTAGGATTTTTTTTTTTTTGGGTTTAGGGTTTAGGGTTTAAGTTTTAGGTTTAGGGTTCAAGTTTTAGTTTAGGTTTTAGGGTTCTTGGTTTAGGGTTTAGGGTTTAACTTTAGATTTTTATTTTAGTCTATTTTCTAGGTTAAGGTTTAGGTTTTTGTTTATTTTTTAGTTTAGTTTAATTTTATTTTATTTTTTAAGTTTAGGTTTAGATTTTTATTTTATTTTTGTAGGTTTAGGTTTTAGGTTTTTATTTTAGGTTTATTATTAGGTTTTATTTTTGGGCTTCAGTTTAGGTTTATTTTTTGTTTATTTTATTTTATTTAGTTTAGGGTTTAGGTTTAGTTTATTTTAGGATTAGGTTTTATTTATTTTTGTTTAGTTTATTTCAGTTTATGTTTAGGTTTATTTTCTTTAGTTTATTTTAATTTTATTTTAGGTTTAGGTTTATTTTTTTAGTTTAGGGCTTAGATTTTATTTTTTATTTATTTAGTGTAGGTTCTTATTTATTTTATTTTAGTTTATTTTTATTAGTTTATTTTATTTTATTTTTAGGATTAGGTTCAAGTTTTAGTTTAGGTTTTTATTTATTTTTTTATTTATTTATTTAGGTTTAGGTCATTTTATTTATTTTATTTCTAGGTTTTATTTAGTTTTTTTAAGGAAACCCAAAGAAGGGAGAATTTTATTGCCACGAAGAAAGGAGTATAAGGTACTTAAGAGGGGATAATTCTCTTAACTACTGCTCAGAGTGCTACATTCAGCATAGAGAGAAAAATCCCCTATCTAAAACAATAAAAGCTAAGAAACTAAATAAAAGAAGTAAAAGAAGAAAAAATAAATTAGAAATAGCTCAAGAAACATGACGAACAACCGAAGCCCACTACTTGAGTTAGAGGTCTTTAGTGAGTTGCACAATCCACATCTAGAATCCGAGACCTGCAAGGAACCTGTAAAAGAAACCTGCAAGCAACTAGAAATTATAATTAGCATAGCTAGAGAAAATCAAGCTTTAGCACATAATAAAGAGAAATATAAGGGAAAATTTCTAATAAGGCTTAGGCTCACTTGCATCTTTAGGGGCAACCATAAATATGAGCATCCAAACTTCAAAAGAAGGGTTCATCACATATCTGCTACCAAAGATAGTAGGGAAATCATCCCAGCCATCATAGCCCACTTACCTGGACAAAGGAAATCTGCCAAAGAGTGGCAATCAATAGTTCTCTAGTACTTACAGCCCAAGCAACATAAAAACCTATCCCACAAATCACCTAGCTGACTAAAGGCCACCAAGCCCGAAAGGAAGTAGCTTCAACAAAACCACCATAGCATAAATGAAAGAGTAGTTGCCAAGTATTCACTCAGAAAGCAAAGCCACCAAGGATAGGAAACAACCTCACCAGAGTCACCAGACAACCAAGTAACATCCCAAAACCAAAATAACAACTTACAACTAGCACCAAACAACCAGCAATTCCAAACTAGATCAGAGCACAATGCCAACACTAAAAGTAGCCACCAGTCCAACCCAAACAACAAAGCCATGAAATAAAATGGCAGTCGCCAAACCTCAATCAGAAACAATATGAAAACCATAGGAAAATTGTAGCACCCAGCCACCATAAGGACAAAACCAAAACAAAGAAAAATCACCAAAATGGAAACCCTACCAGCTAAGAATAGTTCAAAAAGAAAACCAAAATGAAAACCAACTAAACTAGCCAACCAACTAAACCAAACCAACCCAGTCCACCCATTAACAAAGCAGTGCATAAGGAAACTATGATAAGGAAACAACCAGTCCAAAGGGAGGCAATTCAAAAGAGAGGGATAGTGATAACCAACATGAAGCCACAAAAAATAACCAAGAAATAAATGGTAATCACCCAATCAGACAAAAAATTGCAACCGGGGAGGACCACCCAACCAGCAATAGCTAAACAGAGGGACAGGGAAAATAGACTAAGTCCCCAACTAGACACAAAAACCACCAAAAGGCCCACCACAAACTCAAGAGTGAAAAGATCAACATTATCCATCAAATAATAGCCACCCAAGACATTCAGGTAGAGTGTAGTAGCAAACAACAAAATCCACCAAGCCCAAAAATAGCAGTTGAAAAACCTTCCTAAGTAAGGAAATAGCCAGCCAAAACCAGAGACAAAACTAGGAACAATTAAGGAAAGGGAGAGACCAAAAGTAGGTAGAGGCATAACCCAAAAGGAGGCCACCACAAGGTCAATGCAGCATATGAAGAAACTGTTGACAATGAGATCCTTACACTAAATAGTCAACCAAAGATAACACCTCTCCAACAAATGAGGCTGAACAACTAACCACCACCTCAAAGAGATCTCTCAAGTATAATAGCACAAGAGATTGAACTAGACAAAGGAATGCAACAAAATTAAAATGTGCACAGAGAAAAGCATGGTAAACCTAAAAAATATAAAGCAAGATTAATTTCTAAGATAAGGTAATCCAGTTATCCGACAACCAAGTTTCAATTATCTAGGTAAATTAAGATTATCATAAAGAGTGAGATCATTTAACTTAGTACCTATATTATCCAGATAATCTGCATAGGCATTTCCTTCATGCAAAATATGGAAAATTTTAAAGCATACTTGAGAGAGGAGAGCTCTAGTAGGATTAAGATGATAGAATAAATCTACATTCCCCATCTTAGTGGAAGTCAGCATGTCAATGAGTAAGAGAGCATCAACTTCAATCCAAATATTGAAGAAACCTTTTTGCAAACAAATGTCAATAGCTTTGTTTATAGCCATTAATTCAGCATAGATAACATCACAAGCTTTAAGAGGATAAGCAAAAGAACAAATGACATTTCCTTTAAAATTCTTAAAAATACCACCACAACCAAATGTATTCTGAGAGACAGAGCCATCTGTATTAATTTTAATAATATTGCTATGAGGTTTTATCCAATATATAATCTTATCTTCTTTACAGAAGGAGATCTCAGGTAGGTAAAGACCCAATTTTTTTGCCACAAATTTGCAATCACTAAAATGTGTTTTAGTAATTAAATTAGCATAAAATAATGCATCAATTTTTTCTTTGGTTCTATCAATAATTGTTTTATGATTTATAAGAATACCATGATATTTAGCATCAATTCTATCAATCCATATGAACTAAATAAGTGTAATGGAAATTAAAACTTTGATATAAACTTTCATAAGTTTTTGGAAATAGTCTTCAAGAAGTTGATATAAAGAAAGAAAGCCATTGAAATGGTTAGTATTAAAATGATCATCATACCAAAACCATAATTTAGAGGCAATAACACCATTGACAAAAGCATGATTTACATTTTAAATATGAAAACAACAATAACATTTGGAAGGTTAATGAAAGCCTTTATCCCATAGCAAAGAATCAATAGGAATGAAGTTTTCCAGAATTCTCCAAGTAAGGACAGAATAAGAGATAGGGATGACATTATTCTAAAGTTTAATAAATACAATAAAAGAAGTATGAGCATCTCTAATATAATTCCAATCATCTTTAAGAATAAAATCTCCATTATAAGATAGCTTAAAAAGAATTTGATCTAGCTTGTTGGAAAGAATAGGAATATCACTAAATTTATCCAAAGAGAGATAGGAATAAATTTGGTAAGTTTACTATCATTACACTTGTTATTAACTCAAAATGAGTTAACTTTTGTAGCAGTAGTAGAATGGGTAGATAAAATAGCATCAATAGAACCACCATAAATTCAGTTGTCTTGCTAAAAGAAAAAAGATCTCAAATTTATACCCCAAGATATCAAGGATTCAGCCTCCCATTTAATGGAGCAAAGCCTTTTCTAAACTGGGGAGTCACCCACTTTATAAGAATAGATAAGAGCATGCTTACCCTGACAATACTTAGCAGTCATATAATTAGCCCAGAAGCTATCTTTTTTTTCTAAAATTTTACTAGAGTTTATGTGAGAAGGCAGAAATAGCTTCACAAATAGATTTGTATCCAAGCCCACCTTCACCCAGGGGACCACAACATTTATGCCAAGAAGTCCAATGCATCTTTTTAATCGAATTATTAGAGCCCCAAAAAAATTTATTAAGGAGACAATCAATTCTATTTAAGATAGAATTGTTAGGGATAATGGCCTGAATAAGATATAAAGGCATTGAATTAAGAGTACTCTTAAGCAAAGTAAGCCTGCCACCAAAAGAAAGTAAATGAAATTCCCACACTAAAATTTTATTAGAATTTTTTTGGATTAGCTCATAAAAAAGATGAGATCTTTTTTTTACTTTTAAAAAGAAGAGCACTTGGATATTTAATAAGGAGTTGTTGGTGTTTAAAATTAGTGATTGTCAAGATATGATTGATTTTGTTATTAGAAATTTTTGAGGAGGTAATGAAGCAACTCTTGCTTTCATTAATAGAAAGACCACTTTCTCTACCAAAAATATTTAAAAATTTCTTAAGTCTTTTAATATGATGAAGGGAAGCATTACAAAAGATAATGAAATCATCAGCAAAGCTAAGATGAGAAATAGGGATACCACCAATAGTTCTAAAGTACATGATAGGATTCTTATTGAATAAATCATTTAAACTACTTGAAAGGTATTCCATAGCAATAATAAACAAAGAAGGGGACAAAGGATCTCCTCGTCTCATACCATGAGAAGAAGGAAAAAAGCCTAAAGCTTCATAATTAAGAAGAATTGAAAACCAGGCATTATTAATACAATTTTAATAAGGTTAATGAAATTATCAGAGAAACTAAATAAATATAGAATATTTAAAAGGAAATCCAAAGAAATATTATCAAAGGCTTTAGAAATATTTAATTTAAAAGGGAAGTTACCACCTCTAGAAGGAACATCCAAATCATGGATAAGCTCTTGAGAAAGAAGAATGTTATCAGATATAGATCTCTCTCTAACAAAACCAGTTTGGTTGTGGGAGATAATTTCTTGAAGCAAAAAACTATGTCAATTAATAAAAATTTTAGAAATCAATTTATTAAAGAAACTACAAAGACAAATAGGTTTGGAATCACTCCAAGAATCCAAATTATCTTCTTTAGATATTAGAACAATGCAAGTGCTTGAAAAATATTTAGGTAGAGTATTACCAATAAAAAAATCAACAATATGATCAATTAAGTCATGCTTAATAATAGGCCAACAAGTTTGAAAAAATTGAGTTGTGTAACCTTCCAGACTAGCAAAGGAATCAATGTTCATGCTATTAAGAACTTTACCAATCTCATCTTTAGTAGGCAACCTAATAAGCCAATGGTTGTAATCATTGGTAATAATTGAGGGGATCAAATGCAAATTAGAAATAGCTTCAAAAGATTGGCTTTTGTTAAGCATATTTCTATAGTGGTTAATAATAGAATCTTTAATAACATTAGTATCGGTGATCCAATCTCCATAATCACTTTAATTTTTGGATAGAATTTAAAGCTCTTTTTTTATTACATAAAACACAAAAATACCTAGTATTCCTATCCTCATCAGCAATATGTTTACTAACAACTTTTTATCGCCAATAGGTCTCTTCTATATTCTAATAATTAACAAGATTAACTTTTGCTTCATTCAAATCCATGAGCTTAAGAGAATCAGTCAAAATAATATTTTCTAGATTACAAACCAAAAGTTCCATGTTTTTTATGTTAGCAAAAAGATTTTTAAAACCATATTTTTTTCCACCAAACTAGATTTTTTTTTAGCCTTTTTAAACATAACCCATAATCTATGCATAACCCTAATCGAATTCTTAGGGTGTAAAGGGGCAATCCAATTAATGGCCATGACTTTAAGAAAATCTAGATGCTGAAGCCACATATTTTGAAATCTAAAAGACGATGAGGTATTTAATCTTTTAGAGTTATCTTTAACAAAAATTAAAAGAGGGGCATGACCAGATAAAGGTCTACTCAAATGTTCAATAGTGGTAAGAGGCCATTAATTAATCTAATGAGAGTTGAAAAGAATTCTATCAAGATGTTTCCAGATCTTAGAGTTTTACCAAGTATAATTAAAGCCTTCAAAATCAATGTCAATAAGATTGCAATAAAGAATTATATTAGAAAATTCTTTCATAAAATTAATATTAGGAGAGAAACCACCCCTTATTTCTGAAGAATACAAAATAGTGTTGAAATCACCCCCAACTAGCTAAGGTTTGTTAACAGAAAGAGCAAAACTTCTCAAATTCTCCCAAAGAACATTTCGACTAGCTCTATTGCAAGAAGCATATACAAATGAGCCTAGCACACAAGAATCACCAAAAGAAAAGTGAATATTAACAACTTGTTGTAGATCATCTAAACTTACAACATTTAAGAAGCTATTCCAAAAGCAAATTATATTCGATGTTAGAAAAAATTATTGAAACCAAGCATTCTAGCAACATGATTGATTTTATCAGCATGAATAAGAGGTTCAATAACAATAAGTAAAGATATATTATTAATTCTGCAAAGATTTCTAATACGATTATGAACACTGAGGGTACCAATCCCTCTAACATTATAAATAAGAGAATTAAACATAAAAAAAATTGGAAAAGGAAATTAAATGATAATAATAAAGAGAGAGAGAAAGAATAACAAATCCTCTCCTAAGCTAAAAATTGAAATTATACATTATTTATGTGAAGAGGATCCAGATCTAGTAGATCTGGCAAGATTAGGAGGTTGCATCTTAGAGTTTTTAGATTTCATTTTAAAGATAGTTTGAAAATTTCTATTTTTATCTAAAGTGTCACCGGATAGAGATTGATTAGGAATATTATTAATAGGATATGGATCAGTAAGAACATCTCTAATCACAACTTCTCCCTATTCCAAATCAGCATTTTATTGAAAAGTAGAATTAAATGAAGATCAATCTTGGAATTAGGGGAAGGAGAAGAAGTTATACCATTCAGAGCACAATTACCAATGTTAAAATTAGTGTTTTGCTCATGAATTTCAGCCACATTCAAGTTATCATTTAAATCCTCATTATCATCAATTAATGCCAGCAGAGAAGCTTAAATTGACTCATTAGAGAGTGAATCATCATTTTTCTACCTCTTTGAATTTGGAATTAGCCAAAATAGGCATGTTCTCATGTAAAGGAAGGTTATTGGAAAACCATATTTCTCAACATTATTAGTGCCTTTGTTATGATCAGAATGAGAAGCAGAATCATCAATATTAGGAACATCAAATGATTCCAAATAATCTGACCTGATATAAGCATTTAAGTTATTTTTAGGCATAAAAATAGTTTTATTAAATTTAATAGAATCAACTTTAGAGTTAGGATCATTCCAAATTTTCTTTTTAAGATGTGGATGAAGAACAAAACACTCCAAATGATCATGACCATGTATCTTGCAATAGGAATAGAAAACCAAATAATTTTCAAATTTGACCTTTTGTAAAAAGCCAAACTTTTTAGATCCAATCCAGACATCCATAGGATGTTTTTTTAGATATGTTCAACCAATATACAAGCAACAGAGAGATAGGATCTCACAGCGATCACACTTTCGATTTGGAGCGGCCGATCGAAAAGAGCCCCGATAGCAAATAAAACCTGGTGGGTAACATAATGGATTCTCATATTTGGAAGAGCTAACCACATAGGAATAGTAGGTGATTCCTTCTTTATATCAAAAAGTAGAGACCACTTCAACAAACACATTTGATAATTAAAGACAAAATAAGATCGACGCGAGAAAACTCATGAATAATCCAAATCATTTGTAAGTTGAATCAAAATATGTCTTGGACTGATCAAGTCAATAGAAAAAGCCCCCAAAAGTTTAAGGTTATGAAAAATAGTTCAGATATTGTGCAAATTTGGCTGTCGTAGAGTAAATTTGTCAATCAATGTAAATTTGAAAGGTTTTACAAGCTTTTTGACATCAAGATCTGAACACATGATCTTAGACATAACTCAAAAAGAAGTCAAAATCAGATTCACCAAGTCAAAAGAGGTAGAGCTCTTACCAAGAGCTCTTACCAAGAAGTGCTTTCTTAACAGATTTAATAGCAGAAATGGCATTGGGTTCATTAATCCCCATAAAATTGGATGCCCTAGCGGGATCATCCAAAATAGGAGATGTAAGCCATGGGTATGAGATCATCGCAGCCATATTCAGAAGAGACACATCACGCAAGCAGCAAAGATTGAAAGAAACTACATAAATCAGTCAAGAATGATGAAGGATCCAACATAAATGCAAACAGAATCGATGAAGGGGAAATGAAATCTTGACCCAGGAGAGAGTTTTTATCTTGGTTAGGCTAGGTTAGGTTAGCTTAGTTTTTTTCTTGGTTTTAATTAGTTTAAGTTTAGGTTTTTAGAGTTTAGGGTTTAAGGTTTAAGGTTTTAGGGTTTAGGGTTTAGGGATTGGAATTTTGGGTTAGGGTTTACAGTTTAGGGTTTAGGGTTTAGTGTTTAGGATTTAGGGTTTAGGGTTTAGGGGGTTTATGGGGATTTAGGGTTTAAGGTTTAGGGTTTAAACTGCATTTAGGTGGTTAAGTTTAGGGTTTAAACTTTAGGATTTCAGGGTTTATAGTATAAGGTTGGGGTTTAAGGTTTGGGTTTGAGGGTTTAGGTTTAGGTTTAAGGTTTAGGGTTTAGGTTTAGTTTAGGGTTGGTTTAGGTTTAGGTTTAGGTTTAGGTTAGGGTTTAGGTTTAAGTTTTAAAACTTAGGATTATAGGTTTAGGTTTATCTTTAGGTTTAGGTTTAGGTTTTGGGATTTTTTAGGGGTTTAGGGTTTAAGGTTAAAGGTTTAGGGTTTAGGGTTTTTAGACTTCATGGTTTAGGATTTACGGTTTAGCTTTTAAATTTAGGGTTTAGGTTTTAATTCAATTTTTAGGATTTTTGGTTTTTTTCCTTAACAGAGAACAAATTTAGATTCAACATTTCTTCTTTTTGGTTTCATCAACCAAGTAACATACCAAGTTTTCTAAGACACAAGCGACGACATAGATAAAAATGAGCACATATAGAGCAAATCAAAACCCTAGATAACTAGAACCGTCTCTATTGTAAAGACATAGTTCCATAAGCAGTAGATCGAATGGGCTATTCTTTAGTTTCTCTAGTTTCCATCAGAACCACACCAGCCTCTTGAGTAGTGGGATCCACCATCATATCCATGATCTCTTGCTCCACCACCACCACGATGGTAACCTCTATCACTCCTCCAAGCTCAACATCCACCACTACTACAACTACCATCTCCATATCAACCAGCACCTCCAGATCCCCCACCACGACTACGATAATTTCAGCCTCTGCCTTCGCCTCCACCACTAGATCTAGACAGAGCTTGCCATCAAGGTTCTGCCATTCTTAGGGTTTAGGTTTAGGTTTACATTTATTAGGTTTTAGAATTTATGTTTATTTTTAATGTTTTTTAGTTAATTTAGGTTTAGGGTTTGGGGTTTAGGGTTTAAGGGTTAGGGTTAGGGTTTAGGGATTAGGGTTTAGGGTTTAGCATTTAGGGTTCAGAATTTTAGGATTTATGCTTTTAGGGTTTAGGGTCAAGGGTTAGGGTTTAAGGTTTAGGGCTTAGGGTTTAGGGTTCTAGGGTTTAAGGTTGTAGGTTTAGGGCTTAGGGTTTAGGATTTAGGGTTTATGTTTTTTTTAATTATTTAAGTAAACTAGTAAGTTTATGTTTATTTAGTTTATTTAGTTAATTTTTTATTTATTTTAGTTTATTTTATTTTTTATTTTTATTTAGGTTTTTTTTTCTAATTTAGTTTAGTTTATTTATTTTAGATTTATTTATTTTAGTGTAGGTTTTTTATTTTAGTTTATTTTTTAGGTTTAGGTTTAACTTTTAGTTTAGTTTTATTTTTATTTTATTTTTTAGGTTTAGGTTTTAATTTTTATTTTTAGGTCTAGGTTTAGGTTTTTATTTTATTTTTTTAGGTTTAGGTTTTACGTTTTTATTTTAGGTTTATTTTTAAGTTTTATTTTTTAGTTTAGGTTTAGGTTTATTTTTAGTTTATTTTATTTTATTTAGTTTAGGTTTAATTTTAGTTTATTTTATTTTATTTAGTTTATAAGTTTAGGTTTAGGTTTTATTTATTTAGTTTAGTTTATTTTATTTTTATTTTAGGATTAGTTTTTAATTTTTATTTATTTTTAGGTTTTATTTTAAGATTTATTTTTTAAGTTTTATTTTTTATTTAGTTCTTATTTTATTTTATTTTAAGTTTATATTTTTTTATTTTACATTTAGTTTTTATTTTATTTACATTTTTTATTCTTAGGTTAATTTTATTTTTTTTAGTTTAGTTTAGGTTTTTATTTATTTTATTTTTGTTTATTATTATTAGTTTATTTTATTTTATTTTTTGGTTTAGGTTTGATTTTAGTTTATGTCTTTATTTTTATTTTATTTAGGTTTAAGTTTATTTATTTATTTTATTTTAAGGTTAAGGTTCAATTTTAGTTTATGTTTTTATTTTTATTTTATTTAGGTTTAAGTTTATTTAATTATTTTATTTTGAGGTTTTATTTAGTTTAGGTTGAGGCTTTTAGGTTTCTAGGATTTAGGGTTAAGGCTTTAGGATTTTAAGGTTTAGGGTTTAGGGTTAGGGTTTAGGGTTTATGGTTTAGTGTTTAGGCTTTACGGTTTAGGGTTTTTAGGGTTTAGGTTTTAGGGTTTAGGTTAGCTTACTATTTAGGGATAGTTTAGGGTCTAGGCTTTAGGGTTTAAGGTTTTAGATTAGTTTAGGTTTTAGGGTTTAGGATTTTAAGGTTTAGGGTTTAAGATTTAGGGTTTAGGGTTAGTTTTTGGGTTTAGTGTTTAGGGTTTAGGGTTTATGATTTAGGGCTTAGAGTTTATAGTTTAATGTTTTTTAAAAGAAATTTAAGTAAACTGGTAAGTTTAGGTTTGTTTAGTTAGTTTAGTTTATTTTTTATTTATTTTAGTTTATATTATTTTTTATTTTTATTTAGGTTAATTTTTTATTTTTTTAATTTAGTTTATTTATTTTAGTTTAGGTTTTTAGGGTTTAGTGTTTTAAGGTTTAGGGTTTAGGGTTAGGGTTTAGGTTTTAGTGTTTAGGGTTTGGTGTTTAAGCTTTAAGGTTTAGGATTTAGGGTTAGCTTAGGGTTTAAGGTTAGTTTACGGGTTTAGGGCTTAGGGTTTAAGGTTTAGGCTTTAGGCTTTAGGGTTTAGGGTTAGTTTAGGTTTTAGGATTTAGGGTTTTAGGATTTAGGGTTAATGGTTTAAGGTTTAGGTTTAATTTAGGGTTTAGGGTTAGTTTAGGGTTTAGTGTTTAGGGTTTAGGGTTTAGGATTTAGGATTTAGGGTTTAGGGCTTAGGATTTTTTTAAATTAAGTAAACTAGTAGGTTTAGGTTTGTTTAATTTATTTAGTTTATTTTTTCTTTATTTTAGTTTATTTTATTTTCTTTTTTTAGGTTTATTTTTTTATTTTAATTTAATTTAATTTATTTATTTTAGTTTAGGTTTTATTTTAGTTTATTTTTAGGTTTAGGTTTAGGTTTATGTTTATTTTTCAGTTTAGTTTTATTTTTATTTTTTTATGATTAGGTTTTATTTTTTTATTTTTAGCTTTAGGTTGAGGTTTTTATTTTATTTTTTTAGGTTTATGTTTTAGGTTTTCATTTTAGGTTTAGGTTTATTTTTAATTTAATTTATTTTATTTAGTTTAAGGTTTAGGTTTAGGTTTTGTTTATTTTGTTACTATATTTTATTTTAGTTTCTTTAGGTTTAGGTTTTAGTTTTTTTTAGTTTAGGGTTTAGATTTTATTTTTTATTTTATTTTTAGGTTTAGGTTTACTTTAGTTTTATTTTATTTTTAGTTTTTATTTTATTTAGGTTTTTTATTTTTAGGTTTATTTTAATTTTTAGTTTAGTTTAGGTTTTAATTTATTTTATTTTATTTTTATTTTTATCTATTATTTTATTTTATTTTAGGATTAGGTTTAGGTGTAGGTGTAGGTTATAATTTAGGTTTTTATTTTATTTTATTTTTTATTATATTTAGGTTTAGGTTTTCTTATTTATTTTATTTTTAATTTTATTTAGAATAGGTTTATGATTTTAGGATTTATAGTTTAGGGTTTATGGTTTATGGTTTAGGGTTTATGGTTTAGGGTTTGGAGTTTTTTTTTTTTTGGGAAACCCCATGTAGGGTGTATTTTATTGCCACAAAGAGAGGGTTACAAGGTCCTTAAAGGGGATAAACTCGAGAACTACTGCTCAAAGAGCTCAATCGACTAAGGAGTAAATCCCCATCTAAGTACATCCAAAAGCAAAGAAGACATTAAAGCAATCAAAAGATACAATTAGATTAACATAAAAAGCCAAAGGAAGATTAGGGCCAATGCTCTGCAGGATGTGAGAATGCATGACACTATGGAGAAAACCTGCAAGAGGACAAGAGAGAAGCACCTGCAAAAATATAAACGGAAAGAAATTAGAGCAGTTAAGGTAATACAGACATATTGATAATTGAAAATAGCATAATCTGAGAATGATAGTAAAGAATTGTGTTAGAGAAGGCTCAAGCTCAGTCACACCAAGTTGGGGCAGATGCAAATATGTGCATCCAAACTTCAGTAGAAGGGTTACATCACAAGAGCTACTACCAAACCGAAAGGGAGTGAAATCATCACAGCCATCATAGCCAACAAACTTATGAGAAGATAACGGCCAGTTGTTGAAAGTCTTATGGGCTTTATTACCTGCAAACCTAAACAAAACTATATATAATATAGAGAGGAAATTACAAAGGGCAAAAAGATAAGGGGTCCCATGCAGGAAAATTATCATCAATATAGTCACCCTGACATGAGGATACTTATACATATGAAATAGGCCAGCATAAAAACCATCCAAAAGTAAACAACAAAAGAGGTAACCTACTGAAATCCTGCTAAGCAAGTCGATGAGCCTATAATAACACCACCCTAAACATATGATATATATATGAATTTTTCAGGCCAGGAGTACAGCCTAGAAGTAAAGTCCAGAAAATGAGACCAATCATAATAATGAATGCAGATGTGAACAAACCCCTTATTAATATCCATATCAGTAGTTGGAAAAAAGAATTTGTAAAGGAAGGCAACATAACCCAATACCAAAAATAGCACCAAATAAAGATAGTCAGAACTACAGCTCCAGTAGCAGCATGCTGGACAAAAATATCGAATAATCTAGATCAACAAACAACCAAGATAGCAAAAGGCAGCAGATGTCCATAGTACCACCCATTCAGAATAGACATTACATTCCAAGGAGATAGAACCACAAGCCTAACTGAATCCATATGGGAATAGAAACAACAGTAATTAATGTAGATCACAACTATCGAAATGAAGCGGCCGGTTGGCGGCAAGGGCAATCAAAAAGCCAACCCCAACAACAATAGTTAGTGCAACATTGGAACCCACTAGAGGATAAGTCAAAATGGAGATTCAAATTAGGGTCCTCATTAGAATCTATAAAAAACAAGACAACAGATAACCAAGATAAAAAAAAAATAGCAAGACATGGCAGAAATCATAAGATAGCAAGGGATAGCAAGATGGCCATAGAGCCTCTCAATCAGAGTAGACATTGCAATAGTTAGTAACCAAGTAGATATTGCATAGAAACATGGATCGAAAAAGCAGCAGCCCAGACACCAACGACCAAAAATAATTAGAATAGCAAAGTTAGAAACAACTTGTTGAACATAGGACCCTAAGGTCCTACAACCAACAAAGATAGAGCCAACATTGGAATCCTGAGAAACAAGGATAGCAAATATCCAAGACAACAACGAAGACAACGAAAAAAATGGCGGCCCGAATCACCCATTCGAATAAGCGATTGCAATAGATACAAGTTTAACTGAAAGAAGATGAAGAAAAGAGCAACAGATAAAGTAGTCCATAGAATTCAGATGATAAGCATATAATAAACAAATAAAGAGATTCAAATCAAAATCCACCAAGCAGTCAACAACTTCAATAGAGGCTTGCTGAACAAAATAAACCAAAACCCCAGAAACAAGATGTACAGTATTAATCCAGTTCAGCCAACAACCCAGACAGTAATTACCAATAAGCTGGCTAGAAGTCCACCCATTCAGAGTAAATAGAGCATATGTAAAGATCCAAATAATCAGATAGATAATCATAGGGTTCTACACCATTTGAACAGAGCAAGGGAGATAAAATAGCAGCAGGAGAAATCAGCAGTTGCCCAGTTTTTAATAGCAAAAATAGTCAGAGAAACAAAAGGCAAGAAATAGATAATAACCACAAAGAAAAGGGTAGCAATAAAACAAAAATTAAACCCACCATATAAAATTCCAATAAAAAATAGAGATGTAAAGTAGCAACAGAAAGGGTTCAAAAGATAATCAACAGAAAAAACCTTCCAGATAAAGATGATCAAGCTAGCAGCTAAACCCATAACCACATTAAAGGCAAATTGATAAGCCATAAAGTAAGTCCAAACCTATAAGGAATTAATAAAATTGAACAAGAAATTGCAAAATCTCTTTTGGAAGATTGGAAATTTGAGGTTGGGCAAAACAATCAGCAAGACAACACCAATAGCACCTGAACGGATAAACAACCCGATACTTGACTTCGGATAAAAGACTCAATGATCACATCCAACAACCAAGAAAGAAAATAATAGCAAAAGTTGTCCATAAAACCAACCATTCAAATTATACAATGCATAAGTTAAATCCATAGTTAAGGAAGAGGTCCGCCAAGACTAAATCAGATAAAAAAATAGTACCGTGAAAACAAAGATCCGTTTTTAACAACACAAACATTCAAAAAATGAGAGATAAGAAACAATCAAGCGTAAAAAATAAAAGCCATCATGTCTACAACCTAATAATAAAAACAAAAAACAAAACCCCGTAAGCATCATGAGGTGCAATCATCCAACATATAGACAATAAGTCGGATAATTTTAAAAGAGCCAAAAGGTAGATTAATTGATTAACAATATGGATGAGAACAACAAAGATATAAGAACACCAGCAACAAATAGCTAACAAACACAAGGTTAGCCAGACAGATGAATCCAACAAATACCATAGGTTAAAACAACAATACAATTATTGCAACCATAGGATAAGCCAATAAAAAGCAATGGGGCAATAGAGCTACCATAAGGGTTCAAAAGGGTATTATCAATGAAATCCAACAGCACTACCCTCCTTAGAGAAATCAGGCTAGCAGCAGAACTACCCTCCTTAGAGAAATCAGACTGAAAGGAATTCATTTAGCAATACCAAACCTGCAAAGAACCATTAATAATAAAAAAGGTATTACATTTTCTTTCCTTACAGGTATGTAAACTGGGGTTAGCATATACATTCATCAAATATATTAAACTAACTCCATGATCGCCTTAACAAAGGCCCAAAACAACCAACAATTAAACCTTTAACATAGATGTAGCATCCAGAAACAGCAAGACCCCAAACAAAGTTGGGATAATTAAAAAAATAGCAGATGCCACTTAGCTCAGGAAAGGACTAGCAAGGAGTAATATGATGATGCATCAGCAAATTCCAAAGAAGAAGTAGCACATTAACAGTAAAAATAGTAGAGGCAGTAAGCTCCCAATTAAAGCTAAGATAATTAAACCAACAGCACGTGTCATAGAGATCAGTAAGTAAACAGCAAGGGATATCAGGTTGATGCATCAACAAAGACCAAAGAAATAACAACAGTGAATAGAAAATGATCATGCAATAAAAGAGGTATTGAAACAGGTGAATCCAATAGGTTAGATTAATTTCTAAGATAAAGAAACCTAGTATTGTCCAGATTAACCAAGCCATGCAAATGTTTAAGAAGGGTTAGTTGATCAAAGAATTTTATTCCATCCAATCTAGCACCCAGATTGGCCAGATAATTAGCACATACATTACCCTCATGCCATCCATGAGTGATTTTAAAGTAGAGTTGGGCAAGGAGAGTTCTAGTTTACTTAAGAAGGTAGTACAATTCAGTATTTGCCCATTTTGGTGGAAGTCAAGAGATCAATCAGCAGAAGGGCATCCACCTCAATCCAAATATTGAGCCAACCTATTTGAAGGAAAATCTCAAGAGCTTTGTACACTGCCATGAGCTCAGCAAAAGGAACAGAGCAGGGATTAAGGGGGTAAGCAAAGGCACATAGGACTTTTCCATTAATATTTCTAAAAATTCCACCATAGCCTGAACCTTTATGAGAGACAGTGCCATCAGTGTTAACTTTAATAGTGTTAGCATGAGATTTTACCCAATAAACAATCTTATCATCTTTACAAATGTGGTGATTCGGCAAGTTAAAACCCAGTTTATTGGCCACAAATTTGCAACCTTTGAATTATTTGTATTTAATTAAATTGGTATTAAACAAGTCACGAATTTTGTTTTTAGTTCTAGCAATTATCCTTATGTGACTCATAGGGATCTCACGATGTTTTGCATCATTTCGGTCCATCCATATGAACCAAATAAGAGTGATAGCAGTTATGACTTTAATGTGCCCTTTAATAGTGTTGTCAAAATAAACTTCAAGAAGTTGGTATAAATTTAAGGAGCCATTGAAAATGACAATGTTAAAGAGGTCATCATACAAAATCCAAAGTTTAGAAGCAATGGCCCCGTTAACAAAAACATGATTCACATTCTCAATGTGAAAACATCATTGGCATTTTGAAGGTAATTGAAAACCTTTAGCCCACAACAAAGAGTCCATAGGGATGAAGTTTTTGAAAATATGCCAAGTAAGAACAGAATAAGAAGTAGGGATATTGTTGTTCCAAAGTTTAGAAAACACATAGGAAAAATCATGAGCTTCTTTAATGTGAATCCAAACATTTTTAAAGTTGAAATCACCATTATGTGAAAGCTTAAAAGGATCCGATCTTGATTGGTAGGAATGATAGGAATAGTAGTAAGCTTATTTAAAAGAGAGGAGGAATATGATCAATAAGCTTACTATTGTTCCACATATTATTCTGCCAGAAAGAGTTCACTTTAATAACAGCAGTGGAATGGGTAGAAAGTATGTCGTCAATGGACCCACCTCTAGTCCAGTTGTCTTACCAAAATAAAGAGGATCCAGAGTTAATCCCCTAGGAAATTAAGTATTATGCATCCCATTTGACGGAATAAAGTCTTTCCCAAATAGGAGAGTCTCCCTCTTTATATGGGCAAATGAGAGGGTGCTTTTCCTGGCAGTATTTAGCAGTCATGAAATTAGCCCATAGACTATTGTTTTTCCTAAAATTCCACCAATGTTTATAAGAAAAAGCAGTGATAGTTTCCTAGATTGGTTTACATCCAAGTCCACCTTCAGTAAAAGTGCCACAGGTTTTATACCAAGAGGTCCAGTGCATTTTTTTAGAGGAATTATTAGAACCCCAAAAAAATTTGTTAATGAGCCACTCAATTCTATTAATGATAGAGTTGGTTGGCACAATGGTTTGACTAAGATACAAAGGCATGGAGTTAAGGGTGCTCTTAATCAAAGTGAGCCTACCACCAAATGAAAGTAATTGAAATTCCCAAATAGAAATTTTATTAGAGATTTTTTGGATTAGCTCATCAAAAAGGTGAGATATTTTTTGACCTTTAAAAATAGGAGCACCAAGATATTTAATAGGAAGTTGTTGTTGTTGAAAATTAGTAATTCTCAAGATTTGATTGGTCATATTGCTAGGAATTTTAGAAGAAGTAATAAAATAACTTTTGCCTTCGTTGAGAAAAAGACCGCTTTCATTGCCAAATTTATTTAAAAGATTCTTAATAGTTTTAATGTGAGGAATTGAGACATTGCAAAAGATTATATAGTCATCAGCAAAACTAAGATGAGTGATATGAAGACCACCTTGAGTTCTATAAAACATCCTAGGATTATTGTAAAAAAGATCATTCAGACTCCTTGATAGATATTCAACACAATAATAAAAAGAGAGGGGGATAGCGAATCCCCTTGTCTCAAACCATGATTTGAAGGGAAAAAACCTAGGGATTCACCATTTATGATAATAGAGAACCAAGCATTTGTAATGCAATTTTTGATGAGGCAGATAAAATAACCAAAAAACCCAAGCAAATGAAGAATTTGAAAGAGGAAATCCCAAGAGAGGTTGTCAAAAGCTTTAGTGATGTCCAGTTTAAAAAGGATGTTACCACCTCTGATAGGGATGTCAATGTCATGAATCAGCTCTTGTGCTAGAAGTATGTTATCAGATATTGCTCTACCATTAATGAAGCCAGTTTGGTTGGGGAAATAATTTTAGGTAGCAGCGGATTAATTCTATTAGAAATTAATTTTGGAATGAGTTTATGAAAGAAGGTGCAAAGGCTGATAGGTATGAAATTGCCCCAAGATTCAGGATTATTAATTTTGGGAATGAGAACAATGGAAGTTCTAGAAAAATATCTAGGTAAAGGGTTACCCTCAAAAAAATCAGCAACTGCATCAACAAGGTCAGTATTAATAATAGCCCAACAATGTTGAAAGAATTGAGTCATGTAGCCTTCAAGGCCAATAACATAATCCGTGTTCATGCTATTAAGAATACTACCAATCTTCCATAAGACACAAACTGAGTAAGTGGTTTTCATCATTAGAGATCATAGAGGAGATCAAATGTGTGTTGGAGATGGCTTCTAAGGAGGGGTTGTTGTTTAATAAATTTTGAAAATGATGTATGACAGAATCTTTAATATCATTATTGTCAGTAATCTAGTTCCATTAACATTTTTAATTTTTAAATAGAGTTTAAGGCTTTCTTTTTTAAAAAAAGAGCATAGAAATACCTTGTGTTCACCCACCAAGATATAGCACTTTTCTTTGCTAGTAGATTTCCTCCATATTCTGATAATTAATCAAGTTATCTTTAGTTGCATTCAATTCATCAGGCTTATTAGAGTCAGTCAAAATAGCATCTTCAAGAGAGCAAACAAGTTGTTCCATATTTTTGAGATTTGCAAAAAGATTTTTAAAATGTTGCTTGTTCCACCAATTTAGATTTTGTTTAAGCCTTTTTAGCTTAAGCCAAAGGTGAATCATACCTTTAATGGAATTATCAGGATGAATAGGGGCCCGCCAAAAACAACATTAATGAAATCACTATGTTGGATCCACATATGTTGGAATCTAAAAGGAGTAGGAGAGGATAGTCTAGTGGAGGGATTTTTGACATAAATCAAAAAGATAGATAAAGTTCTTAAATGTTCAACCGAAGTAAGAGGCCATTGATTGATCCAAAGTGAATTAAAGAGGGTCCTATCAAGCCACTGCCAAAGTCTAGAATAATGCCACATGTAGTCAAAACCTGAAAACCAATATCAATCAGATTACAATCAAGAATCATATTAGAAAAGTCTTTCACGAAATGAATGTTAGGAGAGCAACCTCCCCTTCTTTTCGAGAAAGCGAGAATAGTGTTGAAATTACCACCAACCAACAAAGGTTTGTTGACAGAGGAGGCAAAGGTTCTTAAGTTATCCCAAAGGATGCTCCTACCAGTTCTATTAGAAGAAGCATAAATAAATGAAATAAGAGCAAAAAATTCACCCAATGAGATTTGAACATTAACCAATTGATGAAGGTCATCAAGGATAGAGATGTAGACTAGATTATTCCAAAAATAACAAATTTTATTGCTAATATTATAAAAGGAGTTTTGAAAGCCAAGCATTCTAGCAACTGAGTGATCTTAGAAGAGTGAATGAATCAATGACAGAAGTGGCAATGATGATGGATTCTAACACGGTTATGGAAACCGAGAGTATTAATACCTCAACATTCCAAATAAGAAAATTGATCATAATAAGTTGAAAGAAAAAGAGAAGAGAAAAAAAATGAAAACAAGAAGAAGAGAAACATGAAACAATTATTTATGGGAAGTTAGAGAAGATCGAGTGGTTCTAGTGGAGCTATTAGTTAACATTCTAGCTTTAAGGGATTTATTTTAATAATAATTTGAAAAGGCCTATCTATGTCCAAAGTATCTCCATCTCAAAGAGAGTGATTTGTGATATTCAGAATAGGACCAGTATTTGTCAAAGCATTCCTAATGATGATTTCCCCTTCTTCGGTATCAGAGTTAGGTTGAAAAATAAGGTTAACATGTGTATCACTCTGTAGGGTAATAGAAGGAGAGGTTGTGGCACCATTAATAGCACAAAATTCATTTTTATTTCCATGAGTACTATTCAAATTTTGATCCATCACCAAATTATCAAAATTTTTCAAAATAATTCCAGAATTAGTTTTGAGATTTTGATCCAACTTGAGGTTCCCATTCAAATCACCATTATGAGTCAAGGGATTGTCTTAAGATGCCAAGTTATTACAAGTAGAAGAAATGTTAGGTAAGTTATCATTAGTTTTCTCATAAACCTCAATATCATTATTTTTATCAAGCTCAGATTGTTCTCCAATAGGCAAATCTGTAGGTAATAAAGGAGAGGGGGTAAGAGGGTGAGTTCCATTTTGAGTAACTTTAGGCACATAAGCAAACTTATTGTTTTTTTCATTTGTTAGAGATGGATTAGGATTAGGCAATTTTTTCTTTTAAGATTAGGGTGTAACACAAATTCAGTGATCATGACCATGGATCTTACAATGTGTACAAAAAATTGGGAAATTTTCAAATTCCACTTTTTGATTATACCCAAATTTTTTTGAATAGATCCAAACTTCTTTAGGGTACTTTTTAGTAATATCAATCTCAACTAAAATACGAGCAACTGATGGCCGTGATCTCACGACGGTGGCTTGATCTATTTGAAGGGGTCTACCAAAGAGAGCCCCAATTGCAAATAGGACTTGATGGGTAACGTAATGTATCCTCATGTTTGGAAAAGCTAGCCATAAAGGAACAAGGGATTCTTTGACATCAAATAGAGGAGACCATTTCAAAATCCTCATTTGACAATTGTACACAAAGTAAGAAAGCAAAGACTCTTAAGTAGTCTAAATCATTAGATATTGAATAAGGATATGTCTAGGATCAATCAATGATAGTAAATACACCCGAGAGCTTTAGGCTATAAAAGAAGGATCAGATGCTATCAAGAGTTGGGTGACGCAATAAAAATTTACCAACTAATGAAAATTCAAAGGGCTTCGCCAGCTTTTCCACATCAACATCCGAGCACATTACAGCCGGCATTCCATGAAAAGAAGTTGAGATTAAATTGACCGGAGCATTAGAGTAAGTGTTCTTACCAGATAAAGCATCCTTGAAGGACTTAACTATAGGTACAGTAATAGCTGGAGTTGGATCTATATTACCTTGAAAATCAGAAGCCTTAGCCGACGCCTCCAAGTTTGAAGAGCTCGGCTGCGCGAAAAGTGGCGCTTCAGCCATTGTAAGATCAAGGGAAACTCACATAAGCGGCCAACCGAGAGCAGAAATCTAGAAGGAATGATTGGGAATGTTCGAAACATGGCCAAGCTACAAGGAAAAGGAAAGGGAACACAGAATCGCCAAAGAGCGCCGCGGCCAAGAGCAGGGGAGCAGAAACAAATATAATGATAGTTAGTTAATTTAGGGTATAGGGTTTGGAGTTTAGGATTGTAGGTTTTAGGGTTTAGGGTTTAGGGTTTAGATTTTAAGGTTTAGGGTTTAGGGTTTAGAGTTTAGGGTTTAGGTTTTAAGTTTAGGGTTCTGGTTTTAGAGTTTTTGTTTTTTTTTTAACAGAAAACAAATTGAAATTCAACATTTCTTCTTTTTGATTTCATCAACCAAGTAACAAACCAAGGGAAGTGAGGTAATCAAATGAGCTCCTTGGGGCTATCTAAACCCTCGTGTTACCAGGATGTCTATACTATATACCCATTACCATTCAATCTTTTATAAATCAACACATGAATAGAGGAAAGACAACTCAAAATTCATACACTTAAGCTATAAGCACATGCATTTCTTATGTATTTATAACTAGCATCATAACACATATTATTAGTCATTTATAACCTTTTGAAAAATACATTTGGATTTAATAGTGATAATAGCCACGTATATTTTAAATTAAATCAAACACATGCAAGCTTCCATAAAGAAAATCCATTTTATTTAGCTCAATTTTGAAAGGATGGATGCAAGAATTGAAATAACATACCAAATTTAACTTGATTGGAAAGAGGAAAATCAAATATAAGCATGTAATTCATTCAACCAAACTAGTTCTTAAGGACAATAAAATCAAATAAGATTATTTGAAGCAAACCAAAGCTTCTTTATTAATTAAGTTTTCAATTTGATTTGATTTAAAGAGGATAAGAGAAATCATCACTTGCTATTTTAAACCAGTTCCCACATTAGTGATTTGATTTAATTTAAGGAAATGTAATTAAGTTGATTTTATGGGTTAATTAAGTTGAACCCTTAATTAGATGAATTAATTACCCTTATTTATGGCACCTTAAAGTAATTAACTAAATAATTATGAGCCAACATGATATGGAAAATAAACTTGCAATGATCCTAGGAAACAGAAGGGGTCTAATGCAATTGGCTCATGATTAATAGTTAGCTATATTAAGAGACTTAATTAATTACTTTTACGATTTTCCCACACATGTGGACTAACTATAATAATCACTAAACGCCTTTAGGTTATTAAACACCTAAAGATCTTCCCCATGATTTATTTAATTCAGGTTTGATGTGATTATGATTTCAATTTGATTCAGTGATTTAATTAATTACATTTTAACAAAAGCTGAAATGAACTTAGGGAAAGGGGTCCCAAACCTATTCCTTAGTTCACTTACTGTTGAATAATGATTAATAAAGTTAATTGACCAATTTGTTACTATTCATGAGATTAATAAATCATTAATTAACTTAAAAGTGTAGTTAAGGTTTAATTAGTCAATTTTCCTAATTTAGTGAGCAATAAATCCCAAGAAAATCATAGGAGTCAGAGGTCATCCCATTAAATTAACCCACAAAATTTGGACTTAATTGCTCAAGTAATTAGAAAGTAATTAAGCTAATTAATTTTGTAATTAAACCTTAATTATTATTCAAAATTAGTTAAGATCATTTTAAATTAATTCTCCTCTGAAATACCTATAAAATGAGTATTTATTTGTATTTTTTATTTCTATTTTTATTTTTTTTATGATTTTTAGAAGTTTCAGTCATTAAAAATGATTAATTATGCCTAATTAAAGCCTAATACTATTAGCGCCATGTGACGCACTGATGCGGCGTGCTTTCAACATGGCACCACAGGATTGGTTACTTAAAACTTATCCGACTCAGTGCCTATGTGGCGGTGACAGATGCACTTTCTCTTTTGCCATCCAATCTAAGATCGGGCGGCTATGTGTAATCTCATAACTTAATAGGATTAAATTAGATCAATATAATAGATCTAATCACTATCATCCATTCCAATCACATAGAACGGTGCACGATCTAACGCCACTCAAGTGAGGGAGAATGGAGTTCGTTTGCAATTGCTCACTTGATCTAAGCTTACCCAAGCTCAGATCAACTCCAAAAGGATCCCACACCTTCACCATATCTGTCGGAGGGGATCAAATTGTCAAGATCACATGAGATGTAAGTTTTCTTCAAAAAGCTCCAACCCATTTTGCCTAAGGATCGATTTTGGAAGCATACCTCGCCAAAGCTCAAGACAGGTGGCTCGAATGATTGAGGAAGCTTCATCTAGTGGATACAAAGCCCTGTTGAGTAGCAATTAGATCAATTCCTTGATGTTCACTCAAGACCATGAACCAATTATTTGGAGCTTAGGTTTGATTGAAGTCCAACCTCCGGTGCTCGGGAAGCTTGGGAGATGATTCATTCTTGCTCGATGATGCCTAGGGAAGGAGTGTAGAAAGTTAATTTGAGTTTGATGGAGAAATGTGGAATTTAGGTCAAAAATTGGAGTGTCCTATTTTAGGACAGATGGGGATGCCATTTTTTGATCGAGGAACAAGATTGGGGGCTTAAGGAATGGCTCTAGCTCGTCTTGGGTAGCTAGGGCTCTGAGGAATGATTTTTGTGTGTGTTTGAGGGGAAATGAATGGGTCTATACCCCCCTTAATCTTAATCAGGTGGGGGATCATGTTTGGCTTCTAGTGGCTGTCCGACCATTTCAAGGAGTCATGGGTGGCAGGGAGGAGGTGAGTTGGCTCGCCTTGGTTGTTTGAAGGTTTGGATGCGGCTACCAAGGAGGAATCATGGGTGTCCTATGGGTTTCAAATGCTCCAATGGGGAGGGTGAGCTGATTTCACCATTCATGGTTCATGGCCAACCCAACCACCCCTTGGGTCAGGTTGGGCAGTGTCCTAGGTGCCTAGGTGGACCATTGGGAGAGTACCAAGTGTCCAAGGAAAGGAAATGACCACTTACATGGGTGATTTGTCTCATGTGATGCCCTTGACCTAAGGGTAGAATGATCATTTAGCATTAGATTTTATTTAGGCATATTTGAAATGAGACAAAAGTGGTTAGCCCAAATTTCAAGTCAATTGGAGTTGATTTGATTAGGTTTGGCTCAATTTGACTCATTTAGGTCAACTTGGGTTAGTTTGGGTCAAGTTAACTAATTGGTCAAATTGGGTCAAACCAATGGTTGGGTCAAGTTCGTATGATCATTTGGGATATTTTGGTTCAATTGGTTTGGTTTAGTTTGGCTTAGATTTGATTTTGGCTCATTTGAATTCATTTGGGTCAAATGGGTTAAGTTGACTAATTTGACTAAGTTGGCCAAATTAGCTAGGGTTGGGTGTTGGTTTGGGTTTAGTTGACCAATTAAAAATGATTGTAGGCTTTGGTTTCAATTAATTTGGACTTGGTTTTGATTTATGCCAACTTGAAACTTTATGCCAATTTGGGCTAAGTACGTCAATTGGGTTCAATTGGGTCCAATCATAGCTTTGGTCAAGTTCAACAATCAATTTGGAATGAACTTGACCCATTGGTTGCAATCAATTTAATTTATATTTTGATTTCATCCAATTTGGTCCTTTAGGTCAATTTGGGTCAACTTGGGTCAAGAGGGCCAATTAGGTTTGGTTTGACTCAATTGAAGGTCAAGTCATATTCAAATATTTATTTTGATTTTATATGAATAATTAGTTTCAAGGGATTTTGTATAGGTTACAATTTGGCTAGTTTGGGTTCATATGGGATAAGGCATTGACTTGGTCAAATGACCAAGTTGACTTAGTTTGATCCAATTTGTGATAATTGATCAACTTAGTGTGATCAACAATCATGATGGGAAGTTTTGATGGGCTTGGTTCAATCCAATTTGGGTAGGATTAGAACTTGGCTCAAATAAGTCAGACTGGCTACTTTGGATCAAGTGGACCAATTGGGTTTAGTCGGCTTGATTTTGGGTTGAGTTTGAGTTGAGTTTATATATGGATTTGTGATTGATATATAAATTCAATTGGCTTGGGTTCAAATGGGTTTTGGTTCATTTGAACATTTCAAGTCAAAAGTATTAAGTTGGGTTTGACTTGGGTTGATTTTGGTTTGGCTTGATGATTATAGATTTCATTTATATTTGTGAATATGATTGAAGGTATGATTGATTCATGAGAAAATCAATTGAATTTGGGTTCTGGAATGAAGGAATTTGGCTAAGTCCATGGAGTTGGGTCATGTGGCTTAGTTTGAATTTTGATTTGGTTTGATTAAGTTTTGATGATTTAAATGTATATTTCATTTAAATTTGTGAAGATGATTGAAAATATGATTATTTTGTGAGAAAATAAATTGAGTTTGACTTCATTTGGATTAAGATTTGGCTAAGTCCATGGGATAGGTCATGTGGCTTAGGAAGGTTTTTGATTTAATTTGAATTAGTTTTGATCATTCGAATATGGATTTGATTTATATTTAGGAAGATGATTAAAGATATAAATTGATTACAAGAAAATAAATTGATTTTGGATTTATTTGGATTAAGATTTGGTTATGTCCATGGGATAGGTCATATGACTTAGGAATGGTTTCAAGTTTGGATTTGATCATGGATTTCAATCATTTGGTTTTGGAATTTGGGTTTGGATTTGGATTTGAATTTGATGTTTGAATTGAACTTGAGGTTTAGTTTGAGAAGATGAACATGGATTGGATTTGGGTTGTAGAGTAGGTGGATTATCCTAATCCCTAAGGCATAACCTAATCCTATGGTTAACCCTTTTAAGTCTTAAGCTGATTTTAAATGTTTACCTAATTGATATAAGTGTCTTATGAGTAGAGAAGTCTTAGTGTCTAGAAGACTCCTATATCTAAAATGGGAAGATTGAATTCCCACTCCAGAAGTAAGGTCAACAGGCCTTAGGCTCCATAGTGTTGCCCTTAAAGATAGATTATTGGAAGGTCGATGCCAACGTTCACATTATAAACTTAGATACATTTTTCAATGCTTTATTTGGGAGACCATGGGTACATGAGAACAACATAGTTCCATCCTCTCTACATCAATATATGAAGTTTGTGCTTCTACTGTGTCAAAGGAGATCTCAAGACATTTACAGTTCATGAGGTTGGCATATATGAGGATGCAGCTTACTACCTCCCTCAAAATCAACAAGTCTATTCTCGTGAACTTGGCCAAAGATTAAAAATAAAAGAAAAAGAAAATAAAAAATAAAAAGAAAGAGAAAAAGAAAAAGAAAAAGAAAATAAAAGAGAAAATAAAAGAAAAAGAAAAAGAAAAAGGAAAAGAAAGAGAAAAAAAAGAAGAGAAAATAAAAAAGAAAAAAAAAGAGATGATGGAAGGGGAACCTAGCATTAGATTCCACCCCAATTCATTACTCCATTCAAACATATGAGTAGGATGACCTAACCTCCACGTAGAGGAAAAGGCCCAAAGGTAATCCCATAGGTGGAAAACCTCTTTATTACCACCCAATAGAAGATATGTCACAGCTACCAAGAGTACATCTGCTATCCATATAGATTTAGAATCTAGTTCATAGGATGAGTCTTATATATTTAGCACACCAGCTAGCTCTTCTTAACAGTAGATTCCCTTGGAGGTGACATTTGAGTCAGATAGCAATGAAGATCGGGCTCCAAAGCAAAGCATAAGTATATCCAAACCTATATGTGAAATAGTTTGGCATCAGTTGGGAGCCTTAGCTCTAACCCCACTTTCCTCTCAAAAAGCTGAGAGTTTGGTAGTTATGGAAACCTTTAAGTCAACCACAGGTGTGAATACTCAGAGGTTCTTTTTGGGAGCATCATCTTCAAGTCAAGAAGTTATTGTAAAACTTGAGGATGATTCATATAATAATTTAATAAGAATACCATTTGATTGGTACTTGCCTTATTTTCATAATTTAGCAAAGAATGTGTTAATCTCACATACTTGGTCAAAGCATAGGTCAAATTACATTGAAAGAATATGGAAGAACAAATGCAAAAACTCTCAATCAAGAGCAGGACTAGGATTTGATATAGTAGGTCTAGTCGATGATGACGATTACTGCTTAGTCATCACCAATCATTTGAAATCTAATAGGTTCTTTTCAAATCACATTAAATCATATGAAGAGCTGTGCTTAGAATCTTTAGATAATCTAGATGATTTTGAATTCAAAGATGCACCACCAGAGTTCAAAGAAGAGATCAAGTCAACCATCGACGAGCTCAATGAAGTCAACTTAAGAACTTAAGAAGATCTACACCTGACATACATTAGCTATTTATTGAATAAAATTAAAACCAATGACTTAGTTATACTATTGACTGAGTTTAAGGACTGTTTTGCATGGAGTTATGAAGAGATGCCTGGATTGGCAACTAACGTAATGGTCCATAAACTAGCAATGAAGCCTACTTCTAACCCTATCAAGCAAGCTCCTAAATGCATGCAATTAGACATAAAACAACAGGTCATTTCTAAAGTCAAGAAATTGATCGATGTTGGCTTCATCCGAGAAGAAAAATACCCTACCTGGTTAGCCAGCGTCATCTTAGTTAAGAAAAAGAATGGCCAAATTCACATAAATGTTGATTTTAGGGATTTAAATAAGGCATTTCTAAAAGACAAATTTCCACTACCAATCTCAAAGCTAATGGTGAACATTGCCTCATCTCATGCAGTCTTCTCTTTCATGGATGGCTCATCTGGATATAACCAAATAAAGATTACCCCTGAAGATGAAAGAAACACTACTTTTAGAACCCTGATTAGAATCTATTGCTATAAGGTCATACCATTCATCCATAAAAATGTCAGTGCTACATACCAATAGGCTATGACTCGAATCTTTGACAAACTTATTCATCTTCAACAAACATTTGCTTCTAGCCCTATCCTAGGCAAACCACTCATACTTTACACTACTGCATTAGATGACTCCCTTGGTGCTTTTTTGACCCAAGATAATGATGAAGGGAAGGAAAACACACTCTACTACCTCAACTATCATCTAATCTTTGTTGAGGCTAATTATTCACTCATTGAAAAGCATTGCCTAGCTTTAATCTTTGCATCCCAAAAGCTACAACACTACATGCTTCCTCATAAGGTTACTTAATCTCTAGGATCAATCCACTATAGTATCTCATGACATGGTAGATGCTATCCAGATGGTTGGCATGATAGTCCATGATCCTCTCATAGTTTGACATTACCTTCATACCCCTCCGTGCGGTGAAAGGACATACGCTAGTAAATTTCTCAGCAGCACACCCACTTCTTACTAACTCTCTATTTAGTGATGATCTCCCCGATGAACAAATCATGAACTTAGGGGCTACTAGCATTCACCACTGGGAGATGTACTTTGATGGTGCATCTTCTTCTCAAAGAGGAGAAGAACCACAATCTACTATTTCAGGAAAGGCAGGGTAGGAATAGTTCTGTTAACTCTGGACCACGATGTGATGAGATTATCATATCATCTATCCAATCCTTGCCCCAACAATGAAGTTGAATAAGAGGCTTTGTTTGTCGTGAGTTAGTTGTTACTCTAAACATCCAAAGCATCAACATAGAGATTCTCAGCTAGTTATCAACCAAATCATTGGGTCCTATAAGGTTATAAAGCCCAAGCTCCATCACTACCATAAGAACACCATGGAGTTATTGGCAAATCTAAGAAGTTACCATTTATAAAATTCCTCGATAAGAGAATGCTGTAGCATATTCTTTAGCTAATCTTTCTAAGGAGTTGGCATGTTTGGAAGATGAGTCCATATCAATAAAGGTCCAAAATAGACAAGTCTTATCCCTTATTGAGATTGAACTCATAAAAAAGTTCTCTCTTGAAGGAGAGGTTGCTATTTCCAAGAAGGACAAAGGGTTAGATTGGAGGCAACCATTCATGGATTACTTAAGTAAAGGAAAACTGCCTCAAGAGAAGTCCCAAGCCCATCAAATGAAGTAGAGAACACTTTCCTATGCTCTTGTGGATGGTGTCTTATACCTACGGTCTTTCGATCATATGTGGTTACATTATTTAGATAGCACGAAGACCATAAGATCATGACCCAGGCACACCTGTGGTTTAAGGCTCAGTGGTCAGTGGCTCTGCTGTGGTTTAGGGGTCAGGGCTCTAGGGTTTTAGGCTTCAGGGCTTGACTAGCATTTAATGCTCTAGAGTTTTAGTTTAGTAAGGCTTAGGGTTTATGATTAGGGTTTATGGCTTCAAGTTTTAGTGCCTAAGCTTTTAATTTTACCTAGGGTAGGGTTTCTGCATTTAGGGTTTAGTATTTGGTTTAGTAGATTTTAGTGTTTAGGTTTTAGGTTTGTGGATTAGGGTTTATTTTGGCTTTAGGTTTAGGGTTTAAGTTCTAGTTTTATGGTTTAGGGTTTATGTCTTTAAGGTTTTTTTAATAGAAAATAAATTCAGATTCAACATTTCTTCTTCTCAATTTAATCAACCAAGTAGCACCCCAACTTTTCTAAGACACAAGCGATGACATAGGTAAAAAATGAGCACCCATAGTGCAAATCAAAAGCTCAAGATAAGTAGAACAGCCTCTACTGTAAAGACATAGTTTTGTAAGTAGCAAATTGGATTGGTCATTCTTCAATTTCTCCAGTTCCCATCAGAACTAGCGCTGCCTCTCAAGTTGCGAGATTCACCACCATATATTCGATCTCTTTTTTCCACCACCATGGCTGCAACCTCCGTCGCTCCTCCCACCTCCATAACCACCATTACACAAACCACCACATCCATATCCACCAACACCTCTAGATCCCCCACCACCACTATGATAACCATCACCTCTTCCTTCGCCTCCACCAGTAGATCTAGACTTAGCCTATATGATGGTGATGTTCCTGTCGTTAAGGTTCTGCCCATTCTTTGGGTTTAGGGTGTAGGATTAGTTTAAGGTTTTGGGTTTAGGGTTAGTTTAGGGTTTAATGTTTAGGATTTAGGGTTGTAGGTTTTAATTTTTAGGGTTTAGGGTTTACAATTTAGGGTTTAAGGTTTAGGGTTTTTTTTTTTTTTTGGGAAACCCCATGATACGGGGGTATTTTATTGCCACAAAAAAAGGTTACAAGGTTCTTAAAGGGGATAAACTCTAAACTACTGCTCAAAGAGCTACAATCAGCCTAAGGAGTAAATCCCCAACTAAGTACATCCAAGAGTAAAAGAAAACATTAAAGCAATCAAAAGATACAAGATGATTAACATAATAAGCTAAAGAAAAGATAAGGCCAATGCTCTGATGGTTGTAAGAGTGCTTGGTAATATGGAGCAAACCTGCAAGATAAAAAGAGAGAAACACCTGCAGAGTTATAATAAGAGAGAGATTAGAACAGTTAAGGTAATACAAACAAAAAGATAGAAGAAAATAGTATAATATGAGTATGATAATAAGAAAATGGGATAGAGAAGGCTCAGGCTCAATCACACCATGTTGGGGCAGATGCAAATATGAGCATCCAAACTTCAGCAGAAGGGTTACATCACATGAGCTACGACCAAACCAAAAAGGAGTGAGAACATCACAACCATCATAGCCAACAAACCTGTGAGAAGGAAGCACCCAGTTGTTGATATTCTTGTGAGCTTTATTAATAAACCTAAGCAAAGTCATATCTAAAATATATAGGTAATTGCTAAGAGTCAAGGATAAGGAGAGTCTCATTCAAGAGAATTATCATCAATATAGCCATCTTGACATGAGAATACATGAACATAAGTGAGTGAGCCATCTTAGCCGTAATCTAGCCATGTTCGTGAAGGAATTAGTTCAAACATATAATCCCTCCATAAGATAATTACAGAGGAGACAACTAGCTGAAAATCTGTTAAATAAGTCAATGAGCCTATAATTAACACCATCCCAATCACATGATATGTAAATGAATCTTTCAAGAAACAACCTGAAAACCCCTTGTTATAAAGAGAAAGCAATAGTAAAGAAATACAAGATAGCTCAACATAGGGAATGAACCGCAACCAACCGTAATTAGCACCGAAAGAATAGTTAGAGCGCTCCAATAGCAAAGATTCTAATCACCATTCAAATAATCCTTCTACACAATCAATCCAAAGAATGAGCGAAAAGGCAAAACCTCCAAGATAGGCAAAGCCTAAAGTGGCCATAATACCATTCTTTCAGAATAAACTGCTCATAAGACTAAACCAACCAAAAGAGGTAGCGTGATGCGATCGGAGAAAATAGGAGATAAATAGCACGTCAATCCAAAGCCAACCCCAACAGCCAAACATCTAATACAACATTCCTCCATAAAAGAAATCAACAAGTGAATAGAAATGAGGCTCGATTAAAATAAAAACAAGCAATGCTAAGACAAAGAACATCCAAGATAGGAAGTTACAAGAATTGGCCATAAAACTCCTCAATCGAGTAGACATGGCAATAGTAGATAAACAAAAAAAGGCATATAGACAAGTTATCCAAGGTAGCAAAATAGAAAAATCACCAAAACCCTCACCATCGACAACAATTGTAGAACATCTTTCGTCATGAGACCTAAAATGTTACAACCAACAAAGAAAGAGCCAACCGAGGAGACAAGGAAAATAGAAAGATAAATCTCCAAGACAAGAGACAACCTAAAACCACCATCGAAAAGCAAGCATCTACACAATCCCAGACACAATGATAATCCCTTGAAAAACTCCAAACCGCTGATCATGGGAAGCAAAACCAAAATAGCAAGACTAATATAGAAAAATAACACAATTCCATTCGCAAAGAGATATTATTGTAGAGATGGATATCCCAATCAACAAAATAACCGCAATAAAGAAAATAAGAAACCAATAGGTGCTCACAGCCCTAAGAGCAAAATAGTTCCCCTCATGCATTGAGATTAAGAAAAAGCAAGAGAAAAGGTAAATCAATCCAAATTACACATAGAACTTATAGCGATTAAAGTAACAAGAAGTAGACAAAGAGACAAGGATAATAGATCTCTGCAAACAACCATAAGGAAAATCAAAAAGTTACCACATAGGAACATTCATAGAAAACAATCCCAATTCAGCCCACAATCTTTGGAGAACATCATAACTCCACAACAATCATGAGATATATACAAACCATATGTTAAGATCCAAGAGACTGTATGATTACGGTGACAATAAATACTAGTAGCAAATACTATAGAATGTACAAGAGAGACAATAGTAAACCAAATACAAACATCCAAAATCTAAGACATCAACAAAAAATTAGACTAAATTTCTCAAAAGAAATGACATTCAAGAAGGTAACAAAGACAAAAACCTAGAGGATTACAACAATATAAACAATGACAAACAATCAACAAAGAGAAACCTCCAAAACCCAAAAAAATAATTAAACCTAATCCATTCCAAGATAAGAATTTGCACCAAAATAACCATTAAAAGAGACCGTATTACAATTTCTTCCCTTGCGTGAAAGCATCGAGGTTAGACATTATACAAGTAAGGACAAACATGCATAAAATCAAGCCCAACAACCAACCTTTCAAAGATAAGTGATGGAACCTTTATGAAGAAGGCCTTTAAGGAGTAAAGAGTCCCAAGGAATGTAAGCAATGGCCAAAAAGATACTATAATCATCAAAATAAAACTGCAACCAGCATAATGCACACTAATCCGATACCTAGAGTCAACATAGTTAGTAGTAATGCTCCAAGCCTTATTGTCAGTGAGAAAAAGCTAGTTAAAGAAGTTAGTATAAAAATCTAAGCCCATCAGAGTAGATAACTTCCTCCAGCAATGATTAATTCTTTCAGGTTTAGAAATAATTGTATCAATGAAATTAAAGTCCCAAGTGGGATTGTAGTTATAAACTAGAAAAACAAAGGTGCAACAGGTTCCAATTCAAGAGATTAATGTGCATATAGTTCAACATGCCCCATAATATTGTAAATGCCAAAACATAAATCTTCTAACTAAAGGAGAAGGGGTAGAGGCAGCAAGTCATGGCAAAGAGCACAAGACAGCAATGATATCTATGAGGAGTATCCATAAAGAACACAAGGAAACAGAAAACCAAAAAAAGGGAGGCAAAGAGGAGAATTAGATTCTGAGGTAAGGAAGCCCAGAGTTGTCCAAGTTAACCAGACCATGCAAGTATTTGGGTAATGTAAATTGATCAAAGAAGATGATATCTAATCTCATCCCGATTTGCAAGGTAATCAAGACAAGTACCTTCACCAAACATGAGTGATGGTAAAATTCGCTTGAGAGAGAAGAACCCTAGTTTGCTTGAGGTGTAGTACAAACAAGCATTGCTCGTAGAAGTCAAAAGATCAATCAGTAGAAGAGCGTCCACCTCTATCCAAATATTGAGCTAGCCATTTTGAATACAAATTTCTAAAGCTTTGTGGACTGCCATAAGCTCAAGATAAGGCAAGGTCGGAAATAAGGGGATAAGCAAAAGCACATAGGACTATGCCCCTTAGAGTCCCACAAACTGAGCCATTATTAGAGCCAGCCGATTAATTTTAATAATATGATCAAGAGGTTTCTTCCAAAAATCCATTCTATCATTTTGATAGTAAGTTTGGTCCCGGAAGGTTGAGGCCCGCTTATTAGCTACATAGCCTTTAAAATGTTTGTGATGAATTAAGTTGGCTTTAAACAAGTCACAAATTTTGTTTTTAGTTCTAGCAATAATCCTCATGTGATTCATACGAATCCCACGATGTTTAGCATCATTTCGGTCCATCCATATGAACCAAATAGTAGTATTATGATTTTAATATGACCTTTAATTGCATTGTCAAAGTAAACTCCAAGAAGTTGATATAAATTAAAAGAACAATTAAAATTGATGTTGAATAGATCCATACCAAATCCAAATTTTAGAGGCAATAGCCCCATTAATAAAAAACATGGTTAACATTCTCAATATGAGAACAACATTGACATTTAGAGGGTAAGTAAAACCCTTTACCCCACAATAAAGAGTCAACAGAATAAAGTTTTTAGGATACCAAGTTAGACAGAGTAAGAAGAGGGGATATTGTTATTCCATTTTGGAGAACACAATAGAAGAATCTCGAGTGTCTTTAGTGTGAAGCCACACATTTTAAGGTTAAAATCCCCATTATGAGATAGCTTAAAGATAATCTGATCATGATTGTTAGGAGTGATAGGAATATTAGTAATCATATGTAAGAACACGGAAGGAATAGAATCAGTAATCTTACTAGTATTCCACATGTGGTTTTGCCAGAATGAATTAACTCTAAGAGCAGAAGTGGAGTGAGTGTAGAGTAAGTCATCAATGGATCCACAACCACTTCAGTTGTCTTGCCAAAAGAAGGAATTGCCAGAGTTTATGCCCCAAAAAATTAAGGATTCTGCATCCCATTTGACAGAACATAGTCTTCTCCATACCGGAGAATCACCCGATTTAAAGGGACAAATGAGAGGATGTTTACCCTGGCATTATTTGGAAGTCATGAATTTTGCCCAAAGAAAATTATTGCTCCTAAAATTCCACCAAAGTTTGTAGGAGAAGGCATTGATTATTTCTTTAATGGATTTACAACCCAGACCTCCCTCTTCAAGAGTACCACAATTTTGGACCAGATGACCAAGTGCTTTTAGAGGAGGTATTGGTTCCCCAAAAGAATTTGTTTAATAGACGCTCAATTGATGGTAGAGTTGGTAGGCAATGGTTTGGAGAAGATATATAGGCATGGAATTTAGAGTGCTCTTGATCAAGGTAAGCCTACCACCAAAAGAGTAAATGAAATTCCCAAACCAAAGTTTGTTAGAAATTTTTGAATTAGATCATCAAAAGGTGTGATCTTTTATGGCCTTTATAGCGAGCCCAAGGTAATTAAGAGAGAGTTGATTTTGCTTAAAATTAGTAATTCTGGATATTTGGTTAAGTCTATTAGGTGGAATCTTAGTTGAAGGTATAAAATCACATTTTCCTTCATTAAGAAAAAGGCCACTAACTTTACCAAAATCATTTAGAAGGTTCTTAATGGTTTTAACATGATGAAGGGAGCCATTAAGATAATGAAATCTGCAAAGCTAAGATGAGAAATAGGGAAGCCACCATGAGTTTTAAAAGACATATTGGGATTATTAGCAAAAGATTGTTAAGGCTCCTGACAGTAATCAATAGCGATAAAAAAGAGAAGGTGATAGTGGGTCACCTTGCCTCAAACCATGGCTAGAAGGAAAGAAACCTAAGGACTCACCATTCAAGATAACCAAAAACCAGACATTCGTGATACACCTTTTTATAATCCGGATAAAACTATCAGAAAAACCAAACAAATTCAGGATTTGAAAGAGAAACTCCCATGAGAGATTTAGGGTTTAGGGTTTAGGGTTTTAGGGTTTAGGGTTTAGGGTTTAGGGTTTTAGGTTTTAGGGTTTAGGGTTTTGGGGTTTAGGTTTAGGTTTAGGGTTTAGAGTAGGGTTTTATTATTAGGGAGGTTTACAGGGTGGGATTATTTTAGGTTTTAGGGTTTAGGGTTTTGGATTTAGGGTTTAGGGGTTTTATTTAAAAAAATTAAGTAAACCAGAAGGTTTAGGTTTATTTAGTTTATTTTTTATTTATTTGAGTTTATTTTATTTTTTTTAGTTTAGTTTATTTATTTTAGGATTTTTTTATTTTAGTTTTAGTTTTTTATTTTTGTTTCTTTTTTAGGTTTAGTTTCTTTTTTAGTTTAGTTTTATTTTTATTTTATTTTATTTATTTAGGTTTTATTTCTTATTTTTAGGTTTAGGTTAAGGTTTTTATTTCATTTTTTAAAGTTTAGAGGGTTTTAGGTTTATTTTCTTAAGTTTAGGTGCTTTTTATTTAGTTTAGGTTTACATTTAGGTTTTGGTTTTTTTAGTTATTTTATTTTATTTTAGGGTTTTTTTATTTTAAGGTATAGGTTTTTATTTTATGTTTCTTTTTAAGATTTATTTTTTTGTTTAGGTTTAGGTTTATCTTTAGTTATTTAGTTTAGGTTTAATTTATTTTAGGTTTAGGTTTAGGTTTTATCTATTTTAGTTTAGTTTATTATAGTTTAGGTTTAAGTTCCTTTTGTTTTGTTTATTTTATTTTTATTTTAGGTTTAAGTTTTTTTTAAGTTTGTTTAGGTTTATTTTGTATTTATTTTAAGTTCTATTTTAGGTTTATAATTTTGGTTTGTTTTATTTAGTTATTATTTTAGGTTTAGTTTATTCAATTTTAATATATTTATGATTTTATTTTAGTTTAGTTTAGGTTATTATTTATTTTATTTAGTGTATTTTAATTTTATTCTATTTGTTTTTAGGTTTAGGTTGTTTAGCTCAATTTTATTATATTTTTATTTTTATTTAGGTTTAGTGTTTAGGGTTATTTTGGGTTTAGAATTGGGGTTAGTTTAGGTTAGGGTTTCAGCTTTGTGGGTTTAGGGTTTAGGGTTTTATGGTCTCAGGGTAGAGGCAAGTTTAGTGTTTAGGCCCAGTTTAGGTCCGTGCCAACATTTATGGATCAAAGGGGTTTAAGGTTAGGGTTTTGGTTTAGGGTAGGGTTTATGGTAAAGGTAGGGTTTAGGGTTTATGGCAAGAGGTCCACATGACAAGTTTAGGGTTTAGGTTAGTTTAGGGTTTAGCATTTAGGGTAGGAGGATTTAGGGTTTAGTTTTAAAAAAAAGTAAGAAAAGTTTAATTTATTTAGTTTATTTTATTTATTTAGTTTTATTTTATTTTATTTTATAGGTATTTATTTTTATTTATTTAGTTTATTTATTATTATTATTAGGTTTTATTTTGGTTATTTTTTAGGTGAGTTTTTATTTTATTTTGGTTTAGGTTTTTTTTTTTTAGGTTTAAGGTTTTATTTTATTTTTTCAAGTTTATAATGAGGTTTTGATTTTAAGTTTATTTTTAGGTTTTATTTTTTTGTTTATGTTTAGGTTTATTTTTAGCTTTTTTTATTTTATTTAGTTTAAGTTTAGGTTTAGGTTTAATTTATTTTAGTTTAGGTTTAGGTTTATTTTATTTTTATTTTAGGTTTAAGTTTTTTATTTTAATTTAGGGTTTAGATTTTTCTTATTTATTTTTAGGTTTTTTATCTTTTAGGTTTGATTTAGTTTTTATTTTATTTTATTTTAGGTTTATTTTAGTTTTTGTTTTAATTTTATTTAAGTTTTTTATTTTTTTAGTTTTTTTATGTTTTTATTTTTATTTTATTTTATTTAGGTTTAGTTTTGTTTATTTATCTTATTTTTACATTTTATTTAGTTTTAGTTTTTAAGTTTTTTAAGTAATTTTGTGGGGTTTAGGGCATGGTTTGGCTTAGGGTTTAGGGTTTTAGGGTTTGGTTAGGGTAGGTTTATAGCGGTTTATGCTGGTGGGTTTAGGTGGTTTAGGTTGGGAGTTAGGGTTATTAGCATGAGTTTAAGTTTAGTTTTGGGTTTAAGGCCTAGGTGGTTTAAGGTTTATGATTTGGGTAGTTTAGGGTTGTTAAGGTGGAGGGTTTAGTGGTTCTTTGAATCAATTAAACCCGGTTTAGGTTTATTTATTTTAGTTTACTTTTATTTATTTTAGTTTATTTTAATTTTATTTTATTTTGATTTAACTTTAGTTAGTTTATTTATTTTAATTTTTAATTTTAGGTTTAGCATAAGTTTTTTGTTTATTTTTAGTTTAGTTTTATTTTTATTTTATTTTTTAGGATTAGGCTTCTTTTTAGGTTTAGGCTTTTTTTTAGGTTTAGGTTTAGGTTTTTATTTTATTTTTTTAGGTTTAAGTTTTAGTTTATTTTAGATTTTCTTTTTTAGTTAGGTTTAGGTTTATTATTAGTTTATTTTATTTTATTTACCTTAGCTTTAGGTTTAGGTTTAGGTTTTATTTAATTTAGTTTAGCTTATTTTAGTTTAGGTTTATTTTATTTTGTTTATTTTAGTTTTAGGGTTTTTTTTTTAATTTTGGGTTTAGGTTTTATTTTTTATTTATTTTTAAATTTTTTTAATGTTATTTTTATGTTTAGGTTTTTATTTAGTTTTAAATTTTTTATTTTAAGTTTATTTTATTTTATTAGCATTTATTTTATTTTATTTAGGTTTTTTAGGTTTATTTTATTTTATTTATTTAGTTTAGGTTTTTATTTAATTTATTTTAGTTAATTTTTTTCTATATTATTTTATTTTTTACATTTAAGTTTAGGTTTAGGTTTCAGTTTTAATTTAAATTTTATTTTATTTTAGTATTTTATTTTATTTAAGTTTAGGTTTTTTTATTTATTTTATTTTAAGTTATTTAGTTTAGGTTTATTTTAGGTTTTTGTATTTATTTAGGGTTTAGGTTATAGGATTTAAGGTTGTAGGTTTTAAGGATTAAGGTTTAGGGTGTATAGTTTAGGGTTTTAGGGTTTAGGGTTTAAGGTTTAGGTTTATTGTTTAGGATTTAGGTTTTAAGGCATATATTTTAGGGCTTATGGTTGTAGGTTTAGGGTTTTTTTTTTTTACTTTTTTTTTAAATTAAGAAAACTAGTAGGTTTAGTTTATTTAGTTTATTTAGTTTATTTTTTATTGATTTGAGTTTATTTTCTTTTTATTTTTTTTGGTTTATTTTTATTTTTATTTAGTTTAGTTTATTTATTTTAGTTTAGGTTTTTTGTTTTAGTTTATTTTTTAGGTTTAGGTTTAGCTTTAGGTTTATTTTTTGTTAAGTTTTATTTTTATTTTATTCTATAACCACCACTTCTCTGACCATGACCTCCATTCCCATGAGCACTTCCAGATCCCCCACCACCATTGTGATAACCTTTCTTCACCTCCACTCTAGATCTAGAGGCCGGTTGATGGTGATGTTCCTGCCGTCAAGGTTCTGCCCATTCTTAAGGTTTAGGTTTAGGTTTAGATTTATTTGGTTTTAGGGTTTAGGTTTATTTTTAAATTTATCTAGTTAATTTAGGCTTATGTTTAGGGTTTGGGGTTTAGGGTTTAAGGTTTATGGTTAGGGTTTAGGGAGTAGGGTTTAGGGTTTAGGGTGTATGGTTTAGGGTTTAGGGTTTAGGGTTTAGGGTTTATGCTTTTAGGGTTTAATGTTTAGGATTAGGGTTTAGAAGGTTTAGGATTATGGTTTAGGGTTTAAGGTTCAAGTTTTTTTATAAAAAAATTAAGTAAACTGGTAGGTTTAGGTTTATTTAGTTTATTTATTTTAAGTTCTACTTATTTAATTTAATTTAAATTTTTTTATTTTGATTTATTTTTATTTTTATTTAGTTTAGTTTATTTATTTTAGGTTTATTTATTTTAGTTTAGGTTTTCTATTTTAGTTTGTCTTTTAGTTTTAGGTTTAGGTTTAGGTTTATTTTTTAGTTGAGTTTTTTTTCTTTTATTTTTTAGGTTTATGGTTTATTTTTTATTTTTAGGTTTAGGTTTTATTTTTTTAAGCTTAGCTTTTATGTTTTTATTTGAGGTTTATTTTTAAGTTTATTATTTTTTAATTTAGGTTTGGGTTTTTTCCAGTTTATTTACTTTATTTAGTTTAGGTTTAGGTTAATGTTTACTTTATTTTAGGTTTAGGTTTAGATTTCATTTATTTTAGTTTAGGTTTAGGTTTAATGTATCTTGTTTATTTATTTTTCTTTTAGGTTTAGGATTTTTTTTAGTTTAGAGTTTAGCTTTTTTTTAATTTATTTTTAAGTTTTATTTTTCACCATTTTTCATTTAGGTTTTCATTAGTTTTATTTTATTCCATTCTATGTTTATTTTATTTTTTATATTACTTTAGTTTTTATTTTATTTAGGTTTTTTTAAGTTTATTTTAATATAGTTTAGTTTTTCTTCATTTTATTTTACTTTAGTTTATTTTAATTTAATTTTATTTTAGGTTTAAGTTTTGGTTTTGATTTTATTTTATTTTAGGTTTATTTATTTATTTTATTTTGTTTATTTAGTTTAGGTTTAAGTTTTAGTCATTAGGTTTAGGTTTAGTGGCTCAGCTTTAGGGTTTAGCATTTTGTGGTTAGAGTTTAGGGTTTAGTGAGAGTGATGGGAATTTATAGTTTAGGAGTTTAGGATTTGGTGGTTTAGTTTGGGGTTAGCATGGTTTGGGTTTATATGGCTCAGTATAGAGTCCATAGTAGGGTGGTGTAGGTCCAAGATTAGGGGCTGATTAGGGTCTGATTAGCCATGTAGGTTTGGATTTAGGGTCAGGTGGTAGGTGGTTTTAAGTTTAGTGGTGGTTTTCTGTTTTAGGGTTTTAAAACAAATAAATAGTAACCCGATAAGGTTTATTTAGTTTCATTTTTATTTATTTTAGCCTATTTTATTTTTTATTTTTAATTTGTTTATTTATTATTTTGTTATTAAGTATTTTTTTATTTTAGTTTATTTTTTATGTTTAGGTTTAGGTTTATGTTTATTTTTTTAGTTTATTTTTTTTATCTATTTTTTTTAGGTAGTTTTAGTTTATATTTTTTAGGTTTAGGTTTATTTTTAGTATATTTTATTTTATTTAGTTTATTTTATTTTTAGTTTATTTTAGGTTTAAGTTTAGGTTTTATTTATTTTAGTTTAGCTTATTTTTTTTTATTTTATTTTCTTTTATTTATTTTAAGTTTAGTTTTATCTTTAGTTTAGGGTTTAGGTTTTTTTTAGGTTTATTTTTTAGGTTTAGGTTTTTATTTAGTTTTTGTTTTATTTTATTTTAGGTGTACTTTATTTTTATTTTACGTTATTTTTATTTTGTTTATTTTTTTTATTTTTAGGTTTATTTTATTTTTGGTTAAGTTTAGGTCTTTCTTTTCTTATTTAGTTTATCTTTATTTTATTTTATTTTATGTTTAAGTTTTAGGTTTTTATTTTATTTTTATTTTATTTTATTTATAGGTTTTTTATATCTTTTTTTTAGGTTATTTTGTTTAGGTCAGTGTTTAAGTTTAGGATTTAGGGTTTAGGTTTAGGGCCCAGGCTCAGTAGGCCAGTGGTTTAGGGTTTAATGTGGTCAGTTTAGGGTTTAGGATCAGCCTGGTGGCTCAGGTTAGCAAGGCCCAGTTTAGAAGACCCAGAGGAGAGTTTTGGGAGAGAAGTGGTGAGGTGGAGTTTAGAGGGAGGATTTAGGGTTGTTGGTAGTCCCAGTGGACTTTGGGGTTTAGGTTAGTGAGGTTAGGATGATTTTGTGGTTTAGGGTTTTTTTCTTATTTTGGTTTAGGTAGGGTTTTTAGTTTTGGTTTAGTTTAGGTTTAGGGGTTTTAGGGTTTAAGGTTTACAATTTAGGGTTTAGGATTTAGGGTTGAGGGTTTAGGTTTTAGATTTAAGTTTCGGTTTTAGTTTAAGGTTTATGGTTTTTTTAAGAGAGAATAAATTCATATTCAATATTTCTTCTTTTGAATTTCATCAACCAAATAAACACCTAGTTTTCTAAGAGATAGATAAGAAATGAGCACGCATTGAGCAAATCAAAAACCCTAGATAACTAGAACTGTCTCAACTATAATGACACAGTTCCATAAGCAGCAGATGGGATCAACTATTCTTGGTTCCCATCGAACTCTGCTTCTCGAAGCGGATCCACAATCTCAATCTCTCCTCCACACCACCATGATCAGAACCTCACCTCCCTCCTCCATAATAATCCCCTCACCACCTCCATATCCACCAAGATCTTTGGATCCCCACCACCACATATTTGTCGCCTCGCTTCCCCATCACAGTCTAGACTAAGCTGTGACGGTGATGTTCCTGCCATCAAGGTTCAAACCATTCTTAGGGTTTAGGTTTTGGTTTAGGTTTATTAGGGTTTAGGTTTATTTTTTTTTATTTAGTTTTAGGTTTAGGTTTATGCTTTGGGGTTTAGTGTTTAGGGTTTAGGGTTTAGGGGGTTAGAGAGGTTTAGGGTTTAGGGTTTTAGGGTAGGGTTTAGGGTTTAGGGTTTTTGGTTTAGGGTTTAGGGTTTAGGGTTTAGGGTTTAGGTTTTAGGTTTAGGGTTTTTTCATTTTTTTAACAGGAAACAAATTTAGATCCAACCTTTCATCTTTCGATTTTATCAACCAAGTAACACACCAAGTTTACTAAGACACAAGCGACAACATAGATAAAAAATGAGCATGCATAGATAATTAGAACTACCTCTACTGTAAGGACATAGTTTTGTAAGCAGTAGATCAGATCGGCCATTCTTCAATTTTCCCAATTCCCATAAGAACCACTCAGGCCTCTCGAATAGCGGGATCCACAATCATATCCTCGATCTCTCCCTCCGCACCCCCACTGTTGTAACCTCTATCGGACCTCCCATAACCATCTCTGCTCCGACCACCACCTCCATATCCACCAGCACCTCTATATCCCCTACCACCATCATAACCACTCTCTTCGCCTCCACCACCATCTAGGCCTGTTTGCTTGATGGTGATGTTCTGCCTAAGGTTCCGCCATTCTTAGGGTTTAGGTTTAGTTTTAGGTTAATTAGGTTTTAAGGATTATGTTTATTTTTAAATTTATTTAGTTACTTTAAGTTAAGGTTTAGGGTTTGGGGTTAGGGGTTTAGGGTTTAGGGTTTAAGGCTAGTTTAGGGTTTCGGATTTAGGGTTAGTTTAGGGTTTAAGGTTTAGGGTTAGTTTTATTGTTTAGGGTTTATGGTTTAGGGTTTCTAGTTCAGTTACGTATTGCTTATTTAGTTTATTTTTTATTTATTTTAGTTTATTTTATTTAGTTTTATTTTATATGTTTATTTATTTTAGGTTTATTTATTTTAGTTTAGTTTTTTTTTATTTTTTTTATTTTTTAGGTTTATGTTTAGGTTTATGTTTATTTTTTTAGTTTAGTTTTAGTTTTATTTTATTTTTTAGGTTTAGGTTTTATTTTTTATTTTTAAGTTTAGGTTTAGGTTTTTATTTTATTTCTTTAGGTTTAGATTTTAGGTTTTTATTTTAGGTTTATTTTTTTAAGTTTTTTTTAGTTTAGGTTTAGGTTTAGTTTTAGTTGATTTTATTTTATTTAGTTTAAGGTTTAGGTTTAATTTATTTTAGGTTTAATATTAGGTTTTATTTATTTTAGTTTAGTTTATTTTAGTTTTGGTTTATGTTTATGTTTATTTTGTTTATTTTAGGTTTAGGTTTTTTTTAAGTTTAGGGTTTAGGTTTTTTTATTTTATTTTTAGGTTTATTTTTTAGGTTTAGGTTTTTATTTAGTTTTTATTTTATTTATGGTTTTGTGCCACCATCTTTCAAGATCTTTGATGGCAGTGGGAACCTGCAATAACACATTGCATACTTTAGAGCTGGTTGTTGCAACACCGGTGGCAACAACGCACTCCTCTTCTGCCTTTTTTTAGTAGTTTGTCAAGTGTTGCATTTGATTGGTACGTCAAACTGACCAACAGATTGGTGAAGAGTTTTGTTGAGTTGGAGCACCTCTTCGTCAAGAGGTTTCTTAGCTCAGAGGGTGTTGTGGCGACCTCATTGTAGAAAACATAAACTCAAGAGTCCCTTATTGATTACATTCTCGGTGGCAATGAGCATGAAATGCAAAACAAATGTCAGAATAAGCCATTAGATTCTTCTCAAGAATATCCATGGCCCAGTTGCTTTCATGCTTAAGGGCTTTACCATCAAAACATTCGAGAAATTAATCAACAAAGTAGCTAGCCTACAAGAGGAAGCCAAACAGTTGCCCTTTCCTGACTAATCATTTAGGCCCAAGCCACAGAAGGTGTTTGAGGAGAATCAAGGGATAGTTGTGTCATTGGACAGAGGGAAGTAGCCAGTTAGAGTTAGTATGAGAGACTACGAGCTCAGCAACTTTCTTTGCCACCTCCTCTTCCACCACCTCAACCATCATACTGGCCACCACAGTCGTCAAAATGACCATTTCCACCACCTCAACAACCTACTAAGTAGTGGTATTCATATCCATCACTAGGTAGCTACTTTCCACCTAATCTTGCCGATAGATTGAATAAGCCATATTCATTCAAGAGAGAGATAGTTAGGAAAATCTTTAAGAATCTCTTAAAGAAACGACTTTATTACAAAGCCTAAGAGGCAGAGGAAGTGGGCAGAGCAATGATCCTATATTTTTTTAGACCATGTCTTAGTTGATTGTATTTCTGTTAAGGACTAGCTTGAGCGCTGCTACAAGTTGGGAGCCATAGTTATCCCTAAAGAATACTTATTAGAATAACCATCCAGTTCTATTAGAGTAATCCTTCGGGATAAGTGCGATCCTCTTAAGACCAAAGAAGGTTAGGATACCTCCCCATCCCGAACCTCGGAGAAGGTCATTTCTAAGATCAGGAAGCTTTCATTGCATGTGCCTGATGTAGCTCAAATTTTCAATACCAAGGAAGGTTTTCCAGTTGCGAAGGACAACTCGGGGAGGGTGATATCCCAACAGCAGCAGTAGCTCATCATACTTGCCCGAGATAATCCAATAACATAGCCACTGTCTGAGTCCAATGCTCCCTTCACCATTGCAGCTACCCCTTCTTCTGCTAGATCTTCTTCTACTAGTGAAAGCATTGTATCTATGGGTAAGGGCATTAAATCCCTTACTCCACTTACTTTACTTGATTTCTATCATGTACCTCCACCCAAAAAGAAGTTAATGAAGAAAACTGATTCTACTTATATATTGTCTACTTCTAATGCTCTTGATTTTATTTTCATTGGAAGCTCTCCGTGTCTAAATAAAAATAATAGCTCTAGTAATTTTGATCCTTTCTTTTCTAATTCAGAGTCAGACTATCCTTCTCTGAATCAATCAGGTTCACCTCTTGAGATTCACATGGAGTCAACTGACTCTGAGGATCCCATAGGAGAAGCTATAGGTATGCCCGATGAGAAGGTAGAACTTTGAATAAGCTCATCATTCCAAGAAGTCATTGAAGTCAACCTACGTAGTGGCAAAGTTCTACCTCCTAGGGTAGCACCTCAAGATAAGGGTAAGCAAGTCATTGATTCCAGTGAGTAGATAGCCCCTCCATAGGATGCTCCACCCATGGATATGCTTGTGGAGGACCAAGCTAGAGTTTATCATAATGTCCTAGCTCGCCTTAGAAAGTTTCCAGCTAAGGTAAGCATATATAACACCCTTGTTTTATCCAAAGAGATGAGGAAATCTCTACTCAAGGTCTAACTTGATCTAGAGATATGCTTAGCTCAGTTGACTGCTACTAAAGAGGATGCATGTCACTCGAAGGACATCTTAGAAGTTACATTCAGTGATGAAGACTTACTCCTAAGGATGATTGAGCACAACTGCCTCTTTACATTACAGTGGATGTTATGATACATACTATCCGTAGTTCGTTGACCTGTGTATCGAAAGCACAACCGCCTATTTAATTTATAGATGCCAAATCTTTTCAAATTTTATTTCATTTTAGATAGATCAATTTTATGGAGGCTTTAGAATTTCTTATGCCTAAATGCATGATGAAATAGGTTATGGGTTAAATCAGCTAGAAGAAAGTGTTCTCCACCACAAGGGATGCCCTCATAGGTCAAGCATTTGTTTATCATGCAAAGATGGAGATCCTTCAAGTTCAAGGGAAAGAATATGCATGAATGATGTGAAACATACAACCATACTACTAAGGGGTTGCTAAATCTTTTAATTATCTTATTTGTCTTAGCCTTTATTATGAGGTTATGAGTTGTTTAAAATTTAGTTATGAGTGATTAGTAGGGTAGAAAAGTTATTTTTATCCTAAGAACCTAATCGTATCCAAGCCACACATTAATGCACCAATCATTTAAATAACTATGAAAAGCATGCCGTCCTAATGCATAATGTGAACATAACATCAAATAATTATATAAACTACCGTAAAAGAATAAAAGGCTGACGCAGTCGGTTACCACCATACAACTTGAAGATAAAAAGATAGGTAGCACTACCATTATACAAACTGGAATCTGAAAGAATAATTATAACTGTATTAAATGTGATGGGGGTCTTCTTTCTTCATATCTCCATTTCTGATTTGGTTCCTTCTTTGATTTGGATGGTGCTTGCTTCAAAGGCATCACAGGGCACCCTAGGACCAAGCCTTCTGGCTACTGCTCATCCTAATCTCCCATAGCACTAATCCTAATTTTCTATTGCAAAATTACATTTTTCTAGGTAAGGTAAATCTAACTACACTTGAAAAATAGAGGTGAGCTAAATATACATATAATCCCAAGCAGTTGTATTTATAATTTAGACTTAGCACCCTACACATGGGTAACTAAGCCCACCTATCCTAACTTGGATTATGCTTAAAGATTTAAGCAACATGTAAAAAGAGCATTCAGATTTATTTTTAAGCATCCCTTAAGCATAATCCCCTACATAAAACATGATTAGGGTAATATTGGTCTATCATCCAATCTATGAAGCATACACCCTAACATCCAATCTAAAATATTACATCATAAAACAAAAATATACAAAACATCCTGCATCGTCCAAACTTAGAGCTTGAAGTGGTGACTTAATTCTAATGTATGTATTAAGGCTTGTGTGGTAAGTCTTGTTAGGCATTAGTGTTGTATTTTCTAAATGTAGAAGGATTCAATTTAACATGAAAGGTTGATTTCACTTGAAGTAGTTTAATTGATTTGAAAATTATAATTTGTATTTTCTTTTGTTACATTTGATTACACTTAGCAACTAAGTGTTACAAAGAGAGGAAAAGAGGATTTCCCTCTTTCATCCTTACCTTAAGTCACTTTCTAAAGTTTATTAATATTATTTAGTTCTCTTTAGTGAATTGCTTAATAAATGATTTAATTAATCATAAGTTTAGATTAACCTTAAATAATTATATTCAAAATGAAAGGCATCTTAAGATTAATTTAGTTGAATTACTACCACATGATGTATATTAAATCATTCCTTTCCATCACATGTAACATGTATATGATTTAATCCTAACTATGTAACATATTTTAGTACACTTAAATGATGAATGTATGTGTATGTTTAGAATTTATATTTTATTTGATTGAATTATTTAAACATATTAATTTAAAACTTTATCCAAATTCTTATACAAAAGACATAAGTATGAAATTAAATAGGCATGCACCATTGTTAAACCAGGGAAGTGAGATAATCAAATGACCTCCTTGGAGCAAGCTAAAGCCTCGTATTCTCAGGATGTCTAGACTATATACCCATTTGCATTCAAACATATGTAAATTCATATACATGAATATATGAAGTAAGCTCTAAATCATATGGCTAATAAATTCAACCACTTAGTCAATCATGAATGCATGCCATTTTAATGTAAAATGGGATTTTCATTCACTAATCAGATATACATATACATGTACAAAGATATAGGCAAGTACATGTCATTTTTAAACAAGGGAAGTGAGGTAATCAAATGACCTCCTTGGGGCTAACTAAAGCCTTGTATTCCTGGGATGTCTAGACTGTATACTTCCTTTTCTTTGACACACATGGATATATGCACAAATGAGGGAAAGACAATCATGCAAAGATTGTATATTTTGTTTTATTGAATCATTTATATATATGAATTAAAGCTCTATCCAAATTCTAATGTTGAAATACATAAGAATGAAATCAAATGGGTATGAACCATTATTAAACTAGGGAAGTGAGGTAATCAAATGACTTCCTTGGGGTTACCTAAAGCCTCAAGTTCTTGGTATGTCGGCTATATACCCATTACCATTGAATCTTATATAAATCAACACATGAATAGAGGAAAGAGAACTCAACATTGATACACTTAATCTATAAGCATAGGCATTTCTTATGTTTTTATAACTAGCATCATAACACATATTATTATTCATTTATATGCTTTTGAAAAATACATTGGATTTAATAGTGATAATAGCCACACATATATTAAATTAAATCAACACTTGGAAGCTTACATAAAAGAAATCTATTTTATTTTACTTGATTTTGAAAAGATGGATGCATGAATTCAAATGACATACCAAAATTGAAATGATTGGAAAGAGGGCAATAAAATATAAACATGTGGTTCATTCAACCAAACTAGCTCTTAAGGACAATCAAATAAAATAAGATTATTTAAAGTAAACTAAATCTTCTTTATTAATTAAGTTTTGGATTTGATTTTATTTAAATAGGAGAATAGAAATCATCACTTGCTATCTTAAACCCATTCCCACATTTGTGATTTGATTTAAATTAAGGAAATTTAATTAAGTTTATTTTATGGGTTAATTAAGTTGGTTTCTTAATTAGATAAATTAATTACCCTTACCTATGTAACCTTAAAGTAATTAACTTAATAAGTATGAGCCAACATGATATGCAAGGAAAATAAACTTGCAATGATCCTAGGAAATAAAAGGGGCTTAATGCAATTGGCTCATGATTAATAGTTAATTAGATTAAGGGACTTAATTAATTACTCTTATGGTTTTCCAACACATGTGAACTAACCATAATTTCATTAAAGTCCTTTAGGTTATTAAAGACATAATGATCTACCCCATGATTTAATTAATTTAGGTCTGATGTGATTATGATTTTAATTTGATTAAGTGATTTAATTAATTAGTTAAATATTAATTAATTTCATTTTTAAAAGGGTGAAATGAACTTAGGGAAAGGAGTCCCAACCCTACTCCTCAGTTCACTTACTATTGAATAATGATTAATAAACTTAAATAACCAATTTGTTACTATTCATGGGATTAATTAATCATTAATTAACGTAAAGGACTTGTTAAGGTTTAATTAGTTAATTTTTGTAATTAAGAGAGCAATAAATCCCAAAAAAATTATGGGAGGTAGAGGTCATCTCATTAAATTAACCCACAAAATTTGGGATTAATTGCTTAAATAATTAAGGAGTAATTAAGCTAATAAATTTTATAATTAAAACTTAATTAAACCTTAATTACTATTCAAAATTAGTTAAGATCATTTTTAATTAATAATCCTATGAAATACATTTAAAATGAGTATTTGTTTGCTTTTTTTATTTCTCTATGATCGTTTATTATTTTTAGAAGTTTAAGCCATTAAAAATGATTAATTCTAATTAAAGCCTAATCTTGTTGGCACCATGTGGCACACTGATGCGGCACGCTTTCCTTGTGGCACTGCGGGATTGGCTACTTAAAACGTATCCAACTGAGTGCTTTTGTGGTGGCGTCAGAAGCACTTTCTCCTCCATCATCTGATCTAAGATCTGATGGCTACAATTAATCCAACAACTTAATAGGATTAAATCAAGTCGATCTAGTGGATCTAATCATGATCATCCATTCTGATCATGTGGAATAGATGGTGCGTGATCTAACGTTATGCGAGTGAGGGAGAATGAAGTCCGTCCTCCATTATTGACTTGATCTAAGCTTACTCAAGCCCATATCAACTCTAAAAGGATCCCACACCTTCATAACAGTGATCAGAGGGGATCCAATGGTCAAGATCACATGAGATGTAAGTTTTCTTCAAAAAGCTTCAACCCATTTTTGCCTATAGATCAGTTTTGGAAGCACACCTCACCGGACCTCAAGGCCAGCAGCTCGTATGATTGAGGAAGCTTCATCTAATGGAGATGAAGCCCTATTGAGCTGCAATTTGATCAATTCCTCAATGTTCACTTGGAAGGCCACAAATTGACAATTTGAGGCTTCGACTTTGATCGAAGTCCCACCTCTGTTGCTCAAGAAGCTTGGGAGATGATTCATTCTTACTTTGCGATGATTAAGGAATGTGCGTGCAAAGTTAATCTGTGTTTGATGAAGAAATGGGGAAGTTAGGTCAAAAATGGGAGTGTCCTATTTTGAGACAAATGAGAATAGCATTCTTTGATTGAGGAACAAGCTTGGGAGCTTAAGGAATACCTCTAGCTAATCTTCTTGGGTACCTAGGGCTCTAAGGAATGATTTTTATGTGTCTTTGAGTGAAAACGAGGGGGTGTATACCCCCTTTATTTTGACAAGACATTAATAATTAATAAACTTAAATAACCAATTTGTTACTATTCGTGGGATTAATTAATCAATAATGAACTTAAAAGAGTTGTTAAGGTTTAATTAGTTAATTTTCATAATTAAGTGAGCAATAAATCCCAAGAAAATTATGGGAGGCAGAGGTCATCCCATTAAATTAACCCACAAAATTTGGGATTAATTGCTTAAGTAAGTAATTAAGCTAATAAATGTAATTTTAATTAAACTATTCAATAAGATCATTTTTAATTAATTATCCTATGAAATACATTTAAAATAAGTATTTATTTGCATTTTTTTATTTCTCTATGATTGTTTATGATTTTAGAAGTTTAAGCCATTAAAAATGATTAATTAAACTTAATTAAAGCCTAATCTTGTTAGCACCATGTGGCATGCTGACACGGCATGCTTTCCACATGGCACTGTGGGATTGGCTACTTAAAACGTATCTGACTCACTACTTTCATGGTGGTAGTGGATGCACTTTCTCGTCCATCGTCTGATCTAAAATCTGATGGCTACGACTAATCCCATAGCTTAATAGGATTAAATTAGATAGATCTAGTGGATCTAATCATGATCGTCCATTTTGATCACGTGGAACAGATGGTGCATGATCTAACGTCATGCAAGTGAGGGAGAATGAAGTCTATCTACCATTGCTCACTTGATCTGAGCTTACTCACACTCAGAATAACTCTAAAAGGATCCCACGCCTTCATAACATTGATCGGAGGGGATCCAATGGTCAATATCACATGAGATGCAAGTTTTCTTCAAAAAGCTTCAAACCATTTTTTCCTAAAGATCAATTTTGGAAGCACACCTCACCGGAGCTCAAGACCAACGGCTCGAACGATTGAGGAAGCTTCATCTAATGGAGATGAAGCCTTGTTGACCAGCAATTGGATCAATTCCTCAACGTTCACTCGAAAGGCCATAAATTGATAATTTGGAGCTTTGATGTTCCAACTTCATTGCTCAAGAAGCTTGGGAGATGATTTCTTCGAGGAGGCTTAGGAAGGTGGTGTTAATTTGAGTTTGATGAAGAAATGGGGAAGTTAGGTCGAAAATGGGAGTGTCCTATTTTGAGATGAATGAGAATAGCATTTTTTGATTGAGGAACAAGCTTAGGAGCTTGAGGAATGGCTCTAGCGACTCTTCTTGGGTACCTAGGGCTCTGAGGAATGATTTTTGTGTGTCTTTGAGTGGAAGCAATGGGGTGTATACCCCTTCATTTTGACCAGACATTGGGATCGGGTTTGGCTTTTAGTGGCCATCCAGCCATCTCAGGGAGTCGTGGGTGGTAGGGAGGAGGTGAGTTGATTCATCTTGGTTGGTTGATAGTGTGGAGGTGGTTGCGAAGAAAGAATCATGGGTGTCCTATGGGTTTCGAATGCTCTAATGGGGAGGGTGAGCTTATTTCACCTCTCATGGGTCATGGCCAGACCACAGATCGGGTTGGGCATCCTAGGTGGACCATTGGGAGAGTACCATGTGGCCAAGGAATGGAAATGACCATTTACATGGGTGATTTATCTCATGTGATGCCCTTGACCCAAGGGTAGAATGATCATTTGGCATTGGATTTGATTTAGATTTGAAATCAGCCAAAAGTGGGTTAGCCCAAATTTCAAGTTAATTGGAGTTGATTTGGTTAGGTTTGGCTCAAGTGACTCATTTAGGTCAAATTTGGTTAGGTTGGGTCAAGTTGACCAATTGGTCAAATTGGGTCGAACCAAGGGTTGGATCAAGTTCATATGATCTTTTGGTATATTTTGGTTCAATTGATTTGGTTTGGTTTAGATTTGATTTTGGTTCATTTGAATTCATTGGTCAAAGTTAAGTTGACCAATTTGACCAAATTAGCCAAATTCTTGGGTTAGTTTAGTTGACCAATTGAAGATGATTGTAGGCTTTAGTTTCAATTAATTTGGATTTGGTTTTGATTTAGGCCAACTTGAACCTTTAGGTCAATTTGGGCTAAGTAGGACAATTAGGTTCAATTGGGTCCAATCATGGCTTTAGTCAAGCTCAACAATCAATTTGGAATGAAATTGAGCCATTGATTGCATTCAATTTGGTTTATATTTTGATTTGACCCAATTTGGTCTTTTAGCTAAATTTGGGTCAAGTTGGGTCATGAGGGCCAATTGAGTTTGGTTTGACTCAACTGAAGGACAAGTCATATTCAAATATTGATTTTGATTTGATATGAATCATTGGTTTCAAGGGATTTGGCTTAGGTTGTAATTTGGCTAGTTTGCATTCATATGGGCTAAGGGGTTGACTTGGTCAAATGACCAAGTTGACTTTGTTTGACCCAATTTGTGTTAAGTGATCAACCTAGGGTGATCAACAATCATGATGGGAGGTTTTGATGGGCTTGGTTCAATCCATTTTGGGTAGGATTAAAACTAGGCTCAAATAGGTCAAATTGGCCACTTTGGGTCAAGTGGACCAATTGGGTTTAGTTGCCTTAATTTTGGGTTGAACTTTATTTAGTTGAGTTTATATATGGATTTGGGATTGATATATAAATTCAATTGCAATTGGCTTGGGTTCAAATGGGTTTGGGTTCATTTGAACATTTCAAGACAAAAGGGTTAAGTTGGGTTTGGCTTGAGCTAATTTTGGTTTGGCTTGATGATTGTAGATTTAATTTATATTTGTGAATATGATTGAAGGTATAATTGATTCATGAGAAAATCAAATTAATTTGGGTTTTGGAATGAAGGAATTTGGCTAAGTCCTTGGAGTTAGGTCATGTGGCTTAAGTTTGGATTTTGATTTGGTTTGATTTAGTTTTGATAATTTAAATGTATATTTCATTTATATTTGTGAAGATGATTGAAAATATGATTTATTTATGAGAAAATCAATTAAGTTTGACTTGATTTAGATTAAGATTTGGCTAAGTCCATGGGGTAGGTCATATGGCTTAGGAAAAGTTTTGATTTAATTTGATTTAGTTTGATTTAGTTTTGATCATTTGAATGTATATTTGATTTATATTTAAGAAGATGATTGATGATATATATTTATTATAAGAAAATCAATTTATTTTTGATTTATTTGGATTAAGATTTGGCTAAGTCCATGGGATAGGTCATATGGCTTAGGAAGGGTTTCAAGTTTGGATTTGATCGTGGGCATCAATCATTTGGTTTTGGAATTTGGGTTTAGATTTGGATTTGAATTTGATGTTTGGTTTGAGAAGGTGAACATCTATTAGATTTTGGTTTTAGGGTAGGTGGATTATCCTAATCCCTAAGGCATAACCTAATCCTATGGTTAACCCTTCTAAGTATTTAGGCTTAGGTTAAGTTTTTACCTAAATGTTAGAAGTATCCTATGACTAGGGAATTCTTAGTTCCTAGAAGACTCATAAGTCTAAAATTGGAAGATTGAATCCACACTCCAAAGTGAGGTCAGCAGGCTCCATAGTGTTGCCCTTGGAGATGATTGAGTTTGGAAGCCAAGTTTCACATTATAGACTTGGATACATCATTCAATTCTTTGTTTGGGAGACCATGGATACATGTGAACAAAATAGTTCCATCATCTCTACATCAGTGTATGAAGTTTGTGAGAGGTGGTATCATCTACTGTATCAAAGGAGATCTCAAGCCATTTACAGTTCACAAGGTCGACATATATGAGGATGTGGCTTACTACCTCCCTTAAAATCAACAAGTCTATTATCGTGAACTTGGCCAAAGTTTAAAAATAAAAAAAAGAAAAAGAAAATTAAAGATAAAAAGAAAAAGAAAAGAAAAGAGAAAATGAAAAATAAAATAAAAGAGAGTGTAAATAGACTTGGAAGAGGAAGTGGAGCATGACATTAGATTCCACCCACAGTTTGTTACTCTATTCTAACATATGGGTAGGATGACCTGACCTCCACCAAGTAGAGAAAGAGACCAGTTCAGAGGCAGTCCTAGGGGTGGAAAACCTCTTTATTGGCCACCCAATAGAAGATATATCCTAGCTACTAGGAGTACACATGCTATCCATATAGACTTAGAATCTAGTTCATAGGATGAGTCTTATATGGTTAGCACACCAGCAAGCTCTTCTCAGCAATAAATTCCCTTGGAGGTGACACTTGAGCCGGATAGTGATGAAGATTGAGCTCCAAAGCAAAGCATAAGTGTATCCAAGTCTATATGTGAAACAATTAGGCATCAGTTGGGAACCTTAGCTCTAACCCCACTTTCCTCTCAAAAATCTAAGGTTTTGGTAGTTAAGGAACCCCTTAAGTCAACAATAGGTGTGAAGACTCGAAAGTTCTTTATGGGGGCATCATCCTCAAGTTAAGAAGTTGATGTGGAACTTGAGGATGATTCATATAAAGATTTAATTTAATTACCTTTTGATTCATACATGCCTTCTGTTCATAATTTAACAAAGAAAGGGTTAATCCCACATACTAGATCAAAGCATAGGTTAAGATTACTTCGAAAGAATATGGAAGAATAAATGTAAAAGCTCTCAATCAAGATTGAAACTAAGATTCAGCACAGTGGGTCCAGTCGATGATGACGATTATTGCTTAGTCATCAATAATCATTTGGAATCTGATAGGTTCTTTTTAAATCGAATTAACTCATATGAGGAGCTATGCTTAGAAAATTCAGATGATCCATATGATTTTGAAGTTAAAGATGAACTTCCAGAGTTTTAAGAAGAGATCAAGTCTAACATCGATGAGCTCAAGGAAATCAACTTAGGAAGTAAATAAGATCCACACCCGACATACATCAATTTTTTGATGAATGAAATTGAAACCAATGACTTAGTTAGGTTATTGATTGAGTTTAAGGACTTCTTTGCATCAAGTTATGAAGAGATTCTTGGATTGCCTCCTGACATATCCATCCATAAAATAGCAATAGAACCTACTTCTAATCCTATCAAGCAAGCTCCTAGACGCATGTGAGTGGACATAGAACAATAGGTCATTTCTGAAGACAAGAAATTGATCGATGTTAGCTTCATTTGGGAGGAAAAATACCCTATCTGGTTAGCCAATGTTGTCCCAATTAATAAAAAAATGGACAAATTCACATATGCGTCAATTTTTGGGATTTAAATAAGGCATGTCCAAAAGATGAATTTCCACTCAATTGATTTGTGGACATTGCCTCATCTCATGCAGTCTTCTCTTTCTTGGATGGCTCATCTGGATATAACCAAATAAAGATGTCCCCTAAAGATGAAAGAAATACTACTTTTGGAACCTCGATCAGAATATATTGCTATAAGGTCATGCCTTTCTACCTTAAAAATGTCGGTGCAACATACCAGTGGGCTATGACTCGAATCTTTAATAAACTTATTCATCATCAAGTTGAGTGCTATGTCGATGATCTCATGGTCAAAATTAGAGAAAAAGAAAGATTATCTCTTTGATTTGAGAGTAGTTTTCAAACAGTTAATACAATTTAACCTCAAAATGAACCCCGTGAAGTGTGCATTCAGAGTAGCTTTAAGAAAATTCCTTGGGTTTGTTGTTCGAGACCAGGGAACTGAAATCGATCTGGAGAAGATCAAGGCGATATTCAAAGTGCCACCCCTTAAATGTTTAACTCAACTTTGATCATTCCAAGGGCAGTTTGCATATCTAAGATGCATTATATCCAACATATCGGGAAGATGTCAGGCATTCTATGCACTTGTCAAAAAGGATGCCAAGTTCAAGTGGGATGATAAGTTTGAGCATGCCTTCGAAGACATCAAGCATTACCTGATTACATCATCGATTCTAGTAGTCCTTATTACGGTCATATTGCTCATACTTTACATTACTACATTAGATGATTCCCTTGGTGCTTTGTTGGCCCAAGCCAATGACAAAGGGAAGAAAAATGCAGTCCACTGCCTTAGCCATCATCTAATCCGTACTGAGGCTAATTATCTACCCATCGAGTGGCATAGCCTAGCTTTGATCTTTACATCCCAAAAGCTACAACACTACATGCTTCCTCATAAGGTGAACTTAATCTCTAGGATCAATCCATTATAGTATCTCATGACCTGACTGACACTATCTGGATGGTTAGCATGATGGTCCATGATCCTCTTGCAGTTTGACAATACCTTTGTACCCCTCTATGTGATGAAAGGATAATCGCCAGTAGATTTCTTAGCATCACACACACTTCCTATTGACTCTCCGCTTAATTATTTTCTCTGATGCATAAATCATGAATTTAGAGGATACTAGCATTCACCACTGGGAGATATACTTTGATGGTACAGCTTCCCCTCAAAGCAGAGAAGAACCATAATCTACTACTCCATGAAAGGTAGGGGAAGGAATAGTTCTCTTAACTCTAGAATGCGAAGTGATGTGATTCTCATATCATCTGTACAATCCTTGCACCAACAATGAAGCTGAATATGATGCTCTGATTTTCGGTCTAGAGTTAGCCATTACTCTAAGCATCTAGAACATTAATATCTTTGGGGATTCTCAGTTCGTTATCAACCAAATCATTGGGTCCTATAAGGTTATAAAGCCCAAGCTCCATCACTACCATAAGTACACCATAGAGTTGTTGGCCCAAATCCCAAAGGTTACCATTTATAAGATTCCACAAGAGAATGCTATAGCATATTCTTTAAACAAGTTTGCCAAGGAGTTGGCATGTCCGAAGGATGAGTTCATATCGATAATAGTCCAAAATAGACAAGTCTTATCCCTTATTTATATTGAACTCATCAAAAAGTACACTCTTGAAGGGGAGGTTGCCATTTCCAAGAAGGACAAAGAGTTAGATTAGAGGCAACCATTCATGGATTACATAATAAAGGTAAACTACCTCAAGAGAAGTCCCAAGCTTATGAGATAAGCCAGATAGCACTTTCCTACACTCTTCTGGATGGTGTCTTGTATCGGCAATCTTTCGATCATATGTGGTTATGTTGTTTAGACAAGCATGAAACCCGTAAGATGGTGACTAGGTACATTATTGGGGATTAGCTAACCAATTGTCTCGAAGATGAAAGCCAAGATCAAGAGACTATGATACTATTGGCGTCGATGATCATATATGGCTGGCGTCAAATACGGTATGATCCTCCTCCAACCACCCAACATTCTACATCCTATATTGGCTTTATGTCCATTCGAGTGTTGGGCGTACCAACATAGTGGTTCTGATTGATCCTCTTTCTTTCAATGTTCATCAGTTCATCTTAGTTGCTAGTGACTACTTTTCCAAATGGGTGAAGGAGATTCTATTTAGAGAGGTCACAACTCTGCATGTGCTACAATTTTTTAGGAACCATATCGTACATAGGTTCATAGTGCCTCAAAAAATTGTATCTAATAATGGTACTACATTAAATAGCTCATAGATCATCAAATTTGCCCAAAGACACAACATAGATTGGAGATATTCTATCAACAACTACCCGATGGAAAATGTCTTAGCAGAAGCCTTCAACAAATCTCTCATCCAAGTACTAAAGAAGACACTCGACAACGACAACCAACAGTGGCATGAGCAGTTAGTTGAAGCCTCGTGGGCCTACTGCACCACATATAGAATTCCAACTCAGTCTACTTCTTTATCCTTAGTGTATGGGTATGAATCCATTCTTCCGTTAGAAGTCCAACTCGCATCACTAAAGATAGCTATGGGTAGCAAGATCATAATAGTAAGAGCACAGTTTGCTTGTGAGCATACCAAAACCTTGAGTTGTACAAAGCTAAAATGATTCAAGCTCACAACAAGTTGGTCCATCCTAGAGCTTTTCATGTTGGAGAGCTTATTTTAGTTCTAAGGAGACCAATTGTTCCCCGTCGTAAGATGAGAGGCAAGTTTGAATCCACTTGGGAAGGCCCTTTTTCCATAGGGAAGGCCTACCAAGAAGGATTTTGTCAGCTTATTAATCATAAGGGAGAGCGCCCAATGCATCCAATCAATGAGCTCTATCTAAAAAAATATTATAAGTCAGGTTTAAAAATAATCATTATCAATGAAAATTTCATTTTGAAGTTAATCTCTTCCATGTTGAAGGTATTCTTATTTGCAAATCCTCCATGATGTGTTTAGGGTAAGTGTAAGGAACCCAAGCGACATCGTATCCTTCATCGACACAACACAAACACAAACTAGACACAAACATATAAAACAAGCACATATTTTTTTTTATTTGGGCTACTCTTAGTTGAGGTAATGCCCCCAGTGGCACTCACTCAGTAGCTACTCTAGGTTGGGCTGACGTGCTACCCTGCTAGTGTGTGACTCTAGTGGTCTTCTTGCTTTGGAGGATGTAAGTATACTACACTTTCCTTCCTTACCTGGCCACTACACATCGATGAGCTCATTGTTCATTTGTTAGGCCTTACTACATGGCCGGCAAGCTACCTCATTTTTGCTTCATTTAAGAGGATGTGAGTCTATTGCGCTTTCATCTTGGATTAGTCTTTATGCACCTACTAGGTTGAGTATATTTGAGGTTTAGGATAAGTCCCCTAGCGGCTCCTTCCCTCTTGACTACTTCAAGTCTGGGTCTTGTCCTTCCTCGGGGCTCCCCACTTAGTAGTCACTCTAGGTCAAATAACATCTAACCCATTGATGACAGACTATCTTGATGATCAGTTCTGCTTGAAAAGTTGTAAGCTTACATTCTTTCATTCTAGATTAGTCATTGCAGATCAATGGGCACCTTAGGTTGGTTGGTTCTCACTATGCTGATGGATACACCACTCATGCTGATGGATACACCTTAGGTTGGTTGGTTCTTGCACCTTAGGATTCACCACTCATGGTAGATGTAAGTCTGCTATGCTTTCTCCTTGAGTTGTCCACCGTACACCTATAGGCTTTATTTTCCATGGCTCAAGATAAGGCCCCTAGCAGAACCTCCCCTATGGGCACTATATTTGGATCACATCCTTTACGACCCCATTTAGACACTACCCGGGTTACGATTAGATTGAACAGTTCCCCTTTCCTAGAAACCACCCCTGTGGTTGGAGAGTCCATCCTATGGATTTGCATATTCTTCCTTGGTCCACCAAAACTGAGATAGGTAAAGGCTGACATAGCCCTTTTCAGTGTGGTTCCTCACACACCAACAAGGTCCACACAAACATATAAATAAAATATATATTCACTTGAGGATTAGGACGACCCGCCCCCCTAGCAGTACCTTTTCCTAAGCAAGTATCTTATCTTTAGGGCTGTGTCAGCAAAACTCCCTATATGAATTATTTGACTACTCTTTAGTTGATATAAGTCCCTAATGGAATTCACTCAGCAGTCACCTCTAAGTCAGGTTTGATTTGTTGTGCTACTAATAGGTCACCCTAACGATTGTTCCCTGCTTTAGAAGATGTAAGTCTACTACGCCTTTTTCCTAGCATAGGCATTGCACACAGAAAGGCAACCCCTTATGTTGGCTAGCTCTACCCCATGACTACTAGTCCCTTTGGATTTGTAAATCTGAGATAGGATAAGTCCAATATAGCCCCTTCTCAGTGGGTCTATCACACACAAGCATGGTCCATAAATTAAATCTATTAAATTTGATTGAGCTCACATCCCCAGCGGATGTTCCCTCAATTTGAAATCAAACTAAACCAAACAAATAATATCAAATCACATAAAATTAAGATAAAATTAATTGTGACTACTTTTTTGTTGACATAAGTCCCCAGCAACATTCACTCAGTAGTCGGTGTAGGTTAGGTTCGATTTGTTGTGCATTTAACATATCACCCTAGTGGTGGTTCCTCGCTTTAGAAGATGTAAGTCTACTACACCTTTTTCTTGGCACAGCTGTTGTACAATGAAAGGAAACCCCTTAGGTTGGCTTGCTCTTCCCCGTAGCCGGTAGACTATCCCTTTGGATTTGTAAACTTAAGGTAGGTCAAGGTTGATATATCCCCTTCTTAGTGGGTCCATCATACCGGTCCATACATTAACTCAGAAATTAAACCCAATCGATTTTCCTAGTGAGTTAAATTACACACTTCTCCCTAGTGGAGCCCCAAATCATATATAAATAAGTCAAGCAAATAAATCAAATTCAAAACCTACCTCTCTAGTGGAACCAAATTAAACTAACTCTCCCAGTAGAGTCTAAATCAATGAAATCCAACCAAACTCTTATCCCAAGCGGATACATCCCCAAATAAATCTATGAAATCAAACTCAAATCCCAATCCCTAAATTTCTGAACCTTGGTGGAAGGTTCATATACTCGATCCCCAATGAGCCCATATCTCTCTAGATATGCCTCCACATCAATTAAAATAAAACAAATTAAAGTCGATTCGATCTTAATCCTTGGTGGATTATAGATTCTTATCCCAGCGGATCTTCTTTCCACAAATCATATAATCAAATCAAATTCCATCCTTATCCCCAACATATTTTCTTCTTGTATGGCCTCGATAAAGACCCCTCACATGTCATGTCCAATGCATGTATGATCCCCTAGCGGATATCCGTCCATGTCCATCACATGGAATTCTCATAAAATCTTATTTCTTCTCTTATGCACACCTTTAATACTTCAGCCAAAATCCTAACAATGTGTTTGTTCAAATTACATCACCTTAACATTGTAATCAAGATTTTATGATTTATGATGGTGCAAGCTCAAACTAACTATACAATATTATGCTAAACATATTTTAGCATGAATTAACACACTATATTATATTAAAATATATGATGTTATATTATAATTTGTATTAATATAATATATTGTCTAACATTACACCTCATTAGAATCACTTAAAATGAACAAATAACAAAATTTTCTCAAAATATGAATAATGTTCATTTTGGATGTAAAATTATAGTTTTTCTATTAGAAATGGTACAAAATAACATAATTTTGGTGTTGCTTCTTAATGTGTGCCATAAATTTGGCCAAAGTCTTCCATCTCAACCTTTAAATTAATATTTTTGTGAGTTTTGAACCAATGTATTATAAAAAAGTAAAACATACTAAAATGTACAATAACTTTTAGTAACACACCACCACATTCATATATATGTGAAGTTATATTGTTAAGTACATTATATTTTTTATGTGCTTTCATATAATATATTATCTTACATTACACCTTAAAATGAATCACTTTAAGCAAAAAAATTATAAAATTTGGTTGAAAACTGAACAGTTATTTTGGATGCAAAAGTCTATTTTTTTTTTATTAAATGACACACCATAGCACACCCTCAATGATGTTCCTTAAATCTTACCTTAAATTTGGCCAAATCCCATCATCTCAGCTTATAAATCAATATTTTTATGAATTATACTAGTACAAACTCTACTACATCATACTATAACAAACTAAAATATGTTAAACTAATGCATGATGCTACACTATATTATGTCATTCTATATTATAATACACTATAACAAATTATATTATATTATATTGCATATCACATCACAAGAAATTGCTTAAAATAAAAAATCATAAAATTAGTCTAAAAGAAAAAAAGTATATATTTTAGTTGCATCGCTTACATCTTTTAAATTGAAACAATATATTATGATGCCATGATATACCAATTATGAAATTAGTCTAAAGAATAAAAAACTATATATTTTAGTCATATCGTTTACATATTTTAAATTGAAATAATATATTATGATGCCATGATATACCAATTATGAATTTGGTCAAATTCCATCATTTTAAAGTCTAAATCAACATTTTTATAAATAATGCTAGTGTAAGCTCGACTATATGATTGTAAAATACTAAAAGAATTTAAAATGCATAGAACATATATTATGATATATGATGCAATACAATGTTACAATATATGATATTAATTTTGAAAAATCTTACTTTTTAGACTACAAGTGGCATAGCACACCTTTGGTACTACAACCTAATTCCCACTTCAAATTTAACAAATTTCATTATCTTATCTTATTTATTAAATCAATATTTTTATTATTTATAATAAAATAGAATATAGGGCACAATAAACACTACCATTGCCGGTCCCAAGTCCGGATGCAAAAAGTGGAGGGTTGCATTTGGTAGTCGACAGCAAGCATAAAATTTGTTGAAATAATCATGACATGAATCCATTAAATCATTGTGTTAATGTTAGGGTGTCCCCTGGAAGCGACGCATTGTATGGCTTGAATACAGTGAAAAATGTGCTAGTGCACGGTGCGTGCGATTAAATAAGCAAGGGTTCCCACATTATGGATGGATGGGCAAAGAAGTTAGTCCATGAAACTAGAATTAGGATAGGATCTTGGAATATAGGTACTCTTACAGGTAAATTAATGGAATTAGTAGATATTATGGTTCATAGAAAGATAAATATTTTATGTGTTCAAGAAACTAAATGGGTTGGTGAGAGAGGCCAAGGAGATTGATAGTTTAGGTTTTAAACTTTGAGGTAAAAATTGAACTAAAAGAAATAGTAGGTGTGATTATAGATAAAAGTTTGAAGCATAATGTTATAAGTATTAATAGATATGGAGATAGAATTATAGCTCTAAAGATTATTATTGATACTAAGATTATTAATGTTATAAGCGTCTATGCTCCTCAAGTAGGTTTGGAGGTAAGCCCCAAAGAAAAATTTTGGAATGAATTAGAGCGATTAATACAAAAGATACCTCTTGAAGAAAAAATATTTATTGGGGGAGATTTAAATAGACATGTTGGTAGAGTGGTAGAAGATTTTAAAAGTATTCATGGTGGTTATGGATTTGGAGTGACTAATGAAGAAGGTAGGACTATATTAGATTTTCCTTAGCTTATGATTTTGTAGTTGCTAATACCTTATTTAAGAAAAGAGATAAACATATTATTACTTATAAAAAACACAGATTGATTATTTTCTGATAAGAAAAATAGATTGTTTAGATTGTAAAGATTGTAAGGTCATTCCAAGTGAAATTTTAAGTACCCAACATCGACTATTAGTTTTAGATTTTAAGATGAAAGGTTGTAAGAGAAAAAATAAACTAAATTATTGTCCTAGGATTATAAAGGGACACTTAAAGAACACAAATAAAAATATTTTTAAGAGCAAGCTACAAGAAATTAGAATTTGGGATGTTCATAAGGAAGCTAACGTTATGTGGGAAAAAATATCAAGTGAAATTAAGCAAGTTGCTAAAGATGTGCTTGGAGAATCAAAAGGAAAAGCTTCTTTTAATAAGAATAGTTGGTGGTGAAGTCAGAGTGTGCAAGAAAAGATAAGAATAATAAGCATTGTTATAAAACTTGGTTTAGATATAAAAATTCAAAGAATTGGGAAAGATATAAAGTGGCTTGTAGAGATTCTAAGAAAGCAATATATGATGCAAAAAAATTAGCTTTTAGTGATTTATACAATAGATTAGATACCAAAGAAGGTGAAAGATGTATGTATAAGTTAGCCAACCAAAGAGATAGGAGAAGTAAAGACATAGTTCAAGTAAGGGGTATTAAGGATGAAAATAATAAAGTGCTTTTCTTAGAAAAAGATATTGAAAATAGGTGGATGAGGTATTTTGATAAACTTTTCAATGAAGGATCTGAAAGTATGATTGATTTTAGAAACCTTAATACCCTAAATAAAAATAGAGAATTTCATTTCTATCACCGTATTAGTAAATCTAAAATTAGTGAAGCTTTAAAGAAAATGAAATGTGGAAAAGCAGTAGGACCGGATAATATTCCAATAGATGTGTGGAAATGTTTAGGAGATCAAGGAATTTCTTGGCTTATAAATCTTTTTAATGTTATTTTTAAGACTAAAAAGATGCCAGATGAGTGGAGAAAGAGTTTGTTGGTTCCTATATTTAAGAATAAATGTGAAGCACAAGAGTGTGCAAATTATAGAGGAATTAAGTTAATGTGCCATACATTAAAATTATGGGAGAGAGTAATTGAGCATAGGTTACGATGTGATACAGAAGTTTCTCAATCAGTTTGGTTTCATGCAATGTAGATCTACTATGGATGCTATACATTTGTTAAGAGGTTTGATGGAGAAGCATAGAAAAAGTAAGAAGGATCTACATATGATATTTATTGATTTAGAGAAAGCTTATTAAAGTCTCAAGAGATGTTCTTTGGAGAGTTCTAGAACAGAAAGGAGTTAATATTGGTTATATTCAAGTCATTAAGGATATGTATACTAGAGTTATTACTTGTGTCCAAACACAAGGAGGATTGACAAAATATTTTCCTATTTCAGTTGGATTACATCAAGGATCAACATTAAGCCCTTATCTTTTTTACTTTAGTTATGGATGTTCTTACGAGGCATTTACAAGAAGATGTACCTTGGTGTATGCTTTTTGTTGATGAAATTCTTCTTATTGATAAGACTAGAGAGGGAGTCTAACAGAAACTTGAATTATGGAGGTCAACTTTAGAGTCTAAGGGTTTTTATTTAAGTAGATCTAAAATTGAATATATGGAGTGTAATTTTAGTTGTAGAAGTTTTAGTGATAGTGTTGTGACTTTAGGTGATCAAGTCATTAATAAAGTGGCGATTGAATATTTAGGCTCTATTGTTCAAAATGATGGTGAAATAGATGGAGATGTTATTAGTAGAATTCAAGTTGGATGGTTGAAGTGGAGGAATGCATCGGCCTATTATGTGATAGAAAAGTTCCACTTAAACTTAAGGAAAATTTTATAAGATGGTGGTAAGACAATGACTTATGGTGAATGTTGGCCAATAAGAGAAGCATAAGACAAAGTTAAGTGTTACAGAGATGAGGATGCTTAGGTGGATGAGTGGCTTTACTCTTAGAGATAGAATGCAAAAATAGTATGTTAGGGAAAAAGTTGGAGTAGCTCAGTGGTAGATAAGATTAGGGAGAGGAGATGGTTTGGCCACATAAAGCGTCGGGTCCGATGATTAGGAGAGTAGATGCATTAGATTTGCCTTATGTTAAGAAAGGTAGAGGTAGACCTAAAAAGACTTGGTTAAGATGTATAAAAATGATCTTAGTATACTTGAATTAAATGAGAATTTTATACATAATAGGATACATTGGAGACAAAGGATTCATGTAACCGACCCCACCTAATGGGATTAAGGGTTGTTGTTGTTGTTGATGTAGACTATAGGGCACAATACCATAAAAAACTAAAACATTTTAAAACATCTTATAACATTCAAAAACACATCACTACATGCTCAAATACATGATGCTATATTATACTATAATATATGGTATTATAATATGATTTAAGGTTAGGGTTTAGGGTATTCAAATCTCTAATAGTCAAGGGAAAGTATCTTAAAGATATTTTATTTGGCTACCATAACTATGTTAGGATTGGGTCATTCTTTAGATCTACTCCTAATGACATCTTTACTCAAGGCTTAGGGTTTAGGGTTTATGGTTAAAGTTTTGGGCTAATTTAGGGTTTAAGGTTTAGGGCTAGTTTAGGGTTTCAGATTTAGAGTTTAGGGTTTAGGTTTGTAGGTTTTAGGGATTAGGTTTTAGGGTTTTAGGGTTTAGGTTTTAAGGTTTAGGGTTTATTATTTTACAGTTTAGGGTTTAGGATTTAGGGTTTAAGGTTTAAAGTTTAGAATTTAAGGTTTAGGGTTTTGGTTTTAGGTTTAGGGTTTAATGTTTAGGGTTTAGGGTTTTTAAGATTTAGGGTTTAGGGTTTAAGTTTTAAGTTTTAGGTATAGGGTTTAAGTTTAAGTTTATGGTTTAGTGTTTAGGGTTTAGGGTTTAAGGTTTTTTTTTTAAATTTTTAACAGAGAACAAATTCATATTCGACATATTTTCTTTTTGATTTCATTAACCAAGTAGCAGCACAAGTTTTCTAAGACACAAGCACAGACATAGATAAAAAATGAGCTACTCATAGAGAAAATAAAAAAACCTAGATAAGTAGAACTATCTCTACTATAAAGACATAATTTTGTAAGCAGCAGATCAAATTGACTCTTCTTCAATTTCTCTAGTTCCCACAAAACCACCCCCGCCTCTCGAGTAGTGAGATCCGCCATCATATCTCGGATGTCTCCCTCTACCACCACCATGGCTATAACCTTCATTGCTCCTTCCGCATCCATAACCTCCATTATTTCGAGCACCACCTCCATATCCACCAGCACCTCCAGATCCCCCACCATCACTATGATAATCGCTGCGTCGACCTTCGCCTCCATTGCCAAATCTAGATTGAGCCTAGTGGACGGTGATGTTCATGTCATCAAGCTTTTATCCATTCTTAGGGTTTAGGGTTTAGTGTTAGTTTGGGGTTTACTATTTGGGGTTTAGGGTTTAGGGTTTAGGGATTAGGGTTTACGATATAGGTTTTAAGGTTTAGGGTTTTAGGATTTAGGGGTTTAGGGTTTAGATATAGGGCTTAAAGTTTAGGGTTTAGGGTTTAGGGTTTAGGGATTAGGGTTTTAGGGTTCATGGTTTAAGGTTTAGGGTTGTAGTTTAGGGTTTAGGGTTTAGGTTTTATTTTAGGGTTTAGGGTTTAGGGTTTAGGGTCTAGGGTTTAGGGTTTAGGATTTAAGGTTTAGGGTTGCTTTTTTAAAATTAAGTAAACTGATAGGTTTATGTTTACTTAGTTTATTTAGTTTATTTTTTATTTATTTGAGTTTATTTTATTTTTTTTATTATTTAAGTTTATTTTTTCTTTTTTATTTATTTTAGGTTTATTTATTTTAGTTTAGGTTTTTTATCTTAGTTCATTTTTTAGGTTTAGGTTTATTTTTTAGTTGAGTTTTATTTTTATTTTATTTATTAGGTTTATGTTTTATTTTTTATTTTTAGGTTTAGGTTTAGGTTATTGGTTTTTATTTTAGTTTTATTTTTAAGATTTATTTTTTATTTTAGGTTTAGTTTATTTTTAGTTTAGGTTTAGGTTCAAGTTTAGTTTATTTAGGTTTAGGTTTAGGTTTTATTAATTTTAGTTTAGCTTATTTTAGTTTAGTGGTTTTATTTTTATTTTTTTATTTTTTAGGTTTTTTATTTTTTTTTGGTTTATTTATGTTTATTTAGTTTTATTTTATTTTACTTTTTAGTTTATTTTAGTTTTATTTAGGTTTTATTCTTAGTTTATATTTATTTTAGTTTAGTTTAGTTTTATTTTATTTTATTTTATTTTAGGTTTATTTATATTTAGGATTTAGTTTATTTAGTTTAGGTTTTATTTATTTTAGGTTTTAGGTTTAGGTTTAGGTTTTATTTTTAGGGTTTATATTTGTTTAGGTTTAGGGTTTAGTTTAGGTTTATATTTTAGGGTTTAGGTTTTTAGGTTTTTGGATTTATAGTTTAGGGTTTAGGTTTTAGGGTTTAAGTTTAGGTTTAAAGGTTGGTTTAGGTTTAAGTTTAGGTTTTAGTTTTAAGGGTTTAGGTTTAGTTTATAGTTTAGAGTTTAGGTTTAGGTTTAGGGTTTAAAGTTTAGGGTTTAGGGTTTAGTTTATTTAGGTTAGGGTTTAAAAGTTTTAGTTTAGGTTTAGGTTTGTAGGGTTTAGATTAGGGTTTAGTTTATAGTTGGTTTTAGTTTTTTTTAGTAAATTTAGTAGGTTTAGGTTTATTTAGTTTATTTATTATTTATTTTACTTTATTTTATTTTTTAATTTTATTTAGATTTATTTTTTATTTTCATTTAATTTAGTTTATTTATTTTAGGTTTATTCAGCCTAGGGCTTGTGGCCTAGGGTTGTACTGCTTCAGTGGTTTGGCCTAGCTTCTTTTAGGCTTCAGGTCTGGGGTTTCAGACAGGGTTTAGGGTTGTAAGATTAGGGTTTAGGGTTTATGGTTGGTTTTAGGGTTTTTTTTAAATTAAGTAAACAAGTAGGTTTAGGTTTATTTAGTTTATTTATTATTTATTTTACTTTATTTTATTTTTTATTTTTATTTAGATTTATTTTTTATTTTCATTTAATTTAGTTTATTTATTTTAGGTTTATTCATTTTAATTTAGGTTTTTTATTTTAGTTTATTTTTTAAGTTTAGGTTTAGGTTTATGTTTATTTTTTAGTCTAGTTTTATTTTTTGTTTATTTTTTAGGTTTTAGTTTTATTTTTTATTTTTATGTTTAGGTTTAAGTTCTTCTTTTATTTTTTTTTAGGTTTAGGTTTTAGGTTTTTATTTTAGGTTTATTTTTAGGTTTTACTTTTCAATTTAAGTTTTGGTTTAATTTTAATTTATTTTTTTTATTTAGTTTAGGATTTAGGTTTAGGTTTAGTTTTATTTTTTTTAGTTTAGTTTATTTAAGTTTAGGTTTGAGTTTATTTTATTTTGTTTATTTATGTTTAGGTTTTCTTTTAGTTTTGGATTTAGGATTTTTTTTTCTTTTTAGCATTTAGTTTTAGGTTTATTTTTTCAGTTTAGGTATTTATTTAGTTTTTACTTGATTTTCTTTTAGGTTTATTTTATTTTATTTAGTTAGTTTATTTTTTAGGTTCATTTTATTTTATTTTAATTTAGGTTTTATTTATTTTATTTTAGTTTTGTTTCTTTTATTTATTATATTTACAGTTTAGGTTTAAGTTTAGGTTTAGGTTTAGGTTTAATTTATGTTTTATTATATTTTATTTTAAAATTTAGGTTTAGGTTTATTTTATTTTATTTTAGGTTTTATTTAGTTTATACCAGGTTTTTAGGTTTGTAGGGTTTGGAGTTTGATTTAAGGTTTAAGATTTTGGTTTATGGCTCAGTGGCTTGGGGTTTAGATTTAGTTTTGGATTTGTGATTTTAAGGTTTTAGGATTTAGGGTTTAGGTTTAGGCTCAGGGCCTGGGGCCCAGGTTAGTCAGGTTAAGGTCAGCTTTTATTTTAAAGGTTAGTATTTGGTTTATAGTTTAGGAGTTCTAGTGGTTAGGCCTGGTGGTTTAGTGGTTTAGGGTTGGCTAGGTTAGCCTAGTGTTATAGTAGTGTTTTTAGGCTCAGGGTTATTTAGTAGTGCTAGGTTATTTGTGGTTGAGAGTTTAGGGTTTGTTTAGTTTAGGGTTTAGGGTTTATTTAAGATTTTTTTAAAAGCAAACCAAGTATGTTTAGATTTATTTAGTTTATTTTATATTTATTTTAGTTTATTAGATTTTATTTTTATTTTTATTTAGGTTTATTTTTTTATTTAGTTTAGTTTACTTATTTTAGTTTAGGTTTTATTTTAATTTTATTATTTGATTTAGGTTTATTTTATTTTTAGTTTTTCTATTTTTTCATTTTGATTTTTTATTTTTAGGAATAGTTTAGGTTTTTATTTTATTTTTTTTGGTTTAGGTTTTAGGTTTTTATTTTAAGTTTATTTTTAGGATTTATTTTTTAGTTTAGGTTTACGTTTACTTTTAGTTTATTTATTTTATTTAGTTTAGCATTTAGGTTTAGGTTTAGGTTTTATTTATATTAGTTTAGTTTATTTTAGTTTAGGTTTAGGTTTATTTTATTTTGTTTATTATAGGTTTAGGTTTTATGAGGTTTTAAGTTTTTTTTTAAGTTTTTTATTTTATTTAGGTTTTTAGGTTTATTTATTTTTAGTTTAGTTTAGGTTTTATTTATTTTATTCTTTTACATCTTATTTTATTATTTTATTTTTACATTTTTTGTAGGTTTAAGGTTTTATTTTATTTTATTTTATTATTTAATAGCTCAGTTTAATTATTTATTTAGTTATTTAGCCTTTAGTTCAGTCAGTTTAAGTTGTGAGTGAGGCCTGGGTTTAGAGTCAGGTGTTTTAGGGCCCAGGATTTAGGCCCAGGGTCAGTTAGGTATAATATTTTAGCCCAGCCTTCAGACCCAGTGAGTTATTTTAGGATCCAAGCCCAGTGGATTTAGTTTGGTCATTAAGTTTAGGCCCAGTTCAGTGGCCTTTTAGGTTTAGCCCAGTTTAGTTTAGGCTCAGTGGTAAGTTTAGGTCAGTTTAGGCTCAGTTTCAGATTCAGTAAGTTTAGGGCCTTTAGGGTCAGTTTAGGGCTCAGGGGTTTTCAGAGTTTGGGGTCAGGGGCCTGGGGCCCATTCAGTTTAGGGTCAGCACAGTGGTTTGTGGTAGGGTCATTTAGTATAGTGGATGGTAGAGTCAGTTTAGGGTGTTTAGGGTTATAGGTTTAGGTCAGGGTAGTTTAGGTTAGGGGGGGTCAGAGTTAGGTCATTGTGGTGAGAGTGTGGTAGTATTTAAGATGGAGTGAGGTTTTTAAAACCAAGATGTTAGATTTATTTAAATTTTATTTATTTATTTATTTATTTATTAGATTTATTTTATTTTATTTAGTTTATTTTATTTTTATTTAGTTTAGTTTACTTATTTTAGTTTAGGTTTTTTTATTTTAGTTTATTATTTGGGTTTAGGTTTATGTTTATGCTTATTTTTTAGTTTTTTTTTTCTATTTTTTTCATTTTGGTTTGATTTTTTATTTTTAGGAATAGTTTAGGTTTTTATTTTATTTTTTTTGGTTTAGGTTTTAGGTTTTTATTTTAGGTTTATTTTTAGGATTTATTTTTAGTTTATTCGTTTACTTTTAGTTTATTTATTTAGTTTAGATTTAGGTTTAGGTTTTGGTATTTATTTATATTTAGTTTATTTTAGTTTAGGTTTATTTTATTTATTTTTATAGGTTTAGTTTTAGTTGAGTGTTTAAGTTTTTTTAGGTTTAAGTATTTTATTTTAGGTTTTAGGTTTATTTATTTTTTAGTTTAGTTAGGTTTTATTTATTTATTTTACATCTTATTTTTTATTATTTTATTTTTTTACATTTTGGTTTAAGTGTAGGTTTAAGTTTAGGTTTTTATTTTATTTTATTTTATTATTTAATTTAGGTTTAGGTTTTTTAATTATTTTATTTTTAGGTTTTATTTAGTTTAGTTTAGGTCTTAGGTTTTACGCCTGTGTTTGGTTTGGGTAGGGTTTAGAGTTTAAGGTTTAGGGTTTGTGGTTTAGGATCTTTAGGTTTAGGCTCAGTGGATTTATAACCCATGGTTTCCTAGTTTAGACCTGTGGGTTAAGGGTTTGAGGGTTTGTGGTTAGGTCAAAGTGGCCTGGTCAGCCTTAGTCAGTGGCTCAGATTTAGGCTCAGGGCTGTGGCCTTTAGGGCCTGGTGGCTCAGGGTTTAGCTCAGTGGTAGAGTCAGGTTTATGGTTTAGGGTAGATTTGGGTTTAGGTAGTTTTAGTTTGGGTTTATATAGGGTTTTGGTGGGTGGTGGTTGGCTCACTTTACGATTCCACAATTAGTTTTGTTTTGGTAGGGTTTAATGTTTAGGGTTTTAAATTAAGCAAAAAAAAGAGTTTAGTTTATTTAGTGTTTTACATTTTTATTTTAATTTATGTTAATTTTTTATTTTTATTTTATTTAGTTTATTTATTTTTATTTAGGCTTTTTAATTTAGTTTACTTTTTTATGTTTAGGTTTAGATTTAAGTTTATTTTTTATTCTAGTTTTATTTTTAATTTATTTTTTATGTATATGTTTTATTTTAATTTTTTAGGTTTCAATTTTTATTTAGTTTTTATTTTATTTTATTTTAAGTTTATTTTATTTTTATTTTACATTTAGTTTTTTTATTTAGGTTTCTTATTATAATGTTTATTTTATTTATCTAGTTAAGTTTAGGTTTTTGTTATATTTTATTTTTACGTTTACGTTTAGGTTTAGGTTTAGGTTTTGGGTTTAGTTTAGGCTTTTATTTTATTTTATTTTATTTATTTTTTTAGGTTTACATTTTTATGATTTATTTATTTTTAAGTTTTATTTAGTTTAGGTTTAGGTTTTTAGGGTTTAAGGTTTAGTATTTAGGGTTTGGGGTTTAGGGTTTAGGGTGTGGTCAGTAGGTTTAGGGTTTAGGGTTTAGGATTGAGTTTAGTTTTAGCCAGTTTTGTGGTTTGGTTTAGGTTTAGGTTGTGGTTTAGGGTTTTAAGGTTTAGGGTTTATGACTGTAGGTTTAGGGTTCAGATTTTAGGGTTTAGGTTTAGTTTTATTGTTTAGGATTTAGGGTTTAGGGATAGGTTTTTTTTAAAAAAAAATTAGTAAACTCGTAGGTTTATGTTTATTTATTTTATTTTTTATTTATTTTAACTTTTTTTTTATTTATGTTTATTTTTTATTTAGTTTAGTTTAATTATTTTGGATTTATTTATTTTAGTTTAGGTTTTTTATTTTAGTTTATTTTCTAGGTTTAGGTTTAGGTTTATTTTTTAATTTAGTTTTTTTTTAGGTCTAGGTTTTATTTTTTATTTTTATGTTTAGGTTTAGGTTTTTTTTATTCTTTTAGTCTTAAGTTTTAGTTTTTTATTTTAGATTTATTTTTACATTTTATTTTTTAGTTTAGTTTAGGTTTTTATGTATTTTATTTTAGTTTACTTTTTATTTTTTTCATTTATTTTCTCTGTAGGTTTAGGTTTAGATTTTAGTTTTAAGTTTTTATTTTATTTATTTTATTTTTAGGTTTCACTTAGTTTAGGTTTAGGATTTTAGCTTTTTAGGGTTTAGGGTTTATGGTTTAGGTTTAAGGTTTAGGGTTTAGTTGGGGTTAGGGTTTATGGTTTTTTGGTTTTAGAGTTTAGAGTTTAAGTTTTGTTCTGTGGGTCAGGTTTGGGTTTAGAGTTTTTAGGTTTTAGGGTTTAGGTTTTAGGTCTAGTGTTTAGGATTTAGTTTAGGGTTTAGGGTTTCTAGTGTTTTTTTAATAGAGAAGAAATTCAAATTCAGCATTTCTTCTTTTTGATTTCATCAACCAAATAACACACCAAGTTTTCTATGACATAAGTGATGACATAGATAAGAAATGAGCACGCATAGAGCAAATCAAAAACCCTAGATAACTAGAACTGTCTCTACTATAAAGACACGGTTTCATAAGTAGCAGATCGGATTAACCATTCTTCATTTTCTCTAGTTCCAATCAGAACCACCCAAGCCTCTCGAGTAGTAGGATCCACCATCATATCCTATATCTCTCCTTACCACCACCACAAGAATCTTCATACCTCCATAACCACCACCACCCACCACCTCCATATCCACCAGCACCTCCAGATACCCCACCGATAACCGCGCTCCATTATCACCTCTAGCTGATCTAGATCGAGCTTGGTTGATGGTGTTCTGCCAAGGCGCCCATTATTAGGGTTTAGATTTATTATTTTTTAGGGTTTAGGTTTATTTTTAATTTATTTAGTTACTTTAGATTTAGGTTTAGGGTTTGGGGTTTGGGGTTTAGGGTTAGGGTTTAGGGTTTAGGGTTTAGATTCTATGGTTTAGGGTGTAGGCTTTTAGGGTTTATGCTTTTAGGGATTACGGTTTAGGGTTAGGGTTTAGGGTTTATGGTTTAGGGTTTATGGTGTGGTGTTTAGGCTTTAGGGTTTATGGTTTTGAAGGTTTAGGGTTAGTTTATGGTTTTTTTTTGGGAAACCCCATATAGGGGTATTTTATTGCCACAAAAAGAGGGTTACAAGGTCCTTAAAGGGGATAAACTCCAGAACTACTGCTCAAAGATCTACAATCAGCCTAGGGAGTAAATCAGCTATTTATGTACAGCCAAAAGCAAAAAAAGAAATAAAGCAAGCAAAAGATACAAATTGATTAACATAAGAAGCCAATGGAAGATTATGGCCAATGCTCTGCAGGATGTGAGAATGCATGAGACTATGGGGCAAACCTGCAAGAGGACAAAAGAGAAGCACCTGCAAAATTGTAGACAGAAAGAAGTTAGAGAAGTTAAGACAAAATGATAACGAAAATAGCATAATCTAAGAATGATAAGAAAGAAGTGTGATAGATAAGGCTCGTGCTCACACACCAAGTTGTGATGCAAATATGAGCATCCAAACTTCAGCAAAAGGGTTACATCACAAGAGTTACTACCAAACCAAAAGATAGTGAAATCATCACAGCCATTATAGCCAACAAACCTATATAACAGCCATTTGAGGAAGATCTTTTTAGCCTTATTTCCTGCAAACATAAGCAAAGCCGTATACTGAGTAGAACAAAGAGCAGCAAAGAGCAGAATGGATAAGAGGATCCCATGCAAAATATATGTCATCATATTAAGCCCCATGGCATGATAATCCCAACACAAATGAAAGAAAGCCATCATTTTTAGGTCAACCATAATTTTAACCAGATCTAAGGGTTTAATGAGACCAGCAAGAAGACCCACCACAGGGAAACAATAGAAAAGGTCAGGCAAAGGTAAGAAGAAATAAAAGATGAGATGTAATACTTGCTGAAATCTAGCCAGGCAAATACAAAAGCATGGTATTAACTCCATCCCAAATGTATATGAAAATAATAAATATACAGTCTTGGTAAACAGCCCAGTAAACAATCCATGGGTATTTCCCAGAAAAGGAAGTCCAATGAATGTAAGTAATGCAGATGTTAATAACCTCCTTCTTGCAGAAGTTAGAAACTAGCAAGTGTAAAGGAAGACAGCATACCCCCAACCCAAATTACCACAGGAATTGTAGAAGTCTATCAGAGAAGAGATGGGAATACAGCAGCAGATTAGAAGAAACAGGTAAAGGGCTACTCCCCACCACAAATAATTCCAATAAAAGATAATCAGAGATAACACCCTAGAAGCAGCTTGCTTAGCAGCAAACTCAATAGTCTAGTTATGCCAACAGTCATGACAGTAATAGCCAGCCAGCTGGCCATAAGTCCATCCATTTAGAGTAAATAGTACATAAGTTAAAATCAAGTAAAGAAAAAGCATAAACACAATGATCTGCACAAATCTAACAGAACCAAGAGGGATAAAACAACAATAGGATAGATCAACTGCAGCCCAGTTATTAATAGAAAAAATAATCAGAAAATCAATAGTAAAAGAAACAACAACCAACAACCAAAAGACAACCAAGGAAAATCCAAAAGCCAATAGTGGAAACAAAAATACAATTATTACACCCACCATATAATGGGTTCAAAAGATAATCAAAAGAAAAATCCTTCCAAATAAAGATGATCAGGCTAGCAGCTAAACCCACATCCTTAATAAAGGCAAACTAATAAGCCATTAAGTAAGTCGAAACTTGTAATGAAATAATAAAATTGAATAGGAAATTGTAGTTTCTCTCCTGTCAGGTTGGGTATATGAGGTTAGCCAAAATAATCAGTAAAACAACTCCAAAAGCACCCTGCTGAACATGATAATCAACCCCAAGAAATTTTGTCGGACATAAGACTCAATGATCCAGATCAGCCAACAACCAAGAAAGAAAATAACAGCAAGTTGGCCATGAAAACACCCATTCAAAATAGACAATGCATAAGTTAATTTCCAGATAGAATGGCCAAGACTAGCTGAACGAGGATGGTAAAAATAGCAGTAGGTGAAGTTAGCAGCAGCCTAGATGTTAACAGCACAAACATTAATAAAATCAAAAGGCAAGAAACAGCCAACAACTACAAAGACAAGCTGTTGGACAAAGGACCCAAAATTCTAAAGGCCAACAGTGGAAAAAATAATACAATTATTACACCCACAATATAAAACTCCATTAAAATTCAGAGATGTAAAATACAAACAAAAAGGGTTCAAAGGAAAATGGACATAAATATCCTTCCATATAAGGATGATCAGGCTTGCAGCTAAGCCCACATCCTTGAAAGACAAACCTAAAAGCCAGTAAGTCCAACTGAGGGAGATAAAAAAAATAAATGGAATTACGCTTTCTCCTGTGTTGGGGATAAATTTAGGGTTAGTTTATGGTTTAGGGTTTAGGGTTTGGTCTGGTTTATGGTCTGTGGTTTAGGATTTAGTTTTTAGGCTTGGTTTAGCATTTAGGGTTTAGACTTTTTTGTAAATTAAGTAAACCGGTAGGTCTAGGTTTATTTAGTTTATTTAGTTTATATAGTTTATTTTTTATTTATTTTAGTTTATTTTATTTTTTATATTTATTTATTTTAGTTTAGTTTATTTATTTTAGGTTTATTTATTTTAGTTTAGGTTTTTAATTTAATTTGTTTTTTAGGTTTAGGTTTTGGTTTATGCTTATTATTTAGTTTAGTTTTAGTTTTATTTTATTTTTTATTCTCAGGTTTAGGTTTAGGTTTTTATTTTATGTTTTAGGTTTAGGTTTTAGGTTTTTATTTTAAGTTTATTTTTAGGTTTTATTTTTTTAGTTTAGGTTTAGGTTTATTTTTAGTTTATTTCATTATATTTATTTTAAGGATTACATTTAATTTATTTAAGGTTTAGGTTTAAGTTTTATTTATTTATTTTAGTTTATTATAGTTTAGGTTTAGGTTTATTTTATTTTGGTTATTTTAGGTTTAGGTTTTTTTTTGTTTAGGTTTTAGGTTTTATTTTTCATTTATTTTTAGGTATTATTTTTAAGTATATTTTTTAAGTTTAGGTTTTTTTTTAATTTTTTTTTTTTTTATTTTTAGGTTTATTAATTTAATTTAGTTTATGTTTTTATTTGTTTTATTTTAGTTTAGTTTTTATTTTTTATTTTATTTTATTTTTAAGTTTAGCTTTAGGTTTAGGTTTAGGTTATGGTTTTAGTTTAGTTTTTATTTGATTTTATTTTTTATTTTATTTAGGTTTAGGTTTATTTATTTATTTATTTTATTTTAAGGTTTTATTTAGTCAGTTTTTGGGTTTTGTGGATTTTTTAAGATTTGTGGTTGGGGTTTAGGGTTTAGTGTTGAGGTTTTAGTGTTTAGAGTTTAGGGTTTAGAGTTTAGGGTTTTATGGTTTATGATTTAGGGTTTAAGTTTTAGGGTTTTATGGTTTTGGGTTTAGGGTTAAGGGTTTACGCTTTAGGGTTTTTTCAATTTATTTTTATTATTATTTTTTAATTTTTTTTTAAATTTAGAAAACTGGTTGTTTAGGTTTATTTAGTTAATGTTTTATTTATTTTATTTTATTATAATTATTTTTTATTTTTATTTAGTTTAGTTTATTTATTTGAGGTTTATTTATTTTAGTTTATTTTTTAGGTTTAGATTTAGGTTTAGATTTATTTTTTAGTTGAGTTTTATTATTATTTTATTTTTTATTTTTAGGTGTTATTTTTTTATTTTTTTTAGGTAAAGGTATTAGGTTTTTAGTTTAGGTTTATTTTTAGCTTTTATTTTTTTAGTTTAGGTTTAATTTTATTATAGTTTATTTTATTTTATTTAGTTTAAGTTTAGGTTTAAGTTTAGTTTATTTTAGGTTTAGGTCTAGGTTTTATTTATTTCAATTTAGTTTATTTTAGTTTTTATTTAGGATTAAGTTTATTTATTTTTTATTTTAAGTTAAGTTTTTATTTTTAGTTTAGGATTTTGGGTTTTATTTTTATATTTCATTTTAGGTTTATGCTTTTATTAAATTTTTAATCTATTTAATTTCAGGTTTATTTTATTTTTTATTTTATGTTTATTTTTTATTTTCTTTAGGTTTTTTATTCTTAGGTTTATTTTAATTTTGAGTTTAGTTTATGGTTTTATTTATTTTATTTTAGTGTATTTTATTTTATTTAATTTATTTTAAAGGTTTAGGTTTTAGTTTTAGGTTTTTATTTTATTTTATTATTTTATTTTATTTAGGTTTATGTTTTTTTATTTATGTTTTTTTTAGTTTAAGGCCTTTTTCTGGGTCTAGTGTATGGTTTATGGTTTAGGATTTGGGTTTAGGGTTTAGTGCTCAGTGGTCTTGGCCTAGGGTTTAGCCTGTGGTTTAAGGTTGGCTGTAGATTTAGGTTTGTGGCTCTGGGTTTTTTAGGGTTAGTGGTGGGGTGTTCAAGGTTTAGGCCTAGTTTTGGTGGCTTTAGTGATTTAGATCAGAGGGTTTAGTGTTTAGGATTTAGGGTTTAGGGTTTGGGGTTTAGGGGTTTTTTAAATTATGTAAACTAATAGGTTTAGGTTAATTTAATTAATTTTTTTATTTTAGTTTATTAAATTTTTTATTTTTATTTGGTTTATTTTATTTATTTATTTAGATTTTATTTTATTATTTTTAAGTTTATGTTTAATTTTACCTTAATTTTATTTTTTATTTTATTTTTTATTTTGATTATTTTTTTAGTTTAGGTTTTTATTTTAGTTTTATTGTTGGTTTTATTTTTAGTTTAGTTTAGGTTTATTTTAGTTTATTTTATTTTATTTAGTTTAGATTTAGTTTATTTTAGGTTTTGGTTTAGATTTTATTTATTTTAGTAGTTTAGGTTTATTTTATTTTGTTTACTTTTTTTATTTAGTTTAGTTTAGTTTTATTTTCTATTTATTTTTAAGTTTATTTTTTAGGTTTAGGATTTTATTTTGTTTTTATTTTATTTTATTTTAGGTTTATTTTATTTTTATTTTAAGTTTAGTTTTTATTTATTTAGGTTTTTTATTTTATGTTTATTTTATTTTTTAATTTAGTTTAGGTTTTTTATTTATTATATTCTAGTTTATTTTTTATTTTCTATTTTATTTTATTTTTACGTTTAGGTTTAGGTTTAGGTTTAGGCTTTAGTTCAGGTTTTTATTTTATTTAAGTTTAGGTTTTTATGATTTATTTTATTTTTAGGTTTTATTTAGTTTAGGTTTAAGTTTTAGGTTTTATGGCTTAGGGTTTGTGGTTTGTTTGTAAGTTTTGGAGTTTAGGGTTTAGGTTTTAAGGTTTTAGGGTTTAGGATTTAGCATTGAGGGTTTGAGGTTTAGGGTTTAGGGTTGGAGGTTTAGGGTTCAGGGTTTAAGGTTTTGGTTTAGTTTTAGGATATAGGGTTTAGGGTTAGGGTTTTTTTAAAATACTTAAAAAAACTTATAGGATTAGGTTTATTTAGTTTATTTAATTTATTATTTATTTATTTTAGTTTATTTTATTTTTTATTTTTATTTAGGCTTATTTTTATATTTATTTACTTTAGTTTAATTATTTTAGGTTAGTTTATTTTAGTTTAGGTTTTCTATTTAACTTTATTTTCTTGGTTTAGATTTAGGTTTATTTTTAGTTTAGTTTTATTTTTGTTTCAGTTTTAGGTTTAGGTTTTATTTTTTATTTTTTAAGTTTAGGTTTTGGTTTTTATTTTATTTTTTTGGGTTTAGGTTTTAGGTTTTTATTTTAGGTTTATTTTTAGGTATTATTTTTAAGTTTAGTTTAGGTTTTTATGTATTTTATTTTAGTTTAGTTTTTATTTTTATTTTTATTTTTATTTAATTTTCTTTTTATGTTTAGGTTTAGGTTTAGGTTTTTATTTTATTTTATTTTAGTTTAGTTTTTTTATTTATTTTATTTTTAGGTTTTATCTAGTTTAGGTTTAGGGTTTTAGCCTTTTAGGGTTTAGGGTTTAGGGTTTATGGTTTAGGGTTTGCGATTTAGGGTTTAGGGTTTAGGGTTTAGGGTTTATGGTTTAGGTTTTAGTGTTTAGGGTTTAGGATTTAAGTTTTAGGTCTGGGGTTCAGGTTTTAGTTTAGGGTTTAGTGTTTTTAGTTTTTTTATTAATAAAGAACAAATTCAGATTCAACATTTCTTCTTTTCAATTTCATCAACCAAATAACACACCAAGTTTTTTAAGACAAAAGCGACGACATAGATAAAAAATGAGCATGCATAGAGCAAATAAAAAACCCTAGATAATTAGAATTATCTCTATTATAAAGACACAGTTCTGTAAGTAACATATTAGATTGCCTATTCTTCAATTTCTTTAGTTCCCCATAAGAACCACCCCAGCCTCTCGAGTAGCGAGGTCCACCATCATATCCCAGATCTCTCCCTCTACCACCACCACAGCTATAATCTTCATCACTCCTTTAGCCTCCATGACCACCACTACACCGACCACCACCTCCATATCCACCAGCACCACCAGATCCCCCACCACCACTAGAATAACCACCGCCTTCGGCTTCTCCACGATTCTTAGTGTTTAGGTTAATTAGGTTTTAGGTTTTAGGTTTATTTTTTAATTTATTTTGTTACTTTAAGTTTAGCTTTAGTGTTTGTGGTTAGGGTTTAGGGTTTAGGGTTAAGAGTTTGGAGTTTAGGGTTTAGGGTTTTAGGGTTTATGCTTCTAGGGAATAAGGTTTAGGGTTAGGGTTTAGGTTTTAGGGTTTAGGGTTTAGGGTGTAGTGTTAAGGCTTTAAGGTTTAGAGTTCTGAGGGTATAGGGTATAGGGATTAAGGATAGTTTTAGGGTTTAGGGTTTAGGATTTAGGCTTTAGGGTTTCTGGTTTAGCATTTAGGTTTTAAGGGTTTTTATTAAATTAAATAAACCAATAGGTTTAGGTTTATTTAATTTCTATAGTTTATTTTTGAAATTTTAATTTTTACTATTTTTATTTAGGTTTATTTTTTATTTTTATTTAGTTTATTTTATTTATTTTAGGTCTATTTATTTTAGTTTAGGTTTTTTATTTAATTTACTTTTAGGTTTAGGTTTAAGTTTATGCTTATTTTTTAGTTTAGTTTTATTTTTATTTTATTTTTTAGGTTTAGGTTTTTTTTAGGTAGTTTAGGTTTTATTTTGTTTTAGGTTTAGGTTTTAGGTTTTATTTTAGGTTTATTTTTAGATTTTTATTTTAGTTTAGGTTTAGTTTTAATTTTAGTTTATTTTATTTTATTTATTTATGGGGTTTAGTTTATTTTATGTTTAGGTTTATTTTAATTTATTTTAGTGTAGTTTATTTTAGTTTAGGTTTATGTTTATTTTATTTTGTTTATTTTGGTTTAGTTTTTTTAGTTTAGGTTTTATATTTTATTTATTATTTTTAGGATTATTTTATTTAGTTTTGTTTAGATTTTATTTTATTTTAGGTTTATTTTTTATTTTACATTTAGTTTATATTTAGGATTTTATTTTAGGTTTCATTTACTTTTTAGTTTAGTTTTTATTTGTTTATTTTATTTATTTATCTTTTATTTTATGTAGTAGTTTAGGTTTTAGAAGGTTAGTTTAGTTTTTTTTTTTATTTTATTTTATATAGCCTTTGTTCTTTTATTTTAGGTTTCATTTAGTTTAGTTTTTTTTATGTTTTAGGGTTTCAATTTAGTTTTAGGGTTTCGGTTTAGTGTTTAGGGTTTAGGATTTTAGGGATTAGGATTTTTTTTTTTGGAAACGCCATATAGGGGGTATGTTATTATTTTAAGGTTTAGGGTTTTAGGGATTAGGATTTAGTGTTTAGGTTTTAGGGTTTTAGGGTTTAGGGCTTAAGGTATAGGGTTTTTTATTTTTTTTATAGGGTTTATGTTTATTTAGTTTATTTTTTATTTTTTATTTTTATTTTGTTTAATTTATTTGTTTGAGGTTTATTTATTTTAGTTTATTTTTTAACTTTAGGTTTATTTTTTAATTGATTTTTATTTTTATTTTATTTTTTTAGTTTAGGCTTTACTTTTTATTTTTAGTTTTAGCTTTAGGTTTTTATTTTCTTTTAGGTTTAGGTTTAGGTTTTTATTTTCTTCAACACTACCATTGCCAGTCCCAAGTCCGGATGCAAAAAGTGGAGGGTTGCGTTAGGTAGTCGACAGCCAGCATAAAATTTGTCGAAATAATCATGACATGAATCCTTTAAATCATTGAAGACGTTATATGCCCCGGAAGGTCAGTATGGATTGAATACGCTGAAAAATGTGATAGAGTCAACTCTGGCGTGTTAAATAAGCATGGGTTCCCACATTTTGGATGGATGCGCAAAGAAGTTAGTCCATGAAACTAAAATTAGGTTAGGATCTTAAAATATAGGTACTCTTACAGGTAGATTAATGGAATTAATAGATATTATGGTTCATAGAAAGATAAATATTTTATGTGTTCAAGAAACTAAACGGGTTGGTGAGAAGGCTAAGGAGATTGATAGTTAGGTTTTAAACTTTGGTATTCGTAAAAGTCGAACTAGAAATGGTGTGTGTGATTATAGATAAAAGTTTGAAGGATAAAGTTATTAATAGATGTGGAGATAGAATTATAGCTTTAAAGATTATTGTTGATACTAAGATTATCAATGTTATAAGTGTCTATGCTCCTCAAGTAGGTTTGGAGGTGTTTAAAAGAAAAATTTTGGAATGAATTAGAGGGATTAATACAATACCTCTTGAAGAAAAGTATTTATTGGAGGAGATTTAAATGGACATACAGAGTAGTAAGATTTTAAAAGTATTCATGGTGGTTATGGATTTGGAGTGACTAATGAAGAAGGTAAGACTATATTAGATTTTGCTTTAGCTTATGATTTTGTAGTTGCTAATACTTTTTTTAAGAAAAGAGATGAACATATTATTACTTATAAAAATGGATCTAGAAAAACACAGATTGATTATTTTCTGATAAGAAAAATAGATCGTTTAAATTGTAAAGATTGTAAGGTCATACCAAGTGAAATTTTTAAGTACCCAACATCGATTATATTTTTTTGTTTTTAAGATGAAAGATTGTAAGAGAAAAAATAAACTAAATTATTGTCCTAGGATTAGATGGGGACACTTAAAGAACACAAATAAAAATATTTTTAAGAGCAAGCTACAAGATATTAGAATTTGGGGTGTTCATAAAGAAGCTAACGCTATGTGGGAAAAATATCAAGTGAAATTAAGCAAGTTGCTAAAGATGTGCTTGGAGAATCAAAAGGAAAAGCTTCTTTTAATAAGAATAGTTGGTGGTGGAGTCGAGTGTGCAAGAAAAGATAAGAAATAAGAAGCATTGTTATAAAACTTGGTTTAGATGTAAAACCGAGAATTGGGAAAGATATAAAGTGGCTGTAGAGATTCTAAGAAAGCAATATATGATGCAAAAAATTTAGCTTTTAGTGATTTATACAATATATTAGATACTAAAAAGGTGAAAGATGTATAAGTTAGCCAAGCAGATAGGAGAAGTAAAGACATAGTTCAAGTGAGGGGTATTAAGGATGAAAATAATAAAGTGCTTTTCTTAGAAAAAGATATTGAAAATAAGTGGATGAGATATTTTGATAAACTTTTCAATGAAGGATCTGAAAGTATGATTGATTTTAGCAACCTTAATACCCTAAACAAAAAATAGAGAATTTCATTTCTATTATCGTATTAGTAAATCTGAAGTTAGTGAAGCTTTAAAGAAAATGAAATGTGGAAAAGCAGTAGGACCGGATAATATTCCAATAGATGTGTGGAAATGTTTAGGAGATCAAGGAATTTCTTGGCTTAAAATCTTTTAATGTTATTTTAAAGACCAAAAAAGATGCCGATGAGTGGAGAAAGAGTCTATTGGTTCCTATATTTAAGAATAAAGGTGATGCACAAGAGTGTGCAAATTATAGAGGAATTAAGTTAATGTGCCATACATTAAAATTATGGGCAGAGTAATTGAGCATAGTTACAAAAAAAGTTTCTCACAATTTGGTTTCATGCCGTAGATCTACTATGGATGCTATACATTTGTTAAGAGGTTTAATAGAGAAGCATAGAAAGTAAGAAGGATCTACATGATATTTATTCATTTGAGAAAGCTTATGATAAAGTCTCAAGAGATGTTCTTTGGAGAGTTCTAGAAAGGAGTTAATATTGGTTATATTCAAGTCATTAAGGATATGTATAGAGTCGCACTTGTGTCCAAACACAAGGAGGATTGACAAAATATTTTCCTATTTCAGTTGGATTACATCAAGGATCAACATTAAGCCCTTATCTTTTACTTTAGTTATGGATGTTCTTACGGCATTTACAAGAAGATGTACCTTGGTGTATGCTTTTCGATGACATTCATTCTTGTTGATAAGACTAGAGGGAGTCCAACAAAAACTTGAATTATGGAGGTCAACTTTAGAGTCTAAAGGTTTTCGCTTTAAGTAGATCTAAAATTGAATATATGGAGTGTAATTTTAGTTGTAAAAGTTTTAGTGATAGTGTTGTGACTTTAGGTGATCAAGTCATTAATAAGAGTGATTATATTTAGGCTTTTTGTTCAAAATGATGGTGAAATAGATGGAGATGTTATTAGTAGAATTCAAGTTGGATGGTTGAAGTGGAGAATGCATCGGCCTATTATGTGATAGAAAAGTTCCACTTCAACTTAAGGGAAAATTTTATAAGATGGTGGTAAGACCAATGACTTATGGCGAATACTAAAAGAGAAGCATAAGACTAAGTTACAGAGATGAGGATGCTTAGGTGGATGAGTGGCTTTACGAGAGATAGAATGCAAAATGAGTATGTTCGGGAAAAGTTGGAGTAGCTCCAGGGTAGATAAGATTAGGGAGAGTCGCGTTAGATGGTTTGGCCACATAAAGCGTCAGTCAATGACCGATTAGGAGAGTAGATGCATTAGATTTGCCTTATGTTAAGAAAGGTAGATAGACCTAAAAGACTTGGTTAAGATGTAAAAAAAATGATCTTAGTATACTTGAATTAGATGAGAATTTGACACATAATAGGACACAATGGAGACGAAGGATTCATGTAGCCAACCCCACCTAGTGGGATTAAGGCTTGTTGTTGTTGTTGTTGTTGTTGTAGGTTTAGGTTTTAAGTTTTTATTTTATGTTTATTTTTATGTTTTATTTTTTAGTTTAAGTTTAGGTTTATTTTATGTTTATTTCATTATATTTAGTTTGGGTTCAGCTTTAAGTTCAGTTTATTTTAAGTTTAGTTAATTTTGTTTATTTTATTATTATTTTAGTTTAAGTTCTTATTTTTAGCTTAGGATTTGTGTTTTATTTTTTAATTATTTTTAGGCTTATTTTTTAGGTTTAGGTTTTTATTTATTTTTTATTTTATTTTATTTCAGGTTTATTTTACTATTATTTTATGTTTACTTTTTATTTTATTTAGGTTTGTAATTCTTAGGTTTATTTTATTTTATAGTTTAGTTTAAGTTTTTATTTATTTTATTTTAGTGTATTTTTTTTTTTTTATTTTTTTTAAGTTTAGGGTTAGGTTTTAGTTTAGGCTTTTATTTTATTTAGGTTTACCTTTTTATGTTTTATTTAAGTTTTATTTAGGTTTATGTTTTTTTCGGGTTTAGGGTTTAGGGTTTAGGTTTTAGGGTTTAATGTTTAGGGTTTAGGGTTTAGGGTTTATGCTTTAGGTTTTAGGGATTAGGTTTATTTTAGTTTATCAGTTTATTTAGTGTTTTATTTATAGTTATGGTTTAGTTTTTGGTTTAGGTTTGTGGGTTTATTTATGGTTTAGGGTTTAAGGTTTTTTTTTATTTTATTTTTTTTTTATTTTTAAAATTATAAAGGTTTAGTTTTAGTTTATGTATTTTATTTATTTTAGTTTATTTTATTTTTTTTATTTATATTTATTTATTTAGTTTATTTATTTATTGGTTTATTTTGTTTTATTTTATTTTATTTTAAGGTTTTATTTTTTATTTATTTTAGGTTTATTTCTTTTATTTTATTTTTTATAGGTTTTATTTTTTTTTTATTTTTAGGTTTTATTTTAGGTTTTTAAGTTTTTATTTTAGGTTTGGGAGGTTTTAATTTTAGTTTTAGTTTTTAGTTTATTTTTTTTTATTTTATTTTAGGTTTATTTTTATTTATTTTATTTATTTTTATTTTTATTTAGTTTTTATTTTATTTTATTTTATATTTCTTTTATGTTTACTTTTTATTTTATTTATGTTTTTTATTCTTAAGTTTATTTTAATTTTTAGTTTAGTTTAGGTTTTTATTTATTTTATTTTATTGTATTTTAATTTTAATTTTATTTTATATTTAGGTTTAGGTTTAGTTTTTAGTATATTATTTATTTTATTCAAGTTTATGTTTTTTTGTTTTTTAAGGTTTTTAATTAGGTTTAAGTTTTTTTTTTGGTTTATGTTTAAGATTTAGGGTTTAGGGTATAGTGTTTAGGCATTAGGGTTTAGGGTTTTTAGGATTTAGGGTTTAGGGTTTAGGGTTAGCTTAGAGTTTATGGTTAGTTTAGGCTTTAGGATTTAGAGTTTAGGGTTTAGGGTTTAGGGTTTATGGTTTAGGGTTTTAGGGTTTAGGATTATAATTTTTGGATTTTGGGTTTGGATTTTAAGGTTTAGGGTTTTTTTTTAATTAAGTCAACTACTAGGTTTAGGTTTTTTTTAGTTTATTTAGTTTATTTTAATGTATTTTATTTTTTTTTATTTTTTTATTTATGGTTATTTTTTATTTATGTTTATTGTAGGCTTTTTTATTTTAGATTAATTTTTTAGGTTTAGGTTCAAGTTTATGTTTATTTTTTAGTTTAGTTTTATTGTTCTTAATTTATGTTTAGGTTTCAATTTTTATTTTTAGGTTTTGGTTTAGGATTTTATTTTATTTTTTTAGGTTTAGGTTTTAGGTTTTAATTTTAGGTTTTTTTTAAGTTTAAGTTTATGTTTCTTTTCAGTTTATTTTATTTAAGATTTAGGATAAATTATTTAGGTTTAGTTTAGGTTTGTTTTATTTCTTTTATTTTAGGTTTAGGTTTTTTTTAGTTTAATGTTTAGATTTAATTTTTTTATTTATTTGAGGTTTATTTTTTATTTAGGTTTATTTTATTTTATTTTTGGCTTCTATTATTTTTATTTATTTTAAGTTTATATTTTAGGTTTAAGTTTTTATTTAGGTTTTATTTTATTTTGTTTTAGGTTTATTTTAGTTTTAATTTTAGTTTAGTTTTTATTTTATTTAGGATTTTTATTTTTAGGTTTATTTTATTTTTGAGTTTATTTTAATTATTTTATTTTAGTTTAGTTTATATATTATTTTATTATTTGGTTTAGTTTAGTGGTTTAAGTTTTAGTTTAGGTTTTTATTTTATTTTATTTTATTTTTTTATTTTAGTTAGGTTTAAGTATTTTTATTGATATTATTTTTAGGTTTTATTTAATTTAAGTTTATATTTTTTAGGTTTTTAAATTTTAGGGATTTGGGTTTAGGGTTTAGGGTTTAAAGGGAGGTTGTTTTAGGGTTTAGGGTTTTGTGGTTTTAGGGTTTAGGTTTTAGTTTTAGTGGGTTTAGGTTTAAAGTTTAGTGGTTTAGGTTAGTGTTTTAGTGGTTTATAGTTTAGGTTTAGGGTTATGGTTAGTTTTATATTTTTTTATTTTATTTTATTTTTTAGGGTTTTTTATTTAGGGTTTAGGGTTTATGGTAGGGTTTTGTGGTTTTGTTTTTTTAACAGAGAATAAATTCAGATTCAACATTTCTTCTTTTCGATTTCATCAACCAAGTAGTAACACACTATGTTTTCTAAGACACAAGCGATGAGATACATCAAAACTGTGGACGCATAGAGCAAATAAAAAAACTAAGATAACTAGAACAATTTCTACTATAAAGACACATTTCTATAAGCAGTAGATCAGATCAATCATTCCTTAGTTTCTCTAGTTCCCATCAGAACCACCCTAGCCTCTCGAATTGCGGGATCCACTATCATAAACCCGATGTCTCCCTCCGTCACCACCACGGGGGTAACCTCCATCGCTCCTCCCTCCTCCATAACCACCACTACTCTGATCACCACCTCTATATCCACCAACACCTCTAGATCCCTCATCACCACCATAATAACTACCACCTTCGCCTCCACCATCAGATCTAGGCTGAGCCAAGTTTATGGTGATGTTCAAGCTGTCAAGGTTCTACCCATTCTTTAAGTTTTGGTTTAGGTTCAGGTTTATTAGGTTTTAAGGTTTAGGTTTATTTTTTAATTTATTTAGTTACTTTAGGATTAGGTTTAGGGTTTGCGGTTTATGGTTTAGGGTTTAAGCTTTAGGGTTTAGGTTTATTTTTTAATTTATTTAGTTACTTTATGTTTAAGTTTAAGATTTTAGGTTTAGGTTTTAGGGTTTAGGGTTTAGGGTTTAGGGTTTAAGGTTTAGGGTTTAAGGTTTAGGGTTTATGATATGTAGGTTTAGGAGTTTAGGTTTAGGATTTAGGGTTTAATGTTTACGTTTTTAAGATTTAGTTGGGTTTAAGTTTTAAAGTGAGTGTTTAGGTTTAAGGTTTAGTGGTTTAGGGGTTTAGGTTTAGGGTTTAGGTTTAGGTTTTAGTTTAGTGAGATTGTTTAGTTTAGATTTAGGTTTAGGTTTTACGCCTAGTTTTTTTTAGTTTAGGTTAAGATTAAATGAGCAATTAATCCCAAATTTTATGGTTAATTTAATGGGATGACCTGTCTCCCATGATTTTCTTGAATTTATCTCACTTAATTAGAAAAATTGACTAATAGATCCTTTTTTTAATTAATGATTAATTAATCCCATAAATAGTAAAAAAATTAATTAATTTTCTTAATCATTGTCAAGTAAATGAACTAAGGAACAAGGTTTAGATTTAGGGTTTATGGTTTGTTTCAGTTTAGGTTAGGATTTATAGTTTTAGTTTTAAGGTTTGGGTTTAGCATTTAGATTTAGAGTTTTAGGATTAAGTTTGGGTTTGGGATTTGGGTTTATGCTTTTAAAGTTTTGGGTTAAGTTTAAGTTTTGTTAGTTTTAAGTTTTAGTGGTCAGTGGTTGATTTAGTTTAGAGTTTTGGGTTTAAGATTTAGGGTTTGGGGTAGAGTGGTTTTTAAGTTTTAGGTTTAGCTCAGTGGTTAGGTTTTAGGTTTGGTGGCTCAGTTTTTTTAGGTTTAGGCCTGTCAGAGTCATTTTAAGATTTAAGTAGTTTAAGTTTTTTAGACTCCAGTTTAGGTTTGGCTAGGAGTTGGTAGGCCCAGGGTTTAGTCAGATGTTATAGTTTAGTTTAGGTGGGAGTAGTTAAAGGGTTTGTTAATTGGAGTCAGAGTCCAGTGTTTAGTAAGTAGTTTGGGTTTAGTTTAAGTTAGGTTTAGGTTATTTTAAAATTTATGGTTTAGGTTTAGATTTTAGGCTTTAGATTTTGGTTTATGGTTTTAGGGTTTAGGGTTTAGGTTTTAGGGTTTAGGGTTTAGGGTTTAAGGTTTTAGGGTTTAGGGTTTAGGGTTGTAGATTTAGGGTTTAGTGTTTAGGGTTAGTTTTAGGGTTTACAATTTTAAAATTTTTTTTTATTTTTTTTATTTTTAGGGTTTTGGGTTTTGTGTTTAGTTTATGGTGTAGGTTTTAGGTTCAAGGTTTTAGTTTTAGTTTAAAGTTTACGTATTTTAATTTTTTTTAATAGAGAAAAAATTTAGATTCAACATTTCTTCTTTTCGATTTCATCAACCAGGTAGTAACACACCTAGTTTTCTAAGACACAAGTGATGACATAGATCAAAAATGAGCATGCATCGAACAAATTAAAAGCTTTAGATAACTAGAATCGTCTCTTCTGTAAAGACACACATCTATAAGAAGGATCGTTTCTTTAGTTTCTCCAATTCCATCAACCACCTCTCGAGTAGTGATCCACCATCATAACCCCGATCTCTCCCTCCATCACCACCATGACTATAACCTCCGTTGCTCCTTCCACCTTCAAAACCACCACTACTCCGACCACCACCTACATATCCACCAACATCTCCAGATCCCCCACCACCAATAACCATCGCCTTTGCCTCCACCTGCAGATCTAGGCTGAGCCTGGTTGATGGTGATGTTCCAGTTCTCAAGGTTCTGTTAATTATTAGAGTTTAGTTTAGGTTTAGGTTTAATAGCTTTTACGATCTAGGTTTTATTTTTTAATTTATTTAGTTACTTTAAAATTTGGTTTACAGTTTGGGGTTTAGGATTTAGGATTTAGGGTTAGGGTTTTGGGTTTTGGGTTAAGTTTACTTTTTTAATTTATTTAGTTTAGATTTATTTATTTAGATTTGGTTTATGGTTTAGTTTGTGGTTAGGGTTTATGGTTTAGGGTTTAGGGTTTAGGTTTAGGTTTGTGGGTTTTGGTTGGGTTTTTTTAGGGTTTAGGGTTTTAGGGTTTAGGTTTTTTAGTTAGTCTGTTCAATTTTAATTTTAGGTTTCTTGTTTAAGTTTAGGTTGGGTTTTTTTGGTTTAGTTTTGGTTTTAGGGTTAAGGCTTTTTAAGGCTTTAGATTTTAGGTTTAGTGGGTAGGGTTTAGTTTTATCTTTGGATGTAGGTTTTAGTTTAGGTTGACATGAGGCAATTAATCCCAAATTTTGTGGGTTTATTTAATGGGATGACCTCTACCTCCCATGATTTTCTTGAGATTTATTTCTCACTTAATTAGGAAAATTTACTAAATTAACTCTAATTACTCTTATAAGTTAATTATTGACTAATTAATCCCATAAATAGTAATAAATTAGTTAATTAAGTTTATTAATCATTGCTCAACAAGTAAATGAGCCAAGAATAGTTTAGTGTGTGTTTTGTGGTTTAGGGTTTTAGAGTTGTTTAGGGTAGTTTAGTTAAGGGTTTAGAGTGTTTAGGAGTTTAGGTTTGGGGTAGGGTTTAGGATTAAGGGGAGGATTTAGTGGTTAAGTTACAGTGGTAAGTGGTTTAGTTTCAATTTAGGAGGGGTTTAGTGGTTTAGGTTTGTAGTTTAGGGTTTTAAGAAGATAGTTAAGTTAATAAGGTTTAAGATTTAGTTTTGGATCTTTTAGGGTTTATTAGATTTAGGTTTAGGTTAGTGCCTGGGTATTTAGGTTAAGGTTTAGTTTAGTTTCTTAGGAGTTTAGGGTTTTATTTTTATTTATTTTATATGGCTAGTTTAGGATTTAGAGTTCTAGGGTTTACATTCTAGGGTTTAAAATTTAAGGATAGGGTTAGGGTTTAGGGTTAGTTTAGGGTGTAGGGTTTAGAGTTATAAGTTTAGGGTTGTAAGTTTAGGGTTGTATGTTTAGGGTTCAGGGTTTAGGGCTAATTTTAGGGTTTAGGGGTTAGCATTTAGTACTTAGGATTTAGGGTTTAGGGTTTACAGTTTAAGGTTTTGAGTCTTTTAAAATTTGGTAAACTGATAGGTTCAGATTTTTCTTTACTTTTTTTAGTTTATTTTGCATTTATTTTATCTTATTTTATCTTTTATTTTTATTTATATATATTTTTTATTTTTATTTAGTATATTTTAGGATAATTTATTTTAGTCTAGCTTTTTTATTTTAGTTGACTTTTAGGTTTAGGTTTAGGTCTATGTTTATTTTTTAATTTAGTTTTATTTTTACTTTATTTTTTAGGTTTAGGTTTTATTTTTTATTTTTGGGTTTAGGTTTAGAATTTTATTTTATTTTTTAGGTTTTGGTTTTAGGTTTATATTTTAAGTTAACTTTTAAGTTTTTTTGTTTAGTTTAGATAAAGGTTTATTTTTAGTTTATTTTATTTTATTTAGTTTAGGGTTCAGGTTAAATTTATTTTAGGTTTAGGTTTAGTTTTATTTATTTTAGTTCAGTTTATTTTAGTTTACATTTAGGTTTATTTTATTTTATTTATTTTAGTTTATGGTTCAGGTTAAGCATATTTTAGGTTTAGGTTTAGGTTTTATTTATTTTAGTTTAGTTTATTTTAGTTTAGATTTAGGTTTATTTTATTTTGTTTATTTTAAGTTTAGTTTCATTTTTTTAGTTTTATTTTGCTTTTTTATTTATTTTTTAGGTTTTCTTTTATTTTATTTTATTTTAGTTTATTTTATTTTATTTTTGGTTAGTTTTTATTTTATTTATTATTTTATTTTAAGTTTATTTTATATTTTTATTCTTTTAGTTTAGCTTTAATTATTTTCTTACTTTAGCTTTAATTTATATTTACATATTTTTAGGTTTATTTTATTTTAATTATTTTATTTAGGTTTAGGTTTATTTTATAGTTTTATTTAGTCATTCCTTTAGTTTCAGTTTTGGGTGGCTCAGTGGCTCAGGGTTAGTTTGGTTGAGGCTCAGTGGTCAGTTTTGGTTTAGGGTTGGTGATCAGTGATTGGCTCAGTGTTGCCTTAGTAGAAGTTTTTAAGTGATTCACGATTTAAAGCTCAGTTTTGGCTCAGTTTCAGGTCAGTGGTTTATTTTATTTATTTTACCATTCCATTATATTTAAGCCCAGTGGCCTTCATCAGTGCAGTTAGTTTGGCTCAGTATGGCCTGTTTATTTTAGGTTTATTTAGTCTGTGGTAGGGTGTATTAGTGGTTAGGTTTAGGGGTAGCTCAGTGAGGAGGTCATGGTAGGTAGGGTGGT